>LR749584.1:2133974-2514992 GCA_902729485.2 Mus minutoides
TGTCAAATGCTTTCTCAGCATCTAAGGAGATGATCATGTGGTTTTTACCTTTGAGTTTGTTTATATGGTGTATTACATTGATGGATTTCCGTATATTAAACCATCCCTGCATTCCTGGGATGAAGCCTACTTGGTCATGATGGATGATCGTTTTGATGTGTTCTTGGATTCGGTTGGCGAGAATTTTGTTGAGTATTTTAAGTTAGGGGTTAGGGGTTGGAGTAGAGATGGGAGTAGTTAGGAGTAGGAGCTGCGGTGGATGCAATCAAACGACATTGTATGAAATCTCAAAACTATCAAGTAGTAATTATTCAGGATTTAGAACCAGAGGGCAGGAAGCAGGAGATGCTGTATCTTGCATGTGCTACTTAAAGGAAAGGCACAGCACCCTGGCAGGAAACAGCAATCCGTTAACTTCTCATCATGAGCATGTGAACCCAACCTATCGATAGCATCACATAGGATGTGACTTGACTCTTAGACTCCTAAGGCCTGAACTCTGGAATTCCAAATGCTATTCCCCAGCAAGCTAAGGCAAAGCAGGCTTTTCAGCAGGTAGCTCTTATTCTGAGATGCAAAGAAGCAAGCAAGCACCTCATCCTTGAGACAGAGAATGGTCAGCAGTGAGGCTTCTGTCACATCAGCCTGTCACCTTCTATCCAAACAATGTGCCAGAGGACATAAAGGGTTCAAACCCTGTCCTCTCCTGTCAAGTCCTAAAACCCTTATCAAGACTGAAGTTTCAGTCTATTAATGTCTCAGAACCCAGTGGCTCCCTGAAGCTCAAAGGCAAGCCTCAGCCCTATCTCATAGTCATACAAAATGCACTAATTATACTCTCATCCTCTGAAGTAGGAGGAGATGACAACCCATAAGATGGCTAATTCTGAGGTCACCCTGACCTGGAGGTGAATACTTGTTTGTTCTTATTCCCTTGAAATGTATTCTGTTATGTAGCTGGAATACCTGGCAGAAATAGCTCTTCAGTTGAACAAATTCATGTCATGTTTCCTCCTACAGGGTTGTCATGTGCATAGACTCATTTCTTCTTTCTGGCCTCCAGGTGCCTTGGCCTCAAGGCTGGAGACAGGGCAAGAAGCAAAGGAAGAAAAACCTCAGCTTTACAGTTTCCATTGCCGTCCTTTCTACATGAGTTGAGAAAAGCTGTCTGGTAAGACACTTCTTGCTCACATAGGATCATGAGGCATCCTACTTCCAAACAGCTGTGGCTAAACCATCACCAATTCCAAAGGTAAACAAGTAAACAAGGTCCTTCTTTCAAGGATCAAGGGCTCATGTAAGAAGATGTGCTGGTAATAATCTAATACTGAGTAAAAGAAGACTTTTTTAAAAAAGGAGAAACGTGTGCTAAACCAGAATATGTTTTGTGAGCACCAGAATTTTCTAAATCCCTATTGCCAGGGCTACAAATACAGAACTGCCTGCTATAGAGTTTGTACCTTCCATTGGAAAAAGTAGATTCTAAGAGTGACCCCAGTCTGACTGTGTAAATATGATGAAGGCCACTGTGATGGTCCTCAAGGATAATGAAGGATAAACACCCGGGGGCAGTGGGGGAGGCTGACATCCAGCTGTCATCCCAAATAGCCACACCAGAGAGTCTGCAGGTCAAGGCAACAGAACGATAATGAGACTGACCACCACATGTGATGAATGATCTTTCCTGGGAACTCCATGATGGAGACACTTTAATGTAGATGTCCAGCCTTGCCCCCAGCAAAGAAATAAAACATAGAAACCACAGACCTCACATCAGTTGATTGAATTCATAGAGAAAAAAGTCATGAGATCCACTTCTAACCAATCAGCTTCCTGTTAATATTTTTTTCTATTGTAAGTAAATAGTATGTGGAGTCATTTGAAGCATTGTCTACCAACCCTCTCCTTATCAGCAATGTTCACGTGACAGTGAAAGTCTCTTGTGGGCAGGAGTGTTGTGCATTTGAGCAGCTCAAGAAGGTGATCCAGGTCCTCAGCATGCCAGGTGCCTGGAAGCATCTACTGAAACCAATTATAGTAAAATCTTAGTGGAATTTACCCAATAGTCCCCTAACCATTCACACACTGATACCACTTAAATGCCAAAGATAATGTAGGTTAGAATCATGTAATAGACACAATACTAATGTGTGTAATATATAGTATACGAATTGTGTGGCACTGTACAAACTATCACATATTGTTGCATAACATTAAATAATTATATAAACTCACTGTTTGACCCTTCACCGATAGAGAATGTCATCAGACAAAACACCTCCTGAAAGAAATCAAGCTCTTTTCTCTGGGTTTTAGCACTCAGCACACTGAGACTAAAGTGGACTGGGGTCTTTAGAGTAAAGGTTCTATGTACTATGTATGTAACAGAGTGGCCATGTCCCTGCATTGATACAAAGCCCATTCCCATCATGACATTAGGGACAAATCAATGATCTCAGTTACTGTCAGTTTGAATTTTTTTCATCTGTAGCTTCAAAATCAGTTCTATTCTGAGGTGAATATGAAATCAGTTAATATCCATAGATCTTACACATTTTTTAAATGCCATGCTTTCATAAGATAAACCCCTTTTGTGTGGTTTAACATTCTACTGAACTTGGAAGAGAGAAAAGAGAGTTCTTCTATGCATGTTCCTAGACAGCACTTTAAATGTGGAATTTGTGTGTATTCAGGCATGCACACAAACACTTGGTGTTCACATGTCAAATAAGTGAAACCTGGATTACTTGTTCATTCAATAGCTTGGTTTACGCATATGAATGAAGTGATGTATTATTACTCAAGGCTCAGAAGTGCACAGAAGCACTCAGATGGCATAGCCAATACTTACCAAAGCCAGGTTTTCATGGGCTGTGGAGACTCTCAGGCAGACAGCTTAAGGCATCTTGTGGTGAACCTGAAGTAGGTACCTGAAGCTGTACACAAGGGCTCAAAAGTGAAATAAACTTTTGGAAATGAAGATAGAGATGCCAAGAAAACAGCAAGGAACAAGGCAAAGACCTTGAGAGGTGACACTGTCCAAGACAGGTTGGTGATGAGCAGGGCTCTGCCACAGTGCTCTGCACCCTTACGGGTTCACACCACAAAGAGTGATGTCTTAGACTATGAGGAGTTCTGAAACAGAAGAATTCATTTTAGGGTGGGGTTTTTTTTATCTCCAAATCATTTAAATTCAGTTTTCTTAATTAAATAAAACAGAAAGATGTGATAAGATTGGACACTAATTAAATCTGAATTGTCTAAAGTAGGAGATGATTCCAGCAACTACATCAATGAGGTAGAATCAATCCTGACAAAATTATATTAAGTGAGCAATTATCAAATAGATGATTGATTACTCACTGAATGTGTGTTACAACCCAACATACTCAGGATGTGAACACTAGGAACAAACAGTTTCCAGGCAAAGCCAGAAACTACATTTGTCTTCCTTATGGTAGAAAAAAAAATAGTTCCATGAGTTTCAATGGAATGTGTGGGCAAGTTTCATAGGGCATAACTTTGTATAAGTAGACAGCAGTGTGTCAGACAGAGCATTCAAAACTCATTGCATGATCATGATTCCCCAGAAAATGTACCCCAAATGGAGTGGCTATGTGGAGTAGATTCTCAGGCACCAGGCCAGGCCCATCTTCCTATCCCAAACATGCTCACAAGTTTAATCACTGACATTTCTAAAAACATAACATACTTGCATCTCACATTGGAAGGGACAAACCATGATAAACAGCCCTAACTATGGCTTACTTAATTAGCCCCACAAAGCCCCTGACAACTGGGAAAGCTGATAAAAAAAAGTCAATAGAGGTAAATGAAAATCTAACAACCACGAAATTGCCATGTCTCATCCAATTTAGTAATCTGGGGTCCTGGGAGAGATGGTTTTCAGGATATTTTCTTGTGTGTTATAATAGAAAGAGCTTGCGTTATGGCAAGAAGCTCCTCTGGTTGCAGACTTGGTGAACTGAGAGCTAAGAGTAAAAAGAAAAATTGGTCATGGCATGAGAGTTCTGCGTGGACCAAACTCCTGCCTGTACTATTTCTAAATGGGTGTCACCACATTGATATGTGGATCTGACACATGAACAAGTGGAATCGGTGAAGAGGCTTAGCAAGTACAGCCAGCACACTGTAGGGCCACATCTCTGAAGAATGCTGAAAGCTTCCAGCCATATGCAGTAAACTGAAGACTCCTAGGAAGGAACTCTAGTGGCTAGAACATTTCAAAAATGGAATAAACACACATGCACTCATGCATCTTCATACACATATGTGTACCATATACATACCACAGTAATTTAATTTAAAATAACACACAAGGAGGACAGGTCTTGAGGAATAACAACCAACATTAATTTCTGCCCTCAGATACATTTGGACATCTGTGTACCATGCCCACAAAAATATATACTTGCAAACCGGCACAGAAGGAGAGAGAAAATTAAAAATATTTAGAGCTTAGGCAAACAGAAAACCAACCAGATAAGCGATATAAAAGAAATAACTAAGACTAGATCAATCAAAAGTAAAAGTAACCAAGACATAGCATGTGCTTTCAGTCACCTAGACACTGAATGATGATCTAATAGCAAGTATGATGCCCTCTTTGGAAGACTGGACAACTGGAAAAGGATGTGGGTTGAATGTGTAAAATGTAGTGTTTGTGAGAGGCAGCAGATAAAATAAAATTAAACCATCACCCTTTATAGTGGTGAAAATAAGCAAATAATTTACTTAAAATATATTATAAGGGAAAGAGGGATGGCTCAGCAGCTAAGAGCACTGGCTGCTCTTTGAGAGTTTACTCCCAGCACACACATGGTAGCTCACAACTACCTATAATTCCACTCCCAGGGAATATGACACTCTCTTTGGAATCCATGGGGACCAGGCAGACATGTAGTATACAGACATATATGCGGATCAAACACCTAAAAACAAAATAAATTTTAATCATATATAAAATATTTACTTTAATGGGGCAAGCATAACAAAACAAATGGGTAAAAGAGCAAACATTGCAACTTGTAAATAGAAATGGCCAGACAAGGAGGCCCATCAGAGGTCATGTGAGTTGTGTCAGTGGTAGGCTCAGAGCACATGCTCTGAGCTGAGGTCACTAGTCCTTGTGTGGATCTCTCTGTGACTTGGAATTTGTACAAACTGTGATTTGTTGCTGCTGCATTTGGCAGCCTCATGGGATTCCCCACAGGTGAAACGAACTCAAGATTCACAAGGAGCTCTACTGTGACAATTGTATAGGTTTTGTTGACATGTTCAAAATAAGGGTTGTTAACAGCATTGGGCATATCTAGATTCATTTATCTCACTGTGATAAGAAAAGAAAGAAAGAAAGAAAGAAAGAAAGAGAGAGAGAGAGAGAGAGAGAGAGAGAGAGAGAGAGAGAAAGAAAGAAAGAAAGAAAGAAAGAAAGAAAGAAAGAAAGAAAGAAAGAAAGAAAGAAAGAGAGAGAAGAGACCCTGACCAAAACCAACTTTGAGGTAGAAAGGGTTTATCTGGCTTAAAATTCCAGGTCTCAGTTAATCATGAGGAACATCATCATGGCAAGGACTCAAAAAGCACCTGAAGGCAGGATTGCTCAATGCTCCACCCAGCATCACCTCTGACCAAGAAACTCACCTCACACCTAGAAGTCTGGCAGAAACCATGGTACATGCTGCTTCCTCAATGACTTGAAGGCGTATGCTCAGCTAGCTTTCTCCCACAGTTCAGAGTGACCTTCCTCCAGAATGGTACCACCCACAGTGAGCTGCACCCATCTACAAAAATTACCAACCAAGACAATGCTTCACAGAGATGCCCGCAGGACAAAATGATCTGAACAATTCTTCAAGTTAAGACTCTCTTCCCAGATAATTACAGGTTGTGTAAGAGTTAAAAACTAACCTGGACAGGCTGTAGTCATAAAATCGTGATTTATAAAATTTCATACTATTGGAATCTAATTATATATATTCCAGGATCCTATAAAATGGTGCCATTATGTCAGCCTCTGCTCCACCTCTAAGGTGAACCCAGGGTATCTTGGGGACTTTGTGCTATCAGTCATCCAATGGGCTTGTCAGACTAGACTGCAACACAATTCTTTTTTCTCCCACTCCTCATGCCTTCTCCTCCATCCATTTCCTACAGTCACCCTTTGAGCATACTTTTTAATTTTAATTTTCCTTTAATCCTACATGCACACATACAACGATTAAAGTAGAGAAAGATTCCCTCCTTTATAAACAGAACCAAAGTCTGTATTTTGTCCCACAACCTTATTTTTTTTCTTTTTCCAATTTTTATTAGGTATTTTCTTCATTTACATTTCAAATGCTATCCCAAAAGTCCCCTATACCCTCCTCCCAACCCTGCTCCCTTACCCACCCACTCCCACTTCTTGGCCTTGGTGTTCCCCTGTACTGGGGCATATAAAGTTTGCAAGACCAAGGGGCCACTCTTCCAAATGATGGCTGATGAGGCCATCTTCTACTACATATGCAGCTAGAGACACAAGCTCTGGGGGTACTGGTCAGTTCATATTGTTGTTCCACCTATAGGGTTGCAGACCCCTTCAGCTCCTTGGGAATTTTCTCTAGCTCCTCCATTGGGGGCTGACTGTGAGCATCCACTTCTGTGTTTGCCATGCACTGGCATAGCTTACAAGAGACAGCTATATAATATATATATATATATATATATATATATATATATATATATATATATATAATCAGGGTCCTTTCAGCAAAATCTTGCTGACATATGCAATAGTGTCTGGGTTTGGTGGCTGATTATGGGATGGAAGCCCGGGTTCAGCAGTCTCTGGATGGTCCATCTGTTTGTCTCAGCTCCAAACTTTGTCTCTATAACTCCTTCCATGGTTGTTTTGTTCCTAAAACTAAGAAGGGGCAAAGTGTCCACACTTTGGTCCTTGTTCTTCTTGAGTTTCATGTGTTTTGCAAATTGTATCCTGGGTATTCTAAGTTTCTGAGCTAATATCCACTTATCAGTGAGTACATGTCATGTGACTTCTTTTGTGATTGGGTTACCTTACTCAGGATGATACCCTCCAGATCCATCCATTTGCCTATGAATTTCATAAATTCATTGTTTTTAATAGCTGAGTAGTACTCCATTGTGTAAATGTACCACATTTTCTGTATCCATTCCTCTGTTGAGGAACATCTGGGTTCTTTCTGGATTCTGGCTATTATAAATAAGTCTGCTATGAACATAGTGGAGCATGTGTTCTTATTAAAACATCTTCTGGATATATGCCCAGGAGAGGTAGTGCGGGATCCTCCAGTAGTACTATGTCCAATTTTCTGAGGAACTGCCAGACTGATTTCCAGAGGTCCCACAACCTTATAAAATGCCCCGTTCTCAGAGTAGTAATAGAATGGGGGTAAATGACAAAGCTATTGTAACCATGTATAAATCTATCAATGAATACAAAGTACACACTTTCCCTCCTCACCTCGAAACTATCACATTCCAAGTGGCCACATTTCATCTGCCTATCATAGTCATATTTACATATTTGAGACTGTATTTTTGCACGTTCCATCTTTATATACCAATGAACATTTTTAAATTTGACCCTCTTTGTCATGATTCTACACATCATTGATGATTTTTCAACGTTAGCCAGAGAAAAGATAACATATGAGCATTGAGTGTGTGTGGAGTGTGTGTGCATGTGTACAACAATACTTACAGAAGAGAAAGTTATGAATTTGAGAGGAGACAGGAGGATTTGAAGTAAGGAGAGGGAGGGGTGGAGATGGTCCAAAATACATCTAAGTACTTACATAGAGAGTTCTTAAATAAATTTTCAAAAGGGGTGAAAGAGGTTAAGCAAGAAATGTCACTGCGGCATGCTGTTAACATCTGTATTAACTCATCTTCTTTAAGATGGTTATGAGCATTTCTGCTTCTGATAATCAGATCACAGAAGAGGGATGGTGCTATGCTGGCAATGTGTACAACAGAACAGAAAGTTACCATGTATAGGACAAATACATTGTGCTTTTCTTCCTGCCTCATACCACCTATAACCACAAACAACAAACAACAGTCAGTGCCGCCACTCACCAAAGTTGTCTGATCCTCCAACAGCTCAACACTGGCACACTGGTCTGTTCCCAGAGCTGAGGGAAAGATCAGAAGACTGGTCAGTAGGGACAGATTGTTTTGGTGTGTCACTGAGTGAGAATGGACATAACAGAGGAACACAGCTCTGCCCTCTTCTAAGGTAGAGAAGTCAAGACAAGTCTGAGTTTCTCTGTCTTCCTTGGGGGAGGAAAGGTAAAGTGTGGAGGGACTTCTATAAGTAGGCACACATACTGAAAGGAAGAACAGTGTACTTCAACCCCAAGCCATAAACAACACACTGACTATGAGGTGGGCATTATTCTTCAGAAAGGCACAGAGACATAGATACCAGTCCAAATTCATGGCATGACACATGAGTGGCTTAATTTATTGGCCCTTTATTCACCCAGAGATGTCCACCCCATGCCAAATTTGGATCCCAGTAGCAATCATGTCTGTTTACTGCACCTGATGCTAAGAGGCGAGCCAAAGGCAGGGAGACTACTGTCCCTGGACCACCTATCCAAATGATCCTAAGCACAGAAACAAACACCTGAACTTTTTCAGTTAACTTTCATCAAAAAAAAAAAAACTGTTATACCAGTCAAAAGTCCTTTGTTATTCATAATACTCCTCCTGATTTTTTTCTTTTAATTTTATGTGTATAGGTAGGTGTTTTCCTAGGCATATAATTTGCATGACTGTGTGTGCAGTCCCTACAGGGGCCAAAAGAGGGCACTAGATCTCCTGAGTCTGAAGTTACACATGGTTGTTAGCAACCCTATGTGTTCTGGGGACTGAATCCTGGACTTCTAGAAAAGTAGTAAGTGCTCTTAACCACTGAGACATCTCTCCAGCCCACACCCTTTTGGTTTTCATGGGGATAAATATTCATGCTGATTCATGGAAGTGGAGATGAGACTGTACAAGAGATATCAATTATTCTTCCTAGAAGAAGAAGGAACTGAAATGGCATTATGCCATGGAAGCCAGGGAGTGAGACCGGCAGCCCCTGAGAATGGAGAAGAGCTAATGGTTGGTTTCAATGGAAGACAAGTTGTAGAGATAGAAAATGAATTTCTACCAAGTTTGCCTTTTGGGTGTCTAACATTCCACTCTTCCCCATATCCCATCCCACCTTTAATGAGCTCACCTGACTCATTCATTCATGCCTAGTGGAGTTGTATTGGTTCACAAAAACCATGTCCTATTTGGGGTAGTTCTGGGCCTCTGGATAAGCTTTATCATACACTGAGATAGCTCTGACCTTGAAATTTTTCTCTTAGCTTGTCCTGTAGGCAAATTTAGACAACCACAGGGTAAGCACCCACAGCTACCCATCAACGGCACATCCAAATGGGTAGATTCCTGCTTCTATAAAAGGTGTCATAGCATTGGTCAAGGGTTTCTAAACCATAGCACAACCTGCTAGATATGCCTGTCAAGCCTAGCCTGTCACCAGATGATCAGAGATCCTGCAGATCTGTGCTGACACATACACTGTCCGCTGTACTGAGTCACTCCAATGACTGAGTTCCAGTGTCTTAGTGACAAGGAAGTAGAAGCAAGATAGTTGCTCATTGATTCAGTTGTTGCCTTTGTGGTTTGGTCACCCCTTGCCATCTCCTGGGTTATGGAATGATGATATTTTTCTACCAAGGGCAATGCTACAGTCAATACCATATTCTGTCAGACCAAGAATCTAATTCTACTTGCCAGTGGGCTTCACACTCCAAGATAACACATATTATTCTGTGAGGACAATATGGTGCCCTGAAACAATTCTCCTACTTTGGATTTCAGTTCCAATGACAACTCAGAGCTAATGCAGAAGCCTTACTCTTGGCAAATAAAATCTCATGAAGTATGTTGGAAAAATTAACAGCTATGGAAACAGACATTAGAATAGTCTTTTGCTTCACCAACCCACCCCTGCAAACATCACTCACTCTGCTACTCATGTTAAGGGACCCTGAGAAAAAGATTATCATGACACAAGGCCAAAAGATGCCTGAAATACAGACTAAAAACCTCCATGGTCTCTAAAGTAAGAGAGAGAGAGAGAGAGAGAGAGAGAGAGAGAGAGAGAGAGAGAGAAAATGTTAGAATACAAGCCATTCTATCTCAAGGAAATCCAGCCACTATGATATGACTATTACTGTAAAATGTTCGCAAAGAAGTGACCAGTGAGCTGCAGAAATTGAGCCCATCTTTCAAGCAAAGCCCTGCCCCCTACCTCCACTGTCACAGGCAGCAAGCCATATAGTCCTGTGGTCAAAAGTTATTTCTGAACCTCTCTCTACTCCAAGGACTAAGAAGTTAGAGCAACATCCATGACGAAGACCTCTGTTACCTTACTGGCTCCCAGGCACTATTCCTAGGCCTTGCTTTGAGCCTGGCTGAGATCTCTCTTTCCCTAAGGGAAGAATACAGGCTTTCTACTCCAATGAAAGTGCAGTGGGAAAGAAACAAGGTACCTTGGGGTAAAAGAGCCTAAATTACCATCTAACCAGGCTCTCCTGGTTGAAAAGTCCTGTGTATCCAATGGACTGGCTACACAGTACAAGATAAGAGAGAATAGAAGCTGTAACTAATTAGGCATCCCTGGTATCTTCCCCCTGTATCATCTGTCTGGATTTGTAGGATGTGGATGTTTCTGTGATTTCAATGTGACAGTCAGCATGTCTAGAGGTTGGTTTTCTGGACACCAAATGCACAATGGGTCATCAAATCACATTCTGCTTCACTCTCTGTTTACAACCAAGGCAAAACTTCAAAGGAGGAGACCACAACCTCGATTTATGCCTTGCAGATGGCAGGAGTATTGGTCAATGCTCTCAGGACAATGGCTGTTTGCCACAAGCTAAAGGCTGACAAGGGCTGGAGGATTACAGAGGTGGGATAGGCTGTCAGCCTGAGCACTGCAGAGGCTCAAGCTGGGCAGCTCCTCCTTCATTGCCTTGAACATCCTTGAGGTTTTTGTTTTGGATGAGATGTGTATAAGTGTGTGGATGGGTCTGTTACTTTGTCCTTATTTATCTCTTTATTTGTTTTAAATGTAGTGTCACATAAAAACCAAGGCACCCAGCTTTTCCTCTCCTCCAGCAATTGGTAAAGTATAATCTATTTACTATTTTCTATGAATTTACCTGGGCATAGGACAGCTAATGCTATAGGTCAGTTTGATTGAGTACCCTGATTCTATTCAAACATTCTTCTGTATATTTCTGTGAAGATATCATTCTAAAGGACTTGTGTTTATTCCTTGACAATTCCCCACGTGTATATAATATGTTTTGATAATATTCACTGTTGTTGATCTCTCAGACCCACATTCTGCTCCCCATCTACTCCTATTTTTGTATCTTTTTTGGTGACCCACAAAGTTCTTTTAGGGTTGCCTGCATGAACATGACTGTGTAGTTATTTGCTGAAGGAAGGGCAACTTGCTGCAGGCAAAATCTCTGAAGGTGATAACCTCTCCAGTAGCGTTTGCTGCCAATGGCTCCTCAGCTAGACATGGGGCCTCCTGAGCCCCCTCCCCTACTGCCGACAAGTTCAATGACCACACCATAAACATAAAGAAGTGTTCCTCAGTCCTCCTTTCTTATATTTGTCTATCTTGACGTTTTGGCACCAGAACTTCAATCTCTGGTATGTATCTGAGCACACATTCTAGAGATACTGTTCAGGAACCCAAGTTGAAATGTACCTGTCTCAGGCAAGGAGGCAGCACGAGCTCTCGATTGCAATAAGCAACAGGTACTAGCAGGCAATAAACTTGTTCAGACTGTATCCTGACTACAAAAAAAGACACTTATATCATCACCCAAACATCCTCTAGTGGGACAGCTTATACATCATGTAAGACAGAAGCTGAAGGGTTGCCTGAGTGATGCCTGCTGGTGCCGTCAGCTCTCTCATTTAGCTCTACCCAGAATCCAGTGGCAACGCCGCCTCAAGTTAGGTTATTCTTTGACTTTGTCCCACCACCCAGATCCTGTGTTCTATGTCAGGCAAGTGTGGTTAGGACATAAATGTAGTAAATGTTGGCCCAACTCGTCAGTGTGAATCCTAGAGGGAGACCATGGGGCATGCCAGTGTCAACATTCAGGCTCAGATAAAAGCTTGCAGGAACCAAGAGTAAGGTTTTATTGCGGGGAAGGTGGGGTTGGAGAAAGGCATCCATGCATGTCATCATGGAGTATGTGATCCCAAGACCCCACTGGTGGTTATAACCAGTTGACACATTCACAGAAAGAGGCAAAGCACCGATGGCATGCCACTGTCTTCTCTGTGTTGGGCAGAGAGGACACTGCTGGGGTGCCTATTTTACAAAGGGTGCTTAGTCCTAAGTATCTCCACTGTGGCACACCTCCTGCATGAACAGCACATTCTGACCCATCACATTATCCTGCACACACCAAGCTAACGGCCCTGCCAGTTTCTGAGGCTTCCCATTCTGCCTCCCATCTCACTGGGCTACAACACACGCACGACCTAATCTGGTTTTACATGAGATCCAGGAGTTCAACCTGAGGTTCTGTACAGTGAACACATTAGCCACTGAGCCTTTATCTCCCTAGCCCATCCACCCTCTTCTGTTCTGCAATCTACTTCTGGGACAAGAAGTAGGAGGGACTGAGGTATCTGTGCAGGATGACACATCACTAAGAACCACACGTCTAATTTTCATAGCTCTATATTTGTGATGTGAACATAAGTTTGTGGGGATAGGAGTGAACAGGTTTCTCTATACCAACAGCTAAAACAGATGGTGGTGGAGCCAATTTATTTAGAATAAATTACTGATCCAATAAGTAGAATAATTTACACATGATTTTGTGTGTGTGTGTGTGTGTGTGTGTATGTGTGTGTGTATCTTCCAGCTAAATCAGCTAGTCTTCAATAACATTACTTGGGTAATGACTCTCATTAGAGAATATAACTTGTTGAGTACCATCAGGTAAACAAATTTGTGAGTGCAGCTGTATAGATGATGATATGGGGCCCCTTGTGCAATAAAATTGCTGTAAAGTTGCCATGTTTTGCAAATGAAAAACTTAGCCTATTATCCTCATTTATCACACACATTCCAAGGCATGGTCTAGTTGTATTTACACTAAAAATTGAAAGATCAGACCAATTAAATCTGTCTAATTCTAATGTAGAGCTCACCCACACAACACATACATAGGTGGTCTCATTAAACATTCTCTTTGTAGGTGACTCTCAAGTCACCACTCTACAACTTTTCTCCAAACTTCATTCTTCAGGATCCATAGGTTTTTTGTTTTTGTTTTGTTTTGTTTTGTTTTGTTTTGTTTTGTTTTGTTTTTACTTCCATTGGATGTTTTTCAATCTGCACTTGCCCATCAATGCAATCATCCACTCCCAGGCCTCTAGTAATCATCCATTTATGTATTATATCCAAATCAGCATCTCAGCCTAGAGACCTTGCTCAAGTTCCAGATTCCTGTATCCAGTTGCTTCCTGGAGATGTCTGATAGTCTACTAGAGACCTCATCTCAAAAACTCTTTCAGTGATGTTCCAGTCATCCTGAACATAATGGCAGCTGTAGCTTTAGTTCTTGCAGTAACTTCTCCAAGGTGTCTATCCCCCATCCATTCTAGCAGCAAGCTTACTGGCTCTTTATCAGACATCCAGAACCTCACTTCTCCCCCATCCTCATCCCTGGTCTATTTGCCAGCACTACTCCCTAGACTACTGTCCTTACTTCACAACAGGACCATCTGTTCCATCCCTTGCACACAGGGTTCTTGACATTGCCACAGTGTAGACACCTCTTCTCATAATGATACATCTATCTGCTCATACTGGCCATCACCAACATCTTGAGTGCTCTTCTAGATAAGCTGAAAAATACTGTTCTACCTCCAAATCTTTAGTCAGAGTCCTGGAACCCTAGCACTACCAATATCCTTATGCACTATACTCTAAACTTTACCCACTCCCTTCTACTGTTATCCAAACCCAACCGCTTCAGAGGAGTTACTCCAAGAACTAAGCCCTGGGCTCTTTGCCCAGGTCATTCTAATTCACTTTGGATTATGACCATTGTTTATTATCTGTCTTCCCTGCCGAAAGTTACTTCTAGGAATCTTTGGCTGTTTTATTCTTTGGTTTGGAATGGGATAACTGACAGATAGTAAGGACCCAGCACTTGTTCGCTAACCTAAAGGAGGAAGTCAGGATATATAGATATGATGGGACCTCAGCATGGTGACACTCTACACAAGAAGATGTAGCTGAGAGTTGCAGAAGCATTTGAAGTGAAGCAGCTACAGTTGGAACTGAGAACAATGAGAAAGGGGAGGTGTGGAACGGCTGAGGCCAACAGCATGGTGCTAAGGTTGGGCACTTCTAGGAAGCCCTCAGCCTTATCAGTGGGCTTTTATACATGACTCCACAAGTTCAATAATCCAGAGGAGAAGCCCTTGTCTGATTCTTTTGCATAGGCCCACCTATTTTCCCCTTGTCTGCCAGAACATGCTGTTCCTTACAGGTTTAATAACTGAAAATTTACCTAGACTACAATCAAATCTAAAGAACACCAAGTGACGTCAACTTTTGTTTTATGCCAAGTATATGGGGGCATTGCTTATGGTTGTATCAAGCCACAGTGGCCATGATATCTCTTTTAAAACAGAGTTAACACAGAATCAGAGTCTATGTAACAATGGCACCTCTCTTTTCTTGGGAAATTGACATTAAATGCCTGTATTCACTCCAGTGGTTTTCTAAGGCAAGAGAACTACATTCTCTGTTTGTGGTGGATGAGTCATCTTAGAAGAATAAAATCTCAGCATGAGCATATTAGGGGAAATAATCAGAGGCAACATTCTGAATTTCAATTGCTCTCACTGTGTGTGACTCAGCACCTCAGCTAAGAGAGTTGTCTGCAGGGGAGAAAAAAAAAAACCAAAAAGAATAATCCAGAAGCTCTAAATTGCAATTTTATTGGAAACATTCAACACTTTTGAGTACCAGTTGTTGTTGCTGCTGCTGTTTTACAAAGAAAACCCCAAAAGTGGAGCTGAGGGGATGGATCTTTGAGTGACATCTATGGTTCACAAGTGTGAGTACTGGGCTTTAGATCCACAGCACCCACCTAAAAGATGGGTGCCACAGAATGTGTTTGTAACTGCACTGCCAAAGGTGGACACACATGGAAGGACCACTTCAAGTTATACTACATCCCGGAGCTCCCTGATGGGTCAGTCCAGCAAAGAAGACAGCTTCAGATGCAGTGGCAGATCCTGCCTCAAAAAACTTAAGGAGCATGGTTGAGGATGACACCCAAAGTCAACCATGGGCCTCTGCACATGTGCACACAGGCAAGTCTCTCTCTCTCTCTCTCTCTCTCTCTCTCTCACACACACACACACACACACACACACACACACCACGAGAATGGCACTAAAGGGCTCTTTGATTACTCATCAAAAGTGTCACGCTGAACAATTAATTGAACCCTTGACCAGTCGCATAGCTCTGAAGTAGCAGATGCAGGATCATACACTGTCTGGATCCCCTGTTCCTCCTCTGTTATAGACGTGGCCACTATTTTTTTAAAGAGAAGACTTGAATTCATATCTATCTTTATATTATATGTGTATTGAGGTGTGTGATGTGATTTAAAAGATTTTTGAGGGGTGACATAAAATGCTATCTGCATTGATCAAAAACCATTATATTCTGCTAACATTTATCTTGGGTGAAATGGAAGGGGAGCTCAACTGTCCTTTGGTGGACGTCTTTATTCCAGTTTTATAGGCTTGTTGAATGGAGTCTGCGTTTGATCATCCCATAATGGCCTCTCCTGAGAACCGAGCATCTTGAATGTGAAATTTAAGGACCCTTTCAAACATAACTCATTCTTGTCCTGTACTCCAGGCTCATGTTTCTGAAAATATATCCCAAGAACCAAGGTTCTTCCTTCTAGACTACAACTTTGAATTCAAATACGCTTGGGGAAGACTATACGCAGTATCCTTCCCGTTGAGAATGGATAATCTACCCCAGTATATACCCCAGTATATGAGAGTTCTGCTTAGTGCTCTAATATGTGTTGAAGATGAGGAATTTGGAATGTTGCCAAATTTATTAAATCAGTTAATAATCCTATCAGGCACACTGGGGAAAATTGTTCTCAAGACAGTGTTTATGATCCTTTTCTCTAGAAATGAGAATATGCTAAGTGGGAGAAGAAGAAGCACTGTACTTATAACACAGTGGGGAAATGATGGCAAGGTTAGGAGGGTTTCAGCCAAGGGAAAAAGCCAAGGTGAGCATCACTCATGTCTGTGGTAAAGTGGCCTTACCCAGTGGTCCTGCATATGAATAGAACCTGGCCATAATGGTCATCCAGAGGCTGTGAAATGGATCCTTGAACCCCTCTGGATATTTGGTCTAGCAGGACTGGGCAGAATTTGAAAGTTCACATTCATCTACTTTTTATTATTTATACGTAGGTGTCTACATCTCAGTACATGCATATGAGTGCGGGTGTCCCCAGAGGTCAGAAGGATCAGATCCCTCTGGAGCTAGAGTTACAGACAGGTAGGAGTCACCTGACACAGGTGCTAGAAATAGAACTTGCATCTTCGACAAGAGCAATGTGCGTTCTTAACCACCAAACCATCTCACAAGCCATGAGAGTCTACATTCTCAACATGCTCTCAGATGATGATGATGGTGATAGTGATGATGATAGTGATGATAATGGGGGCAGTGATGATGATGGTAATGTAGTCATGGTAGTCATGGTGATAGTGGTTGCGATGACAATAATGATCTTTAAGCCACACTTGGACTATTAGGATCCTGCATTAGGATCCTGCCACACACAAGTCAGCCCTGACACCCTCACAAAATACAGCGCTGTTTTGCTTTTTAGAGGATAAAAATCATGAGAAGTAATCCCATCTCCCATCCTATAGTAAAAGCCAACTTTATTTTAAAACTACTAACATTCAGATAGCATGTGTGGTGTGTGTGTGATGTACTAACACTTCAACGGTGTCCTTTGGATTAAACGCTCACACATAAAACAGGCCCTGATTCTAATGAAGGTCCCATCATAGAAGCACTAATGTTCCCTCTTTATCACAAGAGAAAACATAAAGAAGCAGTACAGACAGAAAGATGGAGCAGCTTCTAGGCATGTACAGCCTAAACAGATTCTAGTC
This sequence comes from Mus minutoides, assembly GCA_902729485.2. NCBI lineage: Eukaryota > Metazoa > Chordata > Mammalia > Rodentia > Muridae > Mus > Mus minutoides. Next base: position 2,151,306 of record LR749584.1, read on the forward strand.
TCAATTGTAGGAAGATATCTGGACTGGCAGGAGCAGTTAACACAGGAAGGAAATTTGAAGATAGTGGATGAAATTTAAATTGCAATTTTGGGTTGCACAACAGTGTGCCATCTGTATCAGTTTCCTGGTTTTGGTGGACTTTGTTGGGTTTTGAAGAACAATACTCTTGTTATTAGAATGGTCTAGATCTTTTCAAGGCAGAAGGTACCACACCCCCGACTCTCCTAAGGGTGAAAGATAGGGAGTTCTCACACTCTTCTTGCAACGCATCTGTACATGTGAAAAAAAATTTGAAAGTTTAAAAGCTAACCAGTATTTCTACAGGTTCATAAAGAGAGGGTCTATTGGCAGCACAAGCTTCAGGAAGAGAGAACTAGATTGTTGTTGTTGTTGTTGTTGTTGTTGGGATTTAATGAATTAAATAGTTTAAAAAGTCCAAAGCATCTATTTTGCCGCAGACATGTGCATGCTGTTATGTGGCTGATCTCCACAGGAGTTGCTCCAGTCAGACCTGAAGGACTCAGGGCTGGGAAGGAAGTCCTTGGGCTGGTCCTCACCCACATTCGTTTTGCTCTCAGATGATGGCAATCAGAATCAGGTGCTTAACTCTCAGTGCTGACGAACTCAGAAAGGCACAGAGTTAGAAAGTAGATCATTCCACTACTTCCTGTCCAGGCACTAAATACACATGAAATCTGACAGCTCTGACTGCAGGTTGGACATTCCACAGGAGGTGATGCCCAACTGTTCCAGGCTTTTCTCTCCATCTTTGCCACATCTGGCTTGATAGATGCCCACTTGTTGAACATTTTTAGTTCCTTAAGGAGGAGGTAGAAGCTTGGATTCTGCATGAGAGGCAAATAGAAATGAGGGTCTCCATCCCAGTTTGTTACTGTTCAGGAAAGCCACAGTTAATTTTCTTTTCTGAAACATCTAAATGTTTTAGAAAAATCTTACCACAGGTGCTAAGTCATTTCCCCACACTGGGAAAACTCATAATAAAACCTCTTCAGAGGTATGCACATTTGCTCTGATAACATAAAACTGGCACTATTCCCATTGAGATATTAAATGTATTTTGCTAGAAAGCATATACCTCCTTCCTGATGTTGTTACAGATTAGCTAAGGATGCCATCAGATGAACAGTGGCCTTCTCAAAGACATTCTCTCCTGAGATATTGCATGTCATCCAGAGATCCAAAGAAAGGGAATCATAATGGGGTCCAATCAGGTTCAGACTTATCCTTAGCTCTGATTCAGAGTACCTCAGGGTTCTGGTATCAACTGTCTCTGCACAGGCTAAAGGAAGTGTGTGGAGGACAGGAGCCTTCCTGGAAGTACTTGGGTAGGAATTATTTCTAGAGGGCCATATCACTGCATCATGTCACTGTCTACTAATGACATGTCTTCTGGACATTTACCTGGGTGTGAGTCCAGTCACTTCATTGATCTCACTCAGGGTCCTTCTCCTGACTGGCCCTGTGGCTTCTCCTCCTGATGGGTTCTGTAGTGACACCACTTGTTCCCGTCTCAATCATGGCCTACATACACTCTGTCACCTTAATCCTAAATTCACAGTCTGGTTATAGAAAGCACCAGTGTTCCTGACATTTCACCTCACTGCTCTGCTCACATCTTGTCTATAACTGTGTATTCCACCCAAAATAAATATAAGGATTTTTGCTTCCAAAGACTCTCATCAACTGATCTCTCTTCCCCTATCATATCCTCCTCCATGACACTATTCCAACACCTAGGCAATACTCAGCCACACATACACGGTCATCCACAGGACTCACATATCCCCTTTCATCTCTCTCTCTCTCTCTCTCTCTCTCTCTCTCTCTCTCTCTCTCTCCCTCTCTCCTCATTCTTGCTCTTACTCTTTCTGTCCCAACATCTCTGGTGTGATATGTTTTATGAGCATTTCTGTCTCTCTGCCTATGTATAAAAACCTGCTACACAATAGGATATCCAGTACTTGGTCTGTGCCCCTGTTATTCCCAACAGTGTCAGGCACACAGTAAGCACTAAACAAATACCTGTTGCTATTTAATGTGACTGTTACCTATATTGGGTAATGTGCCACTTTGTGGAATAGTTTGCATTTTCATGCAATTCCAATCTCTATGCCTAACTCATTAATTAATTAACGATACATTTTATGCATATTTAACAATGATGACTTTTTTTTTCTAATCATCTAAAATTAAGGCTAGCTGTGTCATGGCTGAATTGCAGCTTTCCCCGTAGCAATTTATTTTATAGGGATAAATGGATTGTTGTAATCAAGAGTGACTGAGAAAAGATTTAATAAGCATCGTGGTCTACTTCAAGAATCTAATTGCTCAGGTTAGTATGCCATCTCTGACATCTCTAAGTAGTACAAACAACATATGGATCACTCTAGACTCTCACCTTGGGTTCCCATGAAACTGCCCAAGAATCCAGCTCCTTTCACTACCTGATTACCTATGACAGACTCGTCTGCACAGTGTTTCTATAAAAGGTTGTTGCAATTTTCCTAGTAACCTTTGCAGAATTGTGACAATTAGTTTGTGAAGTTTCTATTCAAACAATTTATTTTGCAAAAATAAGTATACTCTATAGAAATATGAGATGGGAAAGAAAAGACAAGTTTTAAGTCACCTGCTCCTGTGACTCAGTTAAAACAGATTTCCTCTGCATGGGACTCAACAAAGAGCCTCAATGGGATATCTCCTGCAGGTCACAGTGACACATGTGACTGAGTACCTCTCCTATGAGCTGTGCTAGGCAGAGAAGGAAGAAAACACATATTTAAACTTTAGCCACCAACTAGTCACTGTCTTATGAATATTAACCAGTCAAGAGCCAGAGGTTTAGAGTCAAGGAATAGTTAGAATCTACTCATCCTCACGGGTGACAATAAAGACTGTCATAGTAGTATTCTATTGCTGTGAAGAGATACCATGACCACGACAACTCTTATAAAAGAAAAAATTAAATTGGGGCTTGCCTACAGTTTCAAGGGTAAGCTGCTAAAATGGACTAAAGTTCATTATGGAGAGCATGGGAGCATGCAGGCAGATTGGTGCTGGAGAGGTAGCTGAGAGTTCTATAACAAAATCCACAGACAGCAGGAAAAGAGAAAGCTACTGAGACTGGTTTGGACTTTTGAAACCTCAAAGCCCACCCCCATGTCACAAGGCCATACCTTGTTCCTTCTCAAGGAGTGCCACTTCTTAATGACCAAGCTTTCAAGCCTATGAGGGCTGTTCCTATTCAAAGCACCATAATCCACTATGGCTCCCATAGGCTGTATCCCTATCATAATGCAAAATGCATTCAATCCAACTCCAAAAGTTGGAGTCTCAATATTGATTTAAAATCCAAAGTTCAAGGTCTTTTCTGAGGCTCAAAGCAATTTCTTAACTGTAATCACAGTAAAATCCAAAAAAAAAAAAAATCACATACTTTCAACATATAATGGCACAGAATATATATTACCAAATGGGAAGGAAAGGAGCAAAGGGAGAAGATACTGGACCAAAGCAAGACCAGAAACCAGCTGGACAAACTCCAAACTCTGCATCTCCATGTCTGATGTCGAAGCACTGTTTAGAGCTCCAACTTCTTTCAGCTTTGTTTGTGACACACTTTTGAAACCTCAAAGCCCACCTCCTGTGACATACTTCTTCCAAAGAGGCCACACCCAGTCCAACAAGGCCACACCTCCTATTCCTACTCAAGTAGTGTTATTTTAATGAAGACTAATCATTAAAATAAATAAACCAATTCTTACTCCAACCACCACAGAGCCCTCACCTTCATTAGAGTCCTAGTTCACAGAGCCTTTCCATAGGTACTGGGCACAAGCATCTGTCCCTTCTCATGGATGGCCCCAGTGAACTAATGACAAAATGCCCATTACCTATGACAATATATTTTAATGAGATCCAGAAAACCATAAGGATATACTTTAAAAACCTATATTCCACTAAATTGGAAAAACCCAAGAAAAACACATGTATTTGTAGATGCATGACATAGTAAGCATTAAATAAGCTGTCTAAACAGATTTATAACCAGAAATGAGGTTGAGGCAGCTATGAGCAGTTAAATGTCTCTTAACTGAGGGTCAGGAAGATGGCTTGGTAGGGAAAAGCACTTGCCATTGAGCCTGACATCCTGAACTCAATCCCTGAACCACTCCGTAGACAGAGAAAACTGACTCCTACAAATTTTCCTCTCACCATCATATGCATGTCATGCATGCATGCACACTAGGACAGAGAAATATGTGAATAGGAAGAAAGCAATATAATTTAAGTCTCTCTACTAAAAGAAAAATGGGGAGGGGGTAAAAGAGGACTTCCAAATTCTTATGAAGCCACTATCCTGATACTAAAACCAGATAAACACACACACACACACACACACACACACACACACAAGAAAATTACAAACTAAGTCCTCTGAAGAACATAGACACAAATTTTCTCACTAAAATATTTGTAAACTGAATCAGATCATATCAAAAGGATTGTGATCAAGTTGGCTTCATTCCAGAGATCCAAGCATGTTTGGCACACATAAGTCTGTACGTGTAGTCTATTACATATGGACTTGGTGACAAAAATCAGATGATAACCTCAACAGTTACAAAAGAAGAAAATAATCTTAATAAAATCTAACTTTTCTTCATGAGGAAAAAAAAAAAATGAGAAGCCAGGGACGGAGGAAGTATACTTCAGTATATACTCTAGGGCACCACCAATAATGATAGTCTTCACTCCTTAGCAAGGAAACTTCTCTTTGCAAAAGAGAGAGGCTATTACAAAAACAAAAAAAGTACAGCCAATCAAAATGCAAAGTTCAAGAGTCCAGTCCCACCAATCTCACAGGATACATCCTCAAAACATATCACACCTAAGGCTCAGGAGACATTGCAAAAGAGGGATTAAAAGGATTCTGAGAACCAGAGAGGATCAGGGAGTTTTCTGTAAGATTGTGTTTCCTGGGAATGTCAGAAACTATACCTATAAAGTTTCATAAACACGATTGCTCAAACATGAGTTGAGTAAGAACAACAACAGAGATGCCAAAGTGAGCATAGAAAAGTCCATGCAGCCTCTGATCTACACCAAGAGCTACTGATTGCTTATCAATCGGTTCGTCCAATACTAAATGGTCAACAATAAAAACATTCATACATGTAGCACTATACAGACTGGACAAGAAAATATATGTGTACATTTAGGAATGTATATGCATATACATATAAGCATGTAAAAATAACTAATGAAAATAGAGACCACGAAAGCAAGGAGGGATGTGGGGGAAGGGTGTGCAGGGAGGAAAGGAAAGATAGAAATAATGTAATTATAGCATGGTCTCAAAAATAAAAATGGAGTTTTAATACAATACTAGCATCTTTAAGGATAAGGACCAGATTGGGCATCTTCCTCTTTTCAATTCTTACTATAGTATGTGGCACAGGAAAGGCACTCCATATATACTTTATAAATTAACTTGAAATTTTAGAGTTTGCAGCATTGTGGAGTGCCATGTATCTGAAGGCTACAAACACATTCCAGAGCTGCTGACCAACTGTGGAAGAATGAGACAGTGAGACAGTCCACCCTCACATGCAACACAGCTTCATCCTTTGGGCTGTTTGGGGCAAATTAACTGAACTATTGCATCCAATTTCTCAAGCAGATTGAAACCAGCTGACCTGGGAAGCTTCTGGTAGCAGATAATCTTAATTCCACGGCTGACCTGTGCAGAAACTGCCCTCCTATGGCATGAGTAATCACTCCTGAGTCATGGGTCTTTACCCCGTCTTCTGATGCACTCCAAAGTGGTTCCTGGGAGATGGTTTTCCTGCAGGCATCTAGCTACTAGGAGGCTGAGTTGGGTGTATATTCACTATGGCATTAGTGGAATAGACCTTGGTGTCCAGCTGCTATTCGAATCAGGTTGTCATTATCCGACCCTGAGTAAACTTGTCCCGCATGTGTCAATCATTCTGAAAGTGAGACCACTGAGTCAGAGCCATAGTTGACAAGGCATTACGAGCACGTTTGCGATGGACTTCCATAGTACCAATACCATAGTACATACGTGAAGGGTAGAAACAAACATGTCCAGCCGAGGCAAACCTGTGGGGAATTGTCTGAATCACCAGAGTTGTAAAACTAGAAATAGAAAGCTCAGGGCGGGCTACAGAGGTAGCTCAGAGGTTCAGAGCACTTATGGCTCCTGCGAAGGAGTCAAGTTCAGATCCTGGCACTCATGTCAGGGTGTCCATGACCTCTTATAAATAACTTCAGCTCCAGGGAATCTGACACTCTGTTCTGGCCTCACTGGGCGCCTGTGAGCATGTAGCATAGTGTAAACACAAGTCTTACACTATACAAATTTGATCAGCTGTGATAGGAAAAATAAACCTCACTGTTATGGTTTGGACAGATATCCTCCACGCTGGGCTGGGGAAGGTTGCAGTGGTGCCTGGCTATGGAGGAGGAAGTGAGGGATACAGCCCAGCCCTACTTCCAATCTGACCTCCCTTTCCTGTCTGCCAGCTGTGGAGCCCTCTGCCATGCCTTCCTGACAGGACCACCTGAACTATGAGCTGAAATATGCTTCCCTCCCCTAAGTTGCTTCTGTCTGGCATTTTGTCACCATAGTGAGAAAAGTAGCCAAGATAGAGCTCATCTATCAGAATTGCACTGCAAAATCATTAGCAGAACAGAGACCATAAATTATACAAAAAGCACTACAAGATCATAGTGGGCTTTGATGATGTGTAGCTTTTTACATGCTATGTGATGTCTGAATTTCTCAGCCTCTCGATGTTTAAAGTTGGTGCTTTATTCCACATCCGTTACAAACAGTCAAGTTTTCTTTTTCTGTTTTGTTGTTGTTGTTGTTTTGTTTGAATCTTTGTGACTGTTTTTCCCCTTAGAGAAAGTAAGAGAGAGAGAGAAATGGGGGAGAGGCAGGCTGTTTCTGGGGCTGCTCACCACTGCATGCACATAAACACACACACACATACACACACACACACACACACAAACACTAAGATAGATAGATAGATAGATAATGATTTAAATTTTTAAGTTTTTTTTAAAAGAGTTCATCTGAAACCTTCAAAGTAGTGCCAGGGATACGGGCTTCACCCTGTATTCAAAAACACATGACACAACAGACTCCTCCCTGCCACAGCAGGGATGTTCCATAGATATTAGGAATCTACAACCACAGCCCTGTGGAGGCTCTGGGTGGAGGTTCCCTTTTGATTGGTGGAAGATAAACAGTATAATCCACAAAGGGCCACACAGGTGACATGGCAGGTGATAGTACTTTGAGAATTTCAATAGAGAAGGAGAGGTGGAGGCAGGGTGATCATAGGCAAGTGGGTAACTGGGAAGGTCACCCTGAGTGCAGGTGAGGGAACACACTGTGGTCTGCAAGATCAGGGCAAAGCTGGGGTAGAAGGTTAGCTGGCCAGAGGGAACTCTGGGAACTGAAACCTGAAGCAGAAAGGGCTGAACACAGCTTTGTGCAGAACAGAATGCCTGGAGAAAGACAGCAAGGACCAGGCCAAACTAAAACTGTCTCCAGGTTGAGGTTGGAGAATGCAGAGCACATCTTATTTATCCAAAGAGCTATAGGCAATATGACACAGTGATAACACATGGAAGCTTGAATGTATACATAGAGTGCTTAATAGCTTTTCTTAGTCCCTGCACTGTCTGTGTTTGACATATTTAAGTAAACACTGCTTTTTTTTTCTTTTCTGGCCTCTAAATAGATTCCCTTAGAGAACAAGAAAGAAGCCAGGCATACTGGTGGACACCTTCAATCCCAGCACTAGGAAGGCAAAGGCAGCAGATCTCTAAGTTCTGGTTTACAGAGAAGTGCTGGACAGCCACAGCTACAGAGAGAAATCCTGTTTTGAAAGATCAAAGAAAGAAAGAAAAATAAAAAGAAGAGGAAAGATTGGGAATAAATATCACGTAGAAGACAGAAGGGTCCTCGGAGACAGAACTCCATATCACAGGTAGGGAAACTGAGGCCAGGGGAAGCCAAACTACTTGCTCAGGATTAGAGCGAGCCTTGTTGAAGATAGAGCCTGGGCATGGAAAGTCACTTAGACAGACTTAGGGGCCTGTTTTATTTTATTCCACCTTGATTTTCTCTCACATATACCGCTTGAAAATTATCTGTTTCCCTATTTTAACTAGCACACAGTGTCACCTGCAACACATAGGCTCCTACGGGTGCGTTATGCATGTCTTTGTTTTAAATATAAATATGATCATTAAGATTTATACTTTATGATCTATTTATGACGACTGTAGGATAAATTGCATGGCATGGTTCTAAGACTACAGCAGTGTGTACTCTTGTTAATTACACTGTAGAAAGTTGGAAGCGGGTTTTCTGTACATTCTTAATGTGCTGCCCAACTTCTTTTTGCAGTACTAAATGAACCCTGGTACATTCGACTCCTAATTATTCATACCCCAAAGCTATAACTAAATACATTTAAAATTAAACACAAGCAAGCTCACCCTGAGAGAAAAAAAAATCTAATAAAATAGCACAGATGTACTTAAATTTCTGAGTTAACTCAAAAGTAATTTAAAAAACATTGTAAAATGGTTCATTGTGGTTTAATAAAATTTAGCTTTCTCTCTCTCTAGATTACATAATCAAACTAATTAAACTTACCTTTTCATAAATACACAACACGTAAAATTGATGAAAGTTAATTTGGAGCATGGTACTATTGCATCAAAATTATTTCAATCATGAAATATCCTTGTCAATGTGAGATCTTAACTTTTTATAGTAGATAGTACTTTGATAGTAACTAATGTCTACTGAAGATAGGTTTATGTGTATGTGTGCCATCTGTGCAGTGACTACAGAAGCCAGAAGAGGGTGTCAGATACCCCTGGAACTGGAGTTACAAATGATTGCGAGTCACTGGAAGTGGGGACCAGGAACCAAACTCAGGTCCTCTGGAAGGGCAGCAAGGACTCTTAAGCCCTAAGCCATCTCCCCACCTGATATTAACTACTTTGTAATGATTTCCGAGAGCTTGACCAAAGAGAGCAAAAATATCCAGAAGATGAAATTCAAGTGTATTTTGGTATTTCACCCAGAAATGGCTTCATGACCAGCACATAATCAACATCCTTAAGAGCTTCCAAACCAGACTGCATGGGAAATCTGACTCACTCCACACTGTCACCACTGGGCTGGGCAGCCCAGTGAGCAACTAAACAAAAAGATTCACACAACTCAGGTAGACACATTTACGTGAAAACCTTTATAGCTGGTGAGTTTAAGGTTCTACCTCTCCGAAGCTAAATGTTTAGACATCACTACAATGGCGATTTAATGCCTACGTTTAGTGCCTATATTTCTAGAGGTCATATAGGACCTGTTTCATTTTCCAAGCCACAGTTAGGTGCTATTTAAGATTTTAAACAGCCAAAGCATTGTGTGTCCAAGGCGTTGTCACATAAATAAACTAAAAGATGCCGCTTATCCGATCCAAAAGAAAAGAAGCACTGAACCAAAAGGTCCCTGGACGCCCACTAGGGTGATAACGTAGAATGTTAGCTGAGCACATCTGTGCTTGAGATATTAACACTTACCCTCTGTTCCTATTAATCACTTGAAGTCTAAAGAAGCTGAAAAAAATAATGCGCTAAAATAAGAAGCAAAAATGTCATCAAGGTCCATTTGTGATGATTCCAAAAGAAAATGTAAGATTTCTTGTCCAAGCTTTCAGATTAGCCTGTTTTTCCATTTACAGGGTAGGAACTCTGAGTCGATTCTAATATGCAGCCTAGCTTAAGGGTTTGTAATTTGCAAGCAGTTATGTGTCTCAATTTAATGCTATTTTTTCATCTATTGTGATAAAAAAAAAATCCTAGCTGGTGAGCTATAATGTAAAGACATTTTAAAGGTACGATACACTGTCTATTGAAGACACATGTTGTAGAGCAGACCTTAGAGGTCTTAGAGAAGTCAATCATCTTGTATAAGGTAAACCCATTTCCCCTCCTTTCCCTTTCTCTTCAAAACTGACATCAAATTCTCATTTTGAAAAGGAGATGTGTGGTCATGTGATTACATGGAGTTTTGGGTTTTACTTATCTACTTTACATCCCACTAACTGCCTCCCTCTTGGTCACACCCACCACAATCATTTTCCCCTGTCCCCCCTTCCCTTCTCCTCTGAGAGGATGGAGCAACTCCCCTGGGGATCCACCCCACCCTGGCACATCAAGTCTCTGCAAGGCTCTCCCACTGAAGCCAGACATGGCAGCTATGGCTGTTTGACTATGTTTGGCCCAGGGAATGACACTATTAGGGGGTGTGGCCTTGTTGGTGTAGGTGTGGCCTTGTTGGAGGAAATGTATCACTGCGGGGGGGGGGGGAAGGGGGGGCTTTGAGGCCCTCCATCTAGCTGCCAGGAAACAGTCTGCTCTTGGCTTCCTTTTGGATGAAGATGTAGAACTCTCAACTTCTCCAGGGCCAAGCCCGTCTGGATGCTGCCATGCTTCCCACCATGATGATACTGAACTGAACTTCAGAACCTGTAAGCCAGCCCCAATTAAATGCTTTCCTTTAAAAGAGTTGCCTTGGTTATGGTGTCTCTTCACAGCAATGAACTAACACAGCAGCCCAGCTAGAAAAACATATTCCACAGAGAGGCAACAGCTTTTGGGATAGCCCTCATTCCAGTTGTTCAGGACTGGGTATTTTGCTGACATTAAGATCAAGCTCCACATCTGCCACATGTGTGTAGGGAGGCCTAGGTCTAACTTATGTATGTTCTTTAGTTGGTGGGTTAATCTCTGATTGATTAGTTGACTCTATTGGTCTTCCTGTGGAGTTCCTATTCCCTTCAGGAACCACAATCCTTCTTCCTATATTTCTATAAGAGTCCCCAAGCTCCAGCCACTGGTTGGCTGGTGGGTGTTTGCATCTGTCTTAGTCAGCTGCTGGGTAGAACCCTTCAGAGAACAACATGCTCCTAGCTGCAAGCATAACAGAATATCATTCATAGTGTTAGGGATTGGTGCTTCCCCTGGGATGAGTCTCTTATTAGAACAGTTTTCGGTTGGCTATTCCTTCAGACTCTGCTCCATCATTCCTGTCCCCTGCATTACTTGTGGACAGGATAAATTTTGAGTTAAAAAGTTTTGTGGATGGGTTGGTGTCCATATCGCTCCCCTTGGTTTCCTGTGTGGCTACAGGAGGTGGCCTCTTCAGGTTCCATGTTCCCAATACTATGAGTCTGGGTATTTTGCTGGCATGTATGTCTGCGCACCATGTGTTCCCTTGGACTGAGTATACAAATGGATGTAGCAACCATGTGGGTGCTGGTAATTCAACCCAAGTCCTCTGGAACACTGCCCTTAACTGCTGAGCCATCTTTCCAGCTTTGCTTATGTGATTTTTTAAGAGTCTCTTAAAAGACCAAAACCAGCACAGAAGACACTCTCCAGTCTTCTACTGGCAACTGTTTCTCTGACATGCTTCACAGATGAACATTTGATCCTGCCTGTAATTATTGACTGTCTAATGGGAACCAAGTATGACACTTGATACATGGAGGGAAATTTACATTTTAACTTGTTTGTTTGTTTGTTTGTTTTCGAGACAGGGTTTCTCTGTGTAGCCCTGGCTGTCCTGGAACTCACTCTGTAGACCAGGCTGGCCTCAAACTCAGAAATTCACCTGCCTCTGCCTCCCAAGTGCTGGGATTAAAGGCATGTGCCTGGCACATTTTAACTCTTTATAATAGTTTAGTCACCTAAAAAAAATTAGACTCCTTATATTAATGGGACATTTTAATAATCCACACTACTAATCATCAGTATCAAGTATCAGCATGGTGAAAAGTATCAGCATGGTGAAAAGTATCAGCATGGTGAAAAGTATCAGCATGGTGAAAAGTATCAGCATGGTGAAAAGTATCAGCATGGTGAAAAGTATCAGCATGGTGAAAGAATGAATCGATGTGACTATACTCATCCCATCACAGCTCAGCATAGGATATATTTTGAATTTATTTCCCCCTGCTTCTAAAGAAAATATTTTTCTGACATACATGTATGCAGGAATATCTCTTTTAAACCACACACACACACATACACACACACACACACACACACAAAGTCGAATTTTGTAGTCAATCACTTATCACTATGATCTCACTGATCAAAAGAACAGGGAAGAATTCAAACTTTGGGGGACCACATCCCACCATAGAAGCAAAAGACTTTGTGTTACTGAAATGAACGCTAAGAGCCGAAAGGCCTTTGAGAAAGTGATGCACTGGTCCCCTTAGAGCTCTGTAAACTGTAGGTGCAGGTGACTGCTGAGTGTTATTTTAAAGTTTGCCCATTATACTTACCAGGAACATTAATGGTAAGAGAATATGGAGGAACAGTTGGGCCTATGGATGAGAGGCTGAGAAGGGATGGCATGTTACATAAGGGGGAAAGAACTTCCCTGTGACTTCTAAGAATACATCTTTAAACAGCTGTGCTATCAGCCTCCAGTCAAAGGAGATGGGGCCACCCACTCAGCTCTAAGTTTTTAACCCAAAAATCTTCCTGTCCAAAGGAAAGATGGGAACAAAAACTGGAGCAGCGACTGAAGGAAGGATCATCTCAGGACCACCCCACCTGGGATCCATCCTGTGTGCAGACACTAAAGCCTCAACACTGTTGCTGTTGCCAAAAGGTAGGTAGGTAGGTAGGTAGGTAGGTAGGTAGGTAGAGGTAGGTAGGTAAGTAGGTAGGTAGGTAGGTAGAAGTAGGTAGGTAGGCTGACAGAAACCTGGTATGACTGTTCCTGGAAGGTTCTACCAGCAATGCAGATGTGGATGCTTGCAGCCAACCATCAGACTGAGTTTGGGGACCCCAGTGAGGGAGCTGGCAGAAAAACTGGAGAATCAGAGGGGGAATGCATCCCCATAGGAAGAATAATATTGGCTAGCCAGACCACCCAGTGTTCCCAGGGACTAGACCAACAAAGGAGTGTACAGGGAGGGATCCATGGCTCTAAATATATATGTAGCAGAGGATGGACTTGTCTGACATCACTGGGAGGGGAGGCCCTTGGTCCTGTGGAGGTTTGATGCCCCAGTGTAGGGGGATGCTGGATTGGTGGGGCAGGAGTGGGTGGAGAGAGGGAGGAGCACCCTCATAGAGGCAAAGGGGAGGGGGGAGAAGGCAGGTGGGATGGGGGAGAGGGCAGGTGGGATGGGGGAGAGGGCAGGTGGGATGGGGGAGAGGGCAGGTGGGGTGGGGTTGTGGAGAGGTAACTGGGAAGTGGATGAAATGTAAATGACAGGAATGATATTTTTTAAAAGTTATGCTAAATAGCAGGCTGTGACACTTCAGCATTTTCAGAAAGTGAATTCAAAGTTCAATGTTTTCTATGAAATCTCAATAAAGGATAGTTGTGGGGTTGAAGAACAAGGATTGAGCCTTCTTACCAAGGTCTGAGAGCCTGATTCTCCTTGTGTTCTCCACCCTCACTGGCTCTCCAATCTTTCCACCTCCTCCTCTCAGGATTCCCTGAGCTCTGAGAGGAGGGATTTGATGGAGACATCCAATTTATTCTCTCTCTCTCTCTCTCTCTCTCTCTCTCTCTCTCTCCCTCTCTCTCTCTCTCAGAAACCACCACATTGATTTCCATAGTGGCTGTACAAATCTGTACCCCTACCACCACAATGGAGGAGTGTTCCCTTTGTTCTTTACCTTCTCCAACACGAGCTGTCACTAAGCAAGGTGCATTTGAGTTCACAGAGACTGAAGCAGCAAGCACAGGCCCTACATGGGTCTGCATACTCTAACTATTAGCTTATACTTTTATGGGACTTCTAACTGTAAGTGGGTCTCTGACTCCTAAGCCTGCTCTTGGGACCTTTTTTCTCCTGTTGGGATACTGTGTCCAACTTTGATATGATAATTTTTACTTCATCTTATGTTTTATTTAGTCATGTTTGGTTGTTATCTCTTAGAATCCTGTTATTTATAATGAGAGACAGAAATGGGGTAGAACTGGAGAGGTGGGGAGGTAGGAAGGAACTGGGAGGAATGAGAAAGAGGGGGAAATTATAATAAGGATACAGTATAAAAGGAATAATGTATTTTCTTTTTTGTTTGTTTTGTTTTTTCGAGACAGGGTTTCTCTGTATAGCCCTGGCTGTCCTGGAACTCACTTTGTAGACCAGGCTGGCCTCGAACTCAGAAATCCGCCTGCCTCTGCCTCCCGAGTGCTGGGATTAAAGGCGTGCACTACCATGCCCAGCTTCTATTTTCAATTAAAAAAATTAACAAGGATTGAGGATGTGTTAGACAGAGGACTTGACTCAAATTACATTCTCCCATTTAACCCCTCAGCCCCTGTCCATGTGAAGATGCGTTTTTTATATAGAATCCAAGGACTGAAGGATTTCAAAGTAAAGTACCACATGAACAACAACAACACTACCACCACCACCACCACCGTCAGTCTACTACCTGCTAGCAGATTCTGACAGAAACATTCACACATCCCTATAGGAAAAAAACAATCACATTAAAAATTGTTTTCTGCCATCTACTTTGAGAATAAAGCTTCTATTACTTCCCTGTCACTGGGCTTATTTTGGTACGTGCTTGTATGTATGCATGTTTGTATGAGTGTCAGTGCACNACCACCACCACCGTCAGTCTACTACCTGCTAGCAGATTCTGACAGAAACATTCACACATCCCTATAGGAAAAAAACAATCACATTAAAAATTGTTTTCTGCCATCTACTTTGAGAATAAAGCTTCTATTACTTCCCTGTCACTGGGCTTATTTTGGTACGTGCTTGTATGTATGCATGTTTGTATGAGTGTCAGTGCACCTGTCTGTGCAGGTTCATGTGGAACCTGGAAGTTGCTCCCAGGGGCCTTCCACAATCACTCCGCCCCTTGCCTATTAGGCAGGATCTCAAGCTTGAACCCAGAACTTATAAACATATGGCAGCCTACCTATACAGCTTGCTCCAAGCATTCCCTGAGACCTAATGGGATGCCATCAAGCCCCTCCCCCTCAGGGCTCAGGGAACTCTGTGGAAGAGGAAGTGGAAAGACTGTAAGAGTCAGAGGTATAACTGATATGAGGGAACCAGAGTCTTCCAGACACAGCAGGACCGATACACACATGAACTCACAGAGACTAGGGCAGCGTAAACGGGGCCCACACAAGTCCAAGACAGATGCCATCCTAGCGTTGAGAAGAGGAAGAACATAAGCTCCCATCCCTAACCAAGAAGCTATCTCCAACTGACAACTGCTAGCAAAGGAAAAACAATTTTCTCCAATGAGGAGTCTCACTGAGTATATAAACCACAGTCAAGGGCAGACCCCATGTCCAGCACTAGATGGCCCACACAAAATAAACTCAATGGTATTTTAGAGGTATTTTTTATCAGTTCAGTGACTTTGAAGAGAGAAGCCTACTGCTTCTTCTACATTCTCTTCACCCTTAGAGGACAGCTGTGGCTCAGTTGCCACACTGAAGAAAGCATGGCCAACACATTCAGGTCACAGCAACATGAGCTAGGAGCCACACTTCCTGAAGACAGTCTTCCTCGTGCTTCCTCTCTCCATACTTTAATGTGAAATAAAAACAACTTTGACCCCTATTGAGGCTCTGAGGTTTGTCATTTGACTCCTACCCCAGATATTACTAAGAACCAGGCCATCAGTCTGGAGTATAGATCTCGACCCCCACATCATGCCCTGAGTTAGAAAAACAAGTCTGGAATTTTGTGTCTCCCCTCCCCCCCCAAAAAAAACTAAAGGAAATAGAGAATAGGCAAATCTATATATGTACAAGTGGATCCTGGGGTGCTGCCAAAAACCTTTAGTTGGAAACTCCACTCTGACACCTTCAGAATCCGGCCGTGGTTTACAGTATTGATTTTTCCTTTTGCAGCCACAGCAGCTGCTGGTTCATAAAATTGGGATGTAACCTTTTCTTCTTCCATGTGATTTACTCACTCGTGTGTGTTATTACTTGGCAAACAATTTTAGAATATGCAGATACATCTAAACTCTTTGCTCACTTCCCCACACCACTCCCCCCATGCTGATTTCAGGGAACACTTAATGTCATCTGGAATATTTTACATGGAAATGAAGAGAGGGAAGAGAAAGAAATGTCATATAGATATGTGGTTCAGTAGCTTAAAAAGTCATTTCCTTGGCAAGGGGTTACTGGGAATGTTTCACTGAAACTATTTATGGTTGCATAATCAAACGGGATAGGGCAGACATTCAAGGCAAGTGCTCTCCTTACTGGCTGTAACCCAAATATTTGACTTTATTCTCACCCTTCCCACTTAACAGTCAGAGTTCTTCAGCTCTTTCACAGACTTGGACCCTGTCTGTCTTCACTTGCAGTCAGAGGGAAGCCTATTCGGAAGACAGAGTATTTGGGGTGTGAAAAAAAAGAGGGTGTAATAAATTGAAATTTGAGTATCCAATCCAAGCCCCACCCCAAGATGATGGTCTTTGAAGATGGAGTCTTAGAAAGGTGATTAGGTTGACTGATGTCTGAGGTTGACTTCCTATGATGGGCTCAGCCTCTTTGAAGAGGAGCTGGACATCACTCTACTAAATGAAAACATAGCAAAAAGGATTCCATGAAACAGGAAGGAAGGTCCCACCATGATCCAAGCAGTGTTCTGGAACATCTTCTGGCTTCGTCCAGGTTCCTCTATGAAGGCTAATGTGTTCAGAATGGCAGATCACTCTCAGTGACATATAAATGCTTCTGGTGATGGGTCTACAGGAACAGGCTGGCCTGGAGTCAGCTGAGGTCCCCAGGCACTGGCCAAGAGGGGAAAAACTAGAAGGGAAGAGGCCCATTGTGCTTAGATCTGCTTCTTGCCTGAAAGTAAGTCCTAATGTGTCAATGGAAGATGAGAATAGAGAAAAGATGGGAGAAAAAGGAAACTTTATTACTCAAACAACATCCCATGGCCACCTACCCCACTGAAATTACTAGTACCTAGCCACCACCATGGGTCTTCCACTTGACCCCGGCTCCCTCTACTGCCAGGGATGAACCAGCAGAACATCTCACTAGCTGTTTTATGCTAGATAAATTATTCACTCTTCTTGACCCCAGTTGGTCCATCTATGAAGCAGGTAGATTAATTAGCATTATCTCCAAAATAGTTGTGAAAATTAAAAGGTAGAGCTATCAAATGTTGCCCATGTGCCTAATGTACAGTCACTTCCCAATAGATGCCTATTACCTCTTGCACAGCATTCAAGATGATGTGGAATATGGACAAAACCCTGCTGGATGCCTACTGAAACCATTGGGCATTCTCTTGTGTAGAGCAGACCTGAGGCAAGAAGACTCTTGTGGGCATAACCCTTTCCTAGTGAATCCTCATGAGGTAGAAGACAGAGCCAGGCAGCGTCCAGTGATGACTAAACCCTCATGACTTGCTCTCTTCTCAGTGAGCCTTATTTAGTGAGGAATGACAGTGGGGAGTTAACAAAGATAAAAGATGGTCTGATGCTTCAAAACTGATGATTTAAAATCTGAAACAAGTTATTTCATAGTGGAAAGATTACAACTTTGGCTACCTTTTTTTGCATTCAAAATCTGGACAGCTTGCATCTGTTCATGTGTGCAGGTTTTTTTATTTCTATGTAGTTAAGAAGACTATCTTAACTATCTAACAAACTCAATAAATTTTAAGAAAAAAAAAGTTAGTAACCCTAATCAATCAATGCCAGGACAATGCTAGAACATGCTTTGACTTCCATCCTATCTTGTCTGAGACCAGTTGATCCATCACCAAGAATCAGCTCATCACCCAACCCAGGCATGACCCAAAGCCTACAGCTCTTTCAGACATGGCTATAGTTTGATGCATCTATCACTCACAGTCATTCCCCATGGAGATGCCACTCATGAGGTGAGAAGAGTTGTGAGGCTCAGTGATCTCTAAGATTAATGCTACCCTAAAAGATACCTGCTGCAGCTTCCAGGCTCTATCCTCCACATAAGGATGCACCAGGAAGGCTCTCAGCTGACAAGATATTGGTTGGCGCTTTGACTTGGACTACTCACCCACCAGAATGCAAGGAACATTTTGCTGCTCAGAACTAGTCCATCCTAGCAGCATAGTTTCACCATAGAAACATAAGTAGATGAAGTCAAGCAGATATTCACATTTTCATGAGTTCATAGTGTTGGTACACTTATATCCTAAAGTGTTCCCACCCAAAAAAGAAAAAAACAAGATGAAAAGATAGGACCTCGTATTCATACCCCAGAGAGGAGGGGAGCTTTTTCTCCAGTCCTTGCAAATTATATTTCTCTCTACTTGTTCAGTTCTATGTTCTTCAATTTCTTATGTAATATCACTTTCTGAGGCTCGAAGGCTCTTCATGGATCAGGCAAGCCTGCACAGGGGCCCTCCAGGCAGAAGACCTGACTGTGCTGGGCAGAGGGCAAAAAGCAGTGATTGCTGGAGGCCTCAGGGCTCCACTGGGGTTTATTCATGATAGTCATTCAAGGAGCGATGGCAACCTCAAGAAGCAGTGAATGGGGCACTGAACCAAAGTCCAGAAGCCCTAGTTTGTTCTTCTCTACCGAAAGCTGCTCTGAGTCCGTGAGGAAACCCATCTCTCAGGCCTGCAGTGATTAAATGCTCAAGAAGGGCCACCTGCCTGAACAATGGCAGAAGTCATTATGTGACACAGGGTCTCCTGTACCCTCTCAAACAAGGAGACTGGAAAACTTATTTTAACCAGTGAGTTAAAAGCCAAAAAGTGCCCATCAACATTACTAGAAAATCAAGAAATGATCATCCTAAAACTCAGTGTGGTAGTAAAAACAGCTGTCTGCATGTCTGAGATTAGCATAAAAACTCACCTATGAAGTAGAATAAGAATAATGTCCACCTTGTAAGACAAGTGTGAGAATTAAGAAATACTATAAATACAAAGCTTGGCTCAGGTCTGGCACACAGTAGGCACTCAATAAGGAACAGATATTGTGATCTTGATTAAAATAAGGTTAATGCTTATATACAGGGGCACAGAAGGAAGACCCTGCTCCTCAGACAGAGCCTATCTACATGCAGTGATGCTGACTGCCACCTGACAGATTAAGGAGGCTTCCAGCATTACACACAAGCCTTTACAATATGCTGGAGGTGGACAGGGCAGGAAGTACAGACAACAAAGCATGAAGCTTTAACCATCCTAGAAACAAAGCAGTATTCCTGTTTTTCACTGATGGAATGTCAGGTATAAACAGCTGAAGGAAGGGAGGGTGTATTTGTCTCTCTACTTCAAGGATGTGGTCCATCATGGGGAGGTGGTGACAAAACTCATGTTGCCCAAGATACAGCAAGCCAGGAGGAAAAGGTGGCCAGTATTCATCTACTTTTAACTCCCCCTTCTACTCTGTAGAGATGCCCAGACCATGGCATGATGTCTCTCACATTTAAAGAGGGTGTTTAGGCAAGGCTCTCTAGAAACACACCCACAAACACACCTAGAGGTATGTGATTCCAAGTGATTCTAATTCAAGTCAAGTTGTCAATGAAGACTGACCATCATGCAGGGTTAAACTACTTCAAGTCACATCCTAGGGAATTTACACATGCTGCTTTTTAGACCTGAGGGTGTGTTGACCCAGGGCTCATAGTAGGTGAGCACCATTTTCCACCCACAGTCTTCAGCTTTGTGCAGAATACCTGTTCTTGAGTGACAGAAGCTCAAGGAAGACTCTGGAATGCAAAACCAGCTCTAGCTTTTCCACTTTCTCCATAACTTTGAGCATGTCCCTTAACCGTTTCTCACCTTAGGGTTCTCAGCCTCTCATTTGGAAGTAGCCTTACAAACTCCAGTGGATCGGGAGGCAGAGGCAGGAGGATTTCTGAGTTCGAGGCCAGCCTGGTCTACAGAGTGAGTTCCAGGACAGCTAAGACTACACAGAGAAACCCTGTCTCTAAAACAAACAAACAAACAAACAAAAAAACAAAAAAACTCCAGTGAAGTCATTTTCAATTGGTGCTAATCTGACTCTATTTACTGTATAACTTAGCTCTACATATTTGTCCTAACTTGTCAGTAGATAGCTATGTTGCAGCATCCACAGGATATTCTTACATTGTTATTCTGACATCTGAAACAACAGATTTATATCCTTCAGATGAGAGGACCTTCCCAATTCCACCTTTCTCAGTGTAATATGTACTTAAGAGACCATCTCAACATCTATCAAATTCTCCAAATGCAACATTTGGGTGTTCTAATCCACTACTTTCTCTTTCACCAGATAGTCCACAAAACTTCCAGCCTTGCCCTTAAAGGAGCTTGGAGATTGCTAACACAGAACCCTGGCTTACCTTGTATCTCCCTTAAGTAAGTGAATTTCCAACTCTCCTCCCAGTGATGACTGGTGAGCATGGCAGAGTGGTGGCCATCATTAGAGATAGTGGAATTCAAAGGTTGGGGAAAGACAGCATAGGAATAAAGTCCTGGCTCTTCTAACTGAGTCCTGTTTTCTTTCTCTATCGCACTAACTGTTGACTGGGTAGACTCTGAAAGGGAGCATAAAACCTAACATCCAAGGGTTCCTGGTGCCAACTCAATCGTACATTAGAGATTAGAGAGGGCTCAGAGAATGTAAAACTCTGCCAGAACCATGTACCTGATAGATACAAGAGAGGGGACAATTGGAAAGAGCTTGCTGCTGATGTACAAAGTGGGCAACCACACACACATACACAGAGAGAGAGACAGACAGACAGACAGACAGACAGACCAAGCCTCGGCAATCCCACCACTGGATCAGAGGCTTGCATACATCACAGTAGCACACAGACTTGAACTGCACTCTGGCCAAAAACGCTATATAAAGATTAAGTGTGTGACAAAAATTTGTAGCAACATCAGCTAATTGCAAAGTTGAGGAAGAGAAAGTAATTAAAGTTAGAGATGAGCCAGCAAGTAATTCACTTAATTGTAAGCACAGAACATCCCCAGTCTGTAGTCCTCTCTTTTTTTTAGAGAAAAGAAAAGTGGGGATGTTGGAATATATATATCTGAACCTGGGTTCTGTCTGTGATCACTTGGGTTGATACAGGCTGCCTACATCACCTGCCACCACGAAGGGCATGCAAAGTTGCATTGCTTAATATATTATATGCTTGATTTTCAAACTGATCTTTTTTCCTAAAGAGATTCTACAGACTTTGGTTTGAAAGGGAAATACATGACTTCATGTAACAGGTAATCAATAGAAATGGCTTGTGAGTCAAGGTGACAAATGCATTGCACAAACACAGCAGAAAAAACAAAAATCCTCCAACAAGGTAGTGAATCACAGTGCATTGAAAAAGAGAGGACAGTGGCTCAAACAGCTCACAAGGATGAGCAAAGGACGAAAACTCATACTCCAGTGGCCTCTGTGTAACTGTAGATCAATTTGTATTGTTTGCTTTATTTTGCTTTTGAACTGTATGTTTCTAGTAGTATCAGAAAGAAAGAAAGAAAGAAAGAAAGAAAGAAAGAAAGAAAGAAAGAAAGAAAGAAAGAAAGAAAAAGGAAAAGAAAAGGGAAGGGAAGGAAAAGAGAAAAGGGAAAGGGAAAGGGAAAGGAAAGGGAAAGGGAAAGGAAAGATGGAAGGAAGAACAAAAAAGCCAATGTTATTTCAGCCATTCAATATACAGCTGGGCACCTCTCTCTGGCCTTTCTTCCTTACTAGGTTGGAGCTTTCAGTGGCTGTCATTACAGGACTTTGCTTTCTCATTTTGTAAATCCAGGTAGTCTTATGGGAAGAAGCAGTGGATAGGCCTGGCTCTAAGTAGGAGATGTGTTTGTCATTTGTCCTCTTCCCACTGTTGATGCAGAAAGCTCCTCCAAAGTCCAAAACTGGACTTTGCATTATTAATCATTCAAAAAGCCCTGATCCCCAAACCTCAAGATGTGATCTTATTAGGAAATGGCCCCAATGATTGAAAGAATGCTGGAGTAGAAAGGGCTCCAGATCCTGTTGTTTTAATTGTACATCCAGTAGCAACAGGAAAAGGGGAAGGCAGAGTATTTATCTATTAACAATATCTTTATAAGAAACACAAAGCAAGAAATGAGGGATATGGCTTAGTCAGTAAAACACTTCCAGCACAAATACAAGGACCTTGACTCTCTAGAACCCACATTAATAAACATCTGAACTCCATGGCATGTAACTGTCAACATAGCACTAGATAGATACAATCAGGGGAATTCCTGGGACTTTCTGGCCAGCCAGTCCAGTCAAACTATAAAGCTCCCAGTTCAGAGATAAGGGGTGGGAGGAGAAGAAGAAAAAAACAAGAACAAGAAGAATAAGAACCAGAAAGAGAGGAGGTGGAAGAGGAGGGGGAGGAATGCATCTAACAATAATGGCAAAGACAGAGTGATGTTCACAGAAGGCAAAGAATGCTAAAACGGACAATATAACACCAAAGGCCAAGGGATTCCTAGGGCAGATTCTCCCTCAGAGTCCTAATAGGAAACCAGCCCTAAGGATACCATGACCTTAGACTTTCAGCCTCAAGAACTGTTAGATAACATAGGTCTGTTGGTAGTTCCCTAGCTAATTGTCCTTTGTTATAGTAGCCTTAAAAAATCAGGCATGGTTGATTGATGGATTGATGGATACGCATGATGGATGGATGGATGGATGGATGGATGGATGGATGGATGGATCATGAATACATGATGGATGAATCATGAGTGGGTAGGTGGATGATGGATGGGTGAACTCTGAATACAGGAGAATCTCTGAGTAGTCAAACATCTATCCAGGAAAAGTCCCTCTCTCATATTGAGGATAGACAAAAATATCAGTTGCTGTGTCCCAATATGTCAACACAGTGCAGGGCACTGTGCCCATTTCAAAGCCCATTTCAGAACCCCAGTGGAGAGCTGGTTGGGCTGAGGCAGGGGGCTCCCATGTATTGTTGGCATCCTTGATGGCTGAGGGCAAAGGATACAAGGAATGTGATCTTTATCAGCATGAGGCCTGGGGTCACCATTTCTTCAGACCCACACTGAAGCCTGGGTGTTTCCTTTTCCAGCCTCATAAACTACACTTGGGTGTGAATATCAGGCCTCACAAAACAATCAGCTTGACACATGTGGAGTCAAAAGAATGTATATGTGTGTTCAAATAGTCAACCCTATGTGAAGGTAAATCACATGAAAACCAGAAACACACCTCAAATAAAAATGTACAACACTAAATCTATAAGAAAACAAATATTTTCCAAACTACATTCAGACATATTTTTCAATTATTCAATACTTTATAAAATAATGACTTAAAAATTAACATTGCTTTCCATTTCATAAATATTCTAAATGTTTCTATTTCCTACTGACAATCATAGTAGATAAAAAAATATCAGTGTGAGAAAAGGTGAATACACTGCATTTTTCTTTAATAATACACACTCTGGAGAATGGGGAATATGTCTTCTCCAGGAAAGGAAAGAGCACATAAACTGGTTATCCAATGTGAAATGTGGTCAGCTCTGAAAACACACACACAATAAAATTTTACAGACTGAACAGGTTAAATTTAAGAGTGTGTTTGTGTGTGTGTATACATAATACATATATGTATGTAATCATTAATCAAAAGAAACCATGACTTTGAAAGAGAGCAAGGATGGGTATAGGGATGGGGATGACTTAGAGGAAGAAAAGATGAGGAGAAAAGATATATTATAATATATTATAATATGAAAAATAAAAAGTGCAGTCACATGAGCTTGCTTCTCACATCTAAAGATGACCGACATCTCATTCTGAGTCTTAGCATTCTGCCACACCCATTTCAATTCAGGTCTTGCTGATTATCTCTGGATCCTAAGAGTAAAACTCCACCAACTCACCTCAGACAGCACAGATCTATCTCCTGACCTCTAAACAAGGAAACACAAAGAGGACGATGGAGGATGCTGGATCCTCGGGAGAAGAGAGAGGGGTGAGTTCAAGCAAGGTAGAAAAGACAAACTCTCAGCAAGTGCATCTTCCCTGAAAAATCTATCAATTTCCACTTCTCCAAGTCATTCCTGCCACAGACCCTCAGCTAAGCTCTGGAGTTCTCCATCCTAGACCTGCAGGAAGCAGGCATCTATTTCTACCATGATTCTTAGAATAGTGTCTGTAGAAAGTGGCAATGAAATTTGCTATTGTGTGCCTATGCAGAATGTTCCAGCATGCCTAGCACATCTGTGTTTCAGTAATGGCAGAACAATAATTGCTTGAAAATGAGAGGCTCTGTGTCCTCCTGACCAAACGATCACAAGCTCACTGAGAAAGCCAAGTACTCGATGTGCTTCTTCTTCTTCCTCTATGTGCACATCACTCCAGAACAAACGATTGTTTTGATTGAAATCTTAGGTCCTGCTTTTTTTTTCTAACTCCTCAGACTAAAAATAAGATTCTGCTACATAAAGTAATGATGACCTTGATCAGATTGTTCAACACAATTAAAGGCTGAGAATTTAGACTGAATACACATTTCAATGCAGATGTGAATTAACACTGGGCCGTTTAACTGTAGATGGAAAACACATTAGAAGCTGTTAAGGAATATTGACTTCCAAAGGTAATGGCTGCATGAAAACTAGAAACAGACCTTGAGGGGAACCGTACAATGTTGAAGATGTGGGATTTCTTCCAGAAGAACAATGCCATGAAGAAGAGCAACTCCTGGGTACCATTTACTGCAATTTAAACATTGTATTTTTATGTATGCATGAGAGAGACAGGAGAGGAGAGATGGAGAGAGGGAAGGAGAGGAAAGAGGAGGTGTTAGAGAAAGATGTTAAGTACACTTGTGTGTATGTGTGTGTGTGTGTGTGTGTGTGTGTGTGTGTGTGTGTGTGTGTACCTTTTGGGAATTAGCTTCTGCAGTGTTTAGAAGTACAGACTCTCTTGTTTCTAATCCTGCACAGCATACCCCAGGTTAGCCAGCCTGTGAGCTTCCAGATGATTCTCCTGTCTGTGTCTTCCTTATGACATTAGGAATGCTGTGATTACAGAATATGCCACCACATTCAGCTTTTCACATGGGTCCCAGAGATTTAACTCACGTTGCATGACTTGTGAGGTAAGTGCTCTCCCCAGCTAAGCCATCTTCTGGTCCACTCACTTAATGTGTCTGTCAGTTAAAAATGATGGCATTGTGAATTGTTGGGTATGGCTGGTCTCTTAAATAATGATAAATAGAAATATAACACAACCAAGAACACATGCCACACAGTTCATCCTAGTTTGTTCCACCTATTTATGCATGAAGGCCAGGATTGATGACTATCTTTGATTAAAAATACAAAAATGGGCTCATAGAATTTTATAGTTTGCTTGAGCTGTCACACCTGTCTCATTCACCCCCTGAATTTCCAAGAGAATGTACCGCAACTGTGAGAATGGACAGATATTGTTTTCTGCAAAGTGTAAGCAGGGGATGTAAATGTTCATCAACTGGTTTGTTCTGGCTGGAGCTCAAGTTCCCATCTTTTCAGGAGCAAGCAGAGGCAGGGCAAAGAAACAGAAATGCAGTGAAGGACCAAAGACCCTGGTTTTCCTGCTCTGACTCTGGCGCCCATCAGCCCTTCCTGCTGCTCTCGGCCACCTCCAAACTACCGATTCCAGTGATTCTCAGTTTGGAGCAGTGCCATTGAGCCTATATATGGAGAACCTGGCCTTCATCAGACCTCCATGGCTCTGTTTGAAATCTAGCAACCCTTTCAAGGTGAACAAAGGCAGAGGGCAAGCAGGGGAGCTGCACCCACTGCTCACACATGGAGAAAACCCAGATGTCTAGAGCTCACATATGATATTTCTGCACATCCTGCACCCTGATTTCTACCTGAAAATCAGCTTTGACTCGGACTTCTGAACCTCATTATTTACTGTGTTAATCCAGAAGCGCACAAAAATCCATTTCTAAATTTTTATAGCCACTTTCATTAAATGGCATTTCATGAACTGTAATTATATTTGCAAAATATTCTTTTATATTTTCATTATATGTTTATATTTATATAACATGTTTTCTTTATTATATTCATAATTACAATTTCTAAACATGATCAAGTGTTATTTCTCGTAAGGTATTTCATTGTAGTCAGTGTCTGTAGGAACTCTAAGCAAGAATGTTCTGGAAAACACACATTCACTCACTGATAAGTGGATATTAGCCCAGAAGCAAAAAATACCCAAGATACAATTCACAGAGCAAATGAAGCTCAAGAAAAAGGAAGGACATTTCTTTCCTTCTTAGAAGAAGGAACAAAATTCCCATGGAAGGAGATACAGAGACAAAGTACGGAGCAGAGACTGAAGGAAAGGCCATCCAGAGACTGCCCTACCTGGGGATCATCCCATATAGTCACCAAACCCAGACACTATTGTGGATGCCAGGAAGTGCTTGCTGACAGAAGCCTGATACAGCTGTTTCCTGAGAGGCTCTGCCAGTGCCTGACAAATACAAAGGTGGATGCTCTCAGTCAACATTGGACTGAGCACAAGGTCCCCAATGGAGGAGGTAGAGAAAGGATCAAAGGAGCTGAAGAACCTTGCAGCCCCATAGGAGGAACAATAATACAAACAAGCCAGTACCCCCAGAGCTCCCAGGGATAAAACCACCAACCAAAGAGCACACATGGAGTGACCCATGGCTCCAGCTGCATATGTAGCAGAGGATGGCCTAGTCAGTCATCAATGGGAGGAGAGGCCCTTGGTCCTGAGAAGGCTTGATGCCCCAGTGTAGAGGAATGCCAGGACAGGGAAGTGGGAGTGGATGGGGGAAGATAGGGGGTTTTCAGAGGGGATACCAGGAAAGGGGATAACATTTGAAATGTAAATAAAGAAAATATCTAATAATAAGGAAAGAGAATGTTCTGGAAAGAAATTCACAAGCCTGCCTAGTGGGTCCCAGCGGAACATCTTTTTTTTTTCCAATTTTTTATTAGATATTTTCTTAATTTACATTTCAAATGCTATTCCGAAAGTCCCCTCCCCCTCCCCCTCCCTGCTCCCCTGTCCACCCACTCCCTGTTAGGGCCCACCCCAGTCTCCTTGACCCTGGCGCTGCTTCAAGGATACACATCCTTGAGCACTACCCTGAGCACTCCTAACCCTACTCTAAACACATAACTGTTCAAAATGCAGAGAGCAACTAGCCACGAGTTGTCCATCCACAACTGACACATTTACACACAACCACCGCAATTAAGGCTCAGGGAACATCGGTTAAGAAAGAACCGAGAGATGATAAAAGCCAGAGGATTGGGATGCCTGCTGTGAGACAGCATCTCATATATATGGCAAAGAAACCTCAACAATATGGTCTCCTGAACAAGACCTGCATGATGAGGCTACCAAATGATTTGTCAATATGGTCTGGGGGATCTCCCAAGACTTCTTTTGTGGTGAAGAATTAATGGTTGCTGCAAAGAGACTTAGTCTTGTCCAGGATGGGTGACTGATCCTGGATCCTTAGTCTTGTCCAGGATGGGTGACTGATCCTGGATCCCTGTTCACTGATGGGTTACTTAGTTTCAACCAGCTGGCTCTAAACATACACGCATACAAGGGGCTGGATATGTATATGACCTATCCCTCCAGGTCACCCACAATCTTTGATTCAAGGAAAAGATTTACTTTTGTTCCTAGTGCAGGATACATGTTTGCAAAGGCTCAGGCTGTCACGGAGGAGCACTCTGCAGTATTTCAAAATTCTATGACAATGTTTTCATTTGCCAGTTTTCCCTGAAAGTATAATCCAGAATTTTGATTGACTACTTACAGATAATTACCTATATCATCTAACACATCAAAAAATTAAAGAGATAAAATACGAGTAAATTGCAAGTTTAATTACAAGGCTTTACGACAAGGGAAAAAATTTCCCATTGAGCATCTGGCAAATTGTGTTTTTCTTTCCCATGAATCCTCTTTGAGATCTTCCCAAATCTTCTCTTAATCACACGAGCATCTTCAGAGAAAACAGAGATGGGCCCTGGGGTGACGGACTCTTGTACACAGCATCCTTTAGCTTATCTCTCTATGATCTTCATATTCTTTTCCTATGCAGGCGTGTTCTCTCTTGTATAATTTTGTTTTCATCTGTCTGATCTTGAAAAATTCTACAGAGTTTTAGTATTCGATTTAAATTATAAAAGGTATTTCTAGGTTTCAAGAAAGAGACTCTCAGTCAATGTGTTCTGAACCTCTGATATCAGCTCAGAGTTCAATAGTCACTTAGTGATCTTTGATACTGAAAAATGGGCACATAGTAAAGATATCATTAGCAAGCGTCTTTATTGCTTCAAAACTAAAGAAAGACAAATCATTCAGACATTACAAATCATCCAGATGCTGCATCTAAAAACTTGATTGTCACCAAGTATTAATAGAGATAAAAGAGTTATACCATCAGGTTCTAGATTGGGGTGAGTGCAAGCCCACTGCAAGTGTGGGTAGGCAGACACATGTGCATTGTCATAAAGAGGTTTTGAATTGTTGGTTAGGACTCTGTCCTCCTCCACCATCTGAATTCCTAAAGCAGGCAAAAGATTGAGGCTTAGAGTTGAGAAAACTGAATCCAAGGAAGCAGAAAGCTGCTACTGGTACAGTCAAATTTGGTGGATGCTTTTAACGCTCTCCTCCTTCACCACCCAAGCTTATCGCTGGAACCTGAAATGTCCTGTTTCTATGCAGCTGCCCCAGGGCTTCCCTAAATTCTAGGGACTTTGATAGGTGTGATGAAGTAATAGGTGTGATGAAGCACCTGCTCATTTCAAGCCCTGATCTAAAGGAGTAGACAAAACAGGTAAGGCTGCAGCCCTTACGAGGTTCACAATTTAGAGAAAGAGAGGCAAGCAAGAGACTGTCCTATGGCAGACTGTGTGGAGAAGAAAGATAGGGAGTGAGAGGCAAAGTGGTCATGGAAGATCTCCACATGAGAGGTAGCCTTTGAACAACAATGTGAAGAGAATGACAGGGATGGATATCAAAGAAGGACCAGGCAACAAAGGTTCTGGGGTAGAAGAAGAGGAGCCAAGAAGAGAAAATGATGAGACAGAGTCAAAGACTTTGGGGAAGATTGAATTTACAAGGTACTTTCCTTTTCTTGCACAGTAAGGACTCTAGTTTTTGCTAAGCCACTGGAAAACATTACAACCCATGAGCAGAACCTGGCACGGCATTCAAGTGGGGCAGACACGGGCAGAAGATGCTCAGCAGAAGGCCAGTGTCACCATGAGGTAACAAAAGCATGGGGACTTCTGGCTGGCTGGATGTATGGTAGTTAAAGGAGATAGGGGGTGAGAGGCTAGGGGTAGGTGTGGATAGAAAAGAAGGAAGTGGCTATGGATATTTGCAGCTTGAATACTGGAAAGATGGTGTTTCCATCCCAGAAGGGAATTCAGGAAATCAAATTTTGGGAAATTCAGCTAAATGTCCCCAGGGCATTTTGCTAAGTAAAAGAGTCATTTACCCCCTTAATACTCAAATGTATTATACAAAGAAGCAGAAAGAGTAACATGTAAGGCTGACTTTTAAAGGGTAATTGTTTCTCTGTCTGTCTGTCTGTCTGTCTGTCTGTCTGTCTGTTTGATTGTTAGGGGCTGGGTAGAGCACTGAAACAGAATCTCAGTCTACAGTCCATGCTGGGATACAACTCACACTAATCCTCCTGCCTCAGTTCTAAGTGCAGATATTGAAGTATTGAACTACCACAGTAAGTTTGAAATTAACTTTTAAAGGGGGAAAATCTGCCTTTAGCTTATAACATATGCCCAGTTTTGCATCCTCTGGAAATTTCATCCCAAGAAATCACTTTTGTAGGTACAACCCTGAGTTTCCAAATTAGCGATATCACAGATTTCTCTTTTCATGAGGTACATGTGACTGCAAAGGTTTACTGATGTGTATTTGTGTGAGGGCATATAGGAATAGCTATTGTTTTGAAGCATATATATTTTATACCTGAGAATGAAATCATTTTGTAAAGGAAGCTGGGGGGGGGGGCGGCATCAACCCTCTCTCACCAACCACCAAAGCAGGAGTCAGAAATGCCTTGATTTGGGCATATGTTATTTTCTTCATGAAACGTCAAGTTAATCACATTCCATCTTACCACCTAGTAAAATTGACCTTTGATCTAGAAAGTGATACCCACACCTCTGACCTAGATGGTTCCCCCACATCAATCACCTGAAGCTAACTCAGTTAATGGCCTATGAAACAGTCTCCAAGAGTATGGGAAAGTTATGGGGCATAATCAATACTGCTTCTGCTATTTTCCTCTTGTTCCCTTGAAGATAACATGCACATTTCTTTCAACATGCCAAACATTCTTCTTCCTGCAGGTGCTCAACTGACAGAAAGAGAGAATGCTTACCACAGTCAGGTTTTATGTGGCCGTAACTAACCATTCGATCAATAAGCAGCTTTCCAAGTGACCTGCTTATAGAAATGGCTCCTCGCACCGAGTTCTTCCCATTAGGCAGAGCTTCTGCCTCGGCCTGGGATTCTATAAATTGGATATAAACCCACAGGCAGCTTAATTTCCAAATGGAGAATGTGCAGTAGCTGGTGTCACCAGAGGCAATCTATAAAGCTCTGGTCCTATCACAAAAAATACTTGCAAAATGACCTAGTCAGAAAGCTAATGTTCCCTGTAGTATAGAGAGCAGAGAAAATAATGAGCCAAGGCACCCATAAAACATTGTGATAAATGCTAGTTTTACCAGTGTTAGTCTCACCTGGACCAGGTTAACTGCATTATCTGTGGACAGTAACCAAAGAGTGAGAAGCTACTGTATCCCTCTAAGCATGACAAATTATTGACCAGGTTGCAGCAACATTCTAGCTAAGCTGGGTATTGGCCTTTGCTCTTCTCAGAGACTTCTCAATGAAAAATTCTGCAACATCCTTGCCACAGATCATTCCTGGCCATACCCACCATGTATGACTTAGCCTAAAATCATTCTGAACAGACTACCACTCTATGAAGAACCAGATGAGGAAAAAGTCTTTGTATGTGATGTTTAGTAAATGTTGACAGCTTGACTGGAAATATCTACTATACCAATTCCTTTCCAGGTGCTGCAATATAAGCACCAACAAAATTTACTTAAGGAAGGAAGGAAGGGTTTCTTTCGGCCCACAGTTCCAGAGAACGGTCCATGTCAGTAGGGAAGGCATGGTTGCAAAAGCTTGAGGCAGAGTAAGGAGTGAATGGTGATAATTGGCTGGCTCTCTCCTCTTTATAAAGTCCAGGCACCCAGTCCATGGAATCATGCCATTTACATTCAGAGTGGATATTCTTACTTCACTTAACCTAGTCCAGGAACTACCTCACAGACAGGCCCAGACAAGCGTCTTTCAGGGATTCTAAATCTTGTCCAACGGTCACTAATATCGACGATCACATCTCCTGAAAGCTATAAGGAGCATTTGAAAATACTAAAGGAAATAGCTCTCTGTTATCTATACTCTGTCTACATCCAGCAGTCCACTATTCCTGCAGGCTTAGGATTTCATTGATTGTTGAACTACATATTGATGAGATGGACTGTCCTCTACCCCACAAGGATACCAACCCACAGTGGTTACTATGGACACAAAAGTCTCTAGCTATTTTTAGTCTTTTTTTTTTTTTAAACTCAATCTTAGGCTAGGTAGATGGTTCAGTGTGTACAACTGGTATACAATCTTGAGGGCCTAAGTTCAAATCCTCAGAACCCACATAAAAGTCAAATATGGTCACATGTGCCTATAACCCTGGGGTGAGAGTAGAGATAAGAGGTTCTCAGGAGCTTAGTGGCCACAAGAATGGCCAAACAATCCAGTTTTAGTGAGAGAAACTATCTCTTCTCTGATCTCTGCATACTCACAGATACACACACACACAACATATAACCACAAAAAAGATTAGTCTTTACTCAAAATAATATGGATCCACAGCATCTTTTCTCAGGGTAGTCTCTCAGAAAGTATCTTAACAAGGATTGAGTCCCATAATTTTATCCATATCAAAGCTGTTGCTAAGCCTCTGTATCCTCTATATTGCCAAAGAAACTCCAATTTATTTATGAGGTACATGGATTGATTCTCATATATCCAGAAATATTAAATACCATGCACTAAAATAAATAGAGCATCTCACCAACAGGCACCCCCAAATCAAGGGTTCCTCTAAACTCCATCCAAGAGGCTACTTAAGCATGTTTGTCAATAGTGGCATGATTGTTGTAGGAGGAACCAAGTGCTCTCTGATTGGATGTGAGGTCCATTCTACAAGAGGAAATCCATCGCTGTGAACCAGAACAAAAACTTATGGCTGGGAAACTCATAGGTCCTAGGAGGAACCAACTCTTGTTTAGCTAACTTAATATGGTGTCAAATGCTTTCTGTTTAAGCCCATAGCCAATTGATACTCTCAGAGAAGTATCGCTTTGCAGTGAAAAACAGTGAATACAGAGAGTTATGGCTGTTCAGGATGCCTAGGATAAATGGTGGTTGAATGCTTAGCCCTAAACAAGATCTACACATGTCCCTTCTAAGACTCAGGGAACATCAGAAAGAACCAAGAGTTAAACATAGGGAGGAAGACTGTGAAATGCCATCTGGATAAGGCACAGCCATTTATATTATAAACTCACAACGTGGCAGTTACCTGCACATGTCTGCACAAGACTAACCATGTCAACAGTCAGTCATAGATCATGGAAGGGCTATTGGGGCCTCTTCCCTGGTGAATTGTAGACTTATTTACAGGTTCTAGATAAGGGAAGTCCATGTCTTCATTGTACACTGACTGCTGAACCCATAAGGCGTCATGGAAACTTCCAAACTCATGGACACACAGACAGCTCTGGTTAGATTCAATAGAGCATAAAACAAAACAAAGAGACATAAATGGAAGTAAGAGACTTATGGGGAGAGTGGGGGGTTGACAAGACTGAGAGGGAGTTGAAAGCTATCAGAATATATTATACATGTGTGTGAAATTGTCAAAGAACAAATTTAATTACTAAAAATTAAAGATTAAAAATTTATGAGATAGTAAAGGTTATTCCCTACTAAAAAAATCTGCATGGAATACCTCAATAGTACCTAAACACACACACACACACACACACACACACACAGAGAGAGAGAGAGAGAGAGAGAGAGAGAGAGAGAGAGAGAGAGAGAGGAATAAAACATAATTTCTTCCTATACAAGCTTTAATCTTTTTGGAACATGCTGTGACTTCTTCAATTACCAGGAAGAGAAGTAGGTCTCATAGCAAGGTAATACCCAGGAGGGATATTTTTCTCTTCAGAAACTAATGAAGGCATTCACCCCCTTGAGGAGCAGTGGCGTGAACAGAACTATCATTGCAGGGAATGTTTAAGGCATTTATGTTCTATTCTGAGCACTGATGGCTTTCAATGTTGATAGTACAGTGGTGATGCCCTCACAAAGGCATCTTTTAGTGTTTTTTCATCTCTTCTCAAGCCACCCTAATGATGCTCTCTGTAGCCCTTCAGCTCAAAGGCCACTGACTCTACAGAGCACCACATAATATTCAGGTTACAAGTTAAGTTTCTATGATTTTACAAGGTTCTAGGACACAGATGGGCTAAAATATAGGGTGTTTTTTCCTCTTCTCATTGTCTTAAAAAGACAAGTAAATGCCATAAGCCAGGTGCTCCTCACAATGGCTGTGCCACTTGTCAACCCTGGGGCACAGCCATTGTGGGGCTGCTTACCAAGGACTCTGAGTCCAGTCCTCTGCCAAGCTTCTCTGTAAATTAGGCAAGGCTGTCAAGAACAAGTCATATTATGTATTAGAATATCTGTAGTGTTACAGGCAGGCTTGCTGTAAAAGAAGCCTCCTTCCTACGTCCTTCTACAACAAGCAGTGAAGTATCTCAAGAGTTATTCTCTCATGGAAAGAGAGTGGCAGATAGTGAGGTGTTCAGCGGGGCCCTCTAGGTTTTTGTGAATATGCCAGCAAGTGGCCTGAATGGCGAGCTCGCTGGCCCTCCTTGCTCTGGGCTTTCTGGCTAGCTGACTCACTCTGTCTCGCCACAGCCCTTTAATTGGGTGTATCTTGTCCCTGGTGTTTCCTGTATCTATGCAGAAGGCCCCTATGAGGATGGCCAGCCCAGCATGAATACAGCAGAGGGGTTGTGCCTTTCAAAGGAAAAGTCCCTTTAAGCCTTGGACCAGTTACCAGCCCCCATCCTACATCCTCTAAATTCAGGTTCTACATTTTTCCCCTCCTCTAGCCTCCTCCTTTTTTAAAGTAATCATATTTTGGGGGATAAAAGAGCTTTCTTCTTTATCCATTTTGTTACACCCTTGGGAGAAATAAGAACCCATAAAGAATGGGACACCAGGGCTTTATCCCTTCCTATATAGGATATAGCATAGATGGACAGGAAAGGCACACATACACCTGAATGCATGAAACACATCAGTTTACTGAAAAGCCACAGGTCAGTTTTGAGATTAAGACACATATTTTGGCATTTTAACATGCTTTTCTGTGTTCCCCAACCTTTCCACCATAGATGTTCATTTCCCTTATAATTAGGCAGAACTATCATTAAAAAAAAATTATCAGTTAAGGAGTAGTTTGACACAGGTAAGTTTTCTCTTCTCCATTACTGAGTCTATATGGAAATATTTATCACACTGTTATATAACTTTGTTTGATAAAACATATCTGTCTCGAAAAACCAAAAAAAAAAAAAAAAAAAAAAAAAAAAAAAAAAAAAAAAAAAAAAAAAAAAAAAAAAAAAAAAAAAAAAAAAAAAAAAAAAAAAAAAAAACATATCTACTCACTCCAGACAAAATGTTGTTAACCAATTCTATCCAAGTATAGTTTGCCAGATGAGAGTTTATGGGAATCAGCATGTGTGAGGGAATTCCCTACAGGAACATTAAAAAAAAAAAACTCTCAAGAAGTTACAATACTCAAGAGCCTATCCCCAGCCTGAGTGACAACTCACAAAAGCTCTACCCCTGGAGTTCACTGCACAACTCACAGGCAGCTCCACTGAAAAGTTCTCCCTCCTGCCCGCCCCCGAGCTTGGGGAGGAGCCTTGTTGGTCCTTTAAGTTGTATGAGCCTCCAACCTCCTTCCCAGAAAGAATGCTTCCATCCAGAATCCATAGCACACAACACACAGCAACTGAGAGTCTTTCTAACCACACCAGCTATCCTGCAAGTATGCACTGTCTTCTGTGAGCCTACAGAGTGATTCCAACTCTTTTCTGTCTATATGGGAGAAAACAAAGTCTGACCTTTACTGTCCCTTCCCATTCACTGGTTGACATGGGAAAAAGCAGCTGATCCTCAGAGTTCTGGAATAATCATTTCAAACATTCAGTGCTCACCAAGGGCCAAGTGCTACTCTAACCATGAGGACAAGCCATAGCCAGGGAATATCCCTAAAGCTTGAAGCTGGAGAGGCAGGTAAAGCATCTTAACCAAAGGGACAAAATGTGCATTGGCCCTTAACAGGGTGACCAGTGCTCTCTGATGACCATATCACCTCTATCTAAAGGACACACAGCAGCAGAGTTATTTGCTTGGAAGAAATGCAAGAATTATGGACATCTTTTTTGCTCAGTCTGCAAGTTGAAATGATAATGGAGTAAGAGCAGTCCATATGAAAATCTCCCACCAACATCAACGCCATTGGCGATACTAAATACTTGAGAATTTCTGGTACCACGAAACCACCATCTGCAAGGACACATGGCTGGCCCTTCCTTTAGCTTTCACAATAACTTTGTTTTGAATTCATGCAACCTTACCAGCACAAGCTGACACTGTCCATTCACACTGTCCAGATGGTATCCAATTATTCCAAATACTCCAAGCTTGAACCTAGAAATTCTTACTAGAGTTTTCTGGGAAACTGAGAGATGGTACCAACCTTCTGAAGTACTTTGTGTTTAATGACTTCAGAGGAAGTCTCATCCTCTGAAGATGAGTCACAGCAGCTCGTTCTAAAAAAAAGTCCCACATCTAGTAGTAATCTCCAAGTAGTTCCATTAAAGGGAAAATGTGCAAGATTTGATTTTCCAGAGACTCAAGAGTTAAAAACAAATAAAAAGCCTTGGTTGTTCATCTCCTCTAGGAATCCCCCCCCCACCCCGCAGACCATCACAGTCTATACTCTGGGGTGCTTCATGCCCTTCCAATGAACTTCCAAATTTGGCCCCATCCCTCACTACACCTAAGGGCAAATAACGGGCTAACAACCTCTCTGTTTTTAGAAAGCAGAGAGCAGCAGGTCAGACAACTGATCTTCTAGCAAGGAATGCAAATGCTTTCAGCCCAGACAACCCATGCCAACCTCAGTGACAGACAGAAGCCATCACAGGCCACAGAGAGCCCTGCCTCGTAGGTGTTCAGAATGACATCATCAGGGCAGCATACAGTTGGAATTTACAGCGATTGCTTGGTAATCGCAGTGCTTCTAGAGGATTCCAAAAACTCCCTTTCAGTTACACACCTTTGTTTATCTTCTAAAGGCTTCAAAAATTGAGCAACTCTGCTAATGTGTAAATGTGTGAAAAAGAATCACACAGTTGGAGCCTCCCAGATCAGGTGTCTGGGGAGAAATGATGGGTTGGCTTTCTGGGTCTGGTTGGCTGCTTCTGCTTTGTTTGAAGACAGGGTCATGCCATGTAGTCCAGGCTGCCCAGAAACACAAGACACGGATCTTACCTCAGATTTCTAAGACTGGGATCATAGGCACAGGCTCCCTGCCCTTTTTACGGGTATTTAATTCAGAGTTGTCTCTTCAGTTTGCACCCTATAAGAAATCACATGACCCACAGACAGTGGAATCCAGTTATCCTGTCCTTTCTTAGGTAAAAGTGGCTCTGACAGATAATCCCTAAGCTCTAGACCTACCCTCCCACGTGCACAGCAACAACTGTGTTTCAAATTATCTCTGACCAACTGTTTGGCATACTGAGAATGCACCTTTGGCATTGTTGGTTTTCCTTGAGTCCATGAATCCTGTGAATTCATTGAGTGGCCTGGTATTGTACCAGCACCTGAGACATAATTGTCAGTGCAGGGATGGGAAAGATGGCTCAGCAGTTTTAGAGCACTGACTGCTCTTGCAGAGAGCCTGGGTTGAATTCCCAGCACATAGATGGCAGCTCACAAACATCTCTAAGTCTAGCTCCAAGGAACCTGACATCTTGTCCAAGTATCTGTAGGCAGCAGGCACATACATAGCACACAGGGCATACATGCAGGCAAACATTCATACTCATAATAATAAATAAGTCATCTCTTGAGTGTAAAGAGCTCACAGTTGAACAAGTCCTTCAGGAGCACAAAATGAGACAAACAGATTCTGATGAGGTACTAGAAAACTTTAAAAGAACAAGAGTCCCCAACAAGGGCAGGTTACAGATACAAACGATGAGGAAGGGACATATAGGGTGGAGGTAAAGCAGCAGCAAAGCTCAGAGGCATATGCTGGTGAACTGCCAAGGGACACAGAAGGCAACCTTGTGTCTGCAGGGAAGGTAGGAATAGGGGAAACCACAGCTAAGAAAAGAAAGCTGTTAACTCCTCCCACTTAGGATTCCAGACTTTACTCTGAGCCATCAGGTGATTTGAAGCAGGGAAAACGTGATTGGGTTGATGTTGAAGAAAGATTACTCTTTCAGCAGAGGTGTGGAGAATACATGGGCGGGAAGGAGCTGGAGTGGGAGCCAAAGTAAAATCAGGGCATCTGCAGTCTTAGCCACCTTCCTACAGAGATCTGAAAATGTGTCTCGAATGGAGTCTTCAACTTTCCATGCAAGGATAACAACCTACTGAAAATCATAGCATCTGTAGCTACCAATTTAAACTCCATTAGTAGAAACATCCAGGGCAAAGTGTATTACCATTTCAAACAAAGAGGTTGCCTTTGATACAGGAGGCAGGGCAGAGAGCTCACTGATGGCAGATACTCAAGGTTGCAGTCATAACATCCAAACAACAGTGTTTCCTGTTTAATCAGAATGAATACTCTTCATTTTGTGTTAGGAGCTACACACTCCATCCTCTGAAAGTGTCCCCCACAATGCTACTATTCTTGGTGATTCTGCTGACTCATGTAAGATGAATTTCTAGTTCAAGTACTTAAATATCACCCTGCCTGCCCTGTTTGTCTTCTCTTTTTGTATTTAGGTAATTAAAATTAATCAGTGATAACTTAGGAATATCACGCTTTCTCTTTCCACCTCCCTGTAATATGTACTTGTAATCATTTCTGTGGCTATGTTTCCACACACAGGTCTACAGTTTTCAGGTAGGGGTGACACTCATGCTCCTTTATATTCCTGTATCACTTTCTTTTTTTTTTTTTTTTTTTAAAGATTTATTTTATTTATTATATGTAAGTACATTGCAGCTGTCTTCAGACACTCCAGGAGAGGGCGCCAGATCTCGTTACGGATGGTTGTGAGCCACCATGTGGATGCTGGGATTTGAACTTATCACCTTCGGAAGAGCAGTCGGGTGCTCTTACCCGCTGAGCCATCTCACCAGCCCCCCTGTATCACTTTCTTCTGGGAACCCTCCAGTATCGTTCAGAGCTCTCCAGAGAAATAGAGTCCTATGTCTACATGCAAGCGCATAAGACATCATAGGACACTCAGCTTATGTGACGGTAGAGGATAGGAGGTTTCAAAACGTGCCATCATAGCTAGACACATTGAACACTCAACAATATGATGCAGTTCAAGTCCAAAGGTTTAAGACCCATGGGAATCAATAGTCTACATCCCAGATACTAGCGATCCAAAGGTTTAAGACCCATGGGAAGCAATAGTCTACACCCAGATACTAGCGATCCAAAGGTGAGACTCTCATATTTTTGAGAGTGATGGAAGATGACTTCTGACTTCTCCAGTTCAATCAGGGAACATTCAACCACTCTCCACATTGCAACAGAAGATGACTATCACAACTCAAGCTATCTGGGTGCTACCTTCCTAGGTACAAGAGTCACCTTTGTAGGCACCATAGCAACAGTATCTGGGCATCCCTTGGCTAATAGAAATGATGTATGTTAACAATCCCAGCCCCCACTTTCCTCTCCCTTGCTGTGGATTAAAGTGGTTTGACTGCAGTGCCCCCTGCCAGCTGCTGCCAGTTTGAAGAGGTAAAGTTGATCAATTGCAGTCAACCTGAGATTGCCAGAGACACTGGGACAGAAACAGTCTCTCCTCTGAGAAAGCCCACAGCGGCGGCATGGGCTGCTGATGACTGTGTGGTTTCTGTGAATGGAGATCATTTGTGAAATAATAAAATTCAGAGGTGAGATAAAGCACGCTATGTAGAATCTCTTGAGCACTTGGACTTGACCATCCAATGGTAACCTCTGACCTCATGGATCAGTGCCCTTGCTTTGTCCTCCTGAGCAAGGGATGATTAGGATTTCCACCTAATCATTCTGAGTCTCAGAATCTACAACCTTTGAGAAGGAAAAAGAGAGAACTCACACAATTATTCTTGGACTTAAAGAGTCATTAGCCTGGCCACACTCCTTCTAAAAGGGCATGAGCTTTCCCCAAACCATTGTTAGCATCTCAACATCTTCTCCACTGTTCATCTATTCACACCTGCTCGCACTCCCTGTCCTCAAAGGAATATAATATTAGTAATAGTAATAATAATAATACTCAGATGTCAACTTTAAATGATCTCAGACACTGGAGAATCTTGCCTTTGGATCTCTACTCCCTGGGTTGTAGACCATTGACTCACATAAGTCTTAAATTTCTACAGTTGAACTGAATTACAATGCTGGGTGTGCTGTGTGCCCAGCTCAGTTATGGCATGCTATGGGGCCTCCTACATGTTCATGTGTGTACATCATTACATGAACAGTCTATTATCATCATTACCATCATTATTATTAGTATATATATATATATATATATATATATATATATATATATATATGCACTTGTGTGTATTGAGTGCATGTAGACACGTGTGTGTGTGTGTGTGTGTGTGTGTGTGTGTGTGTGTTTAGACTACCTGACAGCCAGCCTTCCTATTTGACTAAACAGAGACCAATAAGACCCTGCGTCTATGACCTCTCAAGACAGATCCCCAAGGTGAATGCTTCTGAAAAAATGACATCCAAGGGTTTCTTTGAATTCACACCCAGACACACATTTACACACATACATACATGTACACACATGCAAACACATACACAGAAGAAATAAACACACAGATATACACATGCACACACATGTGCACTACAATTGTGGACTCCAGAGCTGTGCTGCCACATTGCCTGAGACCTCACCCTGCTAGAGATTGTGAGGTTGAGTCATGACCTGGCTATGTGGCTTTTTCTCACTCCTGAACCTATTTTGCCATTTCATATGGTAGGTAATATCACCAATGAATGAATCTGAGAGGTTTTCATTCTCTGAAAAGAGACACTGCACTTGGACACCTAGGATTCTTCCTAACAGTTTGAAAAGAGCTTGCACAAGAGCTCCTGTCTATAGCTGTATATGTAGCAGAAGATGGCCTACTCAGCCATCATTGGGAAGAGAGACCCCTTGGTCTTGCAAACTTTATATGCCCCAGTACAGGGGAACACCAGGGCCAAGATATGGAAATGGGTGGGTAGAGGAGCAGGGCTGGGGGAGGGTATAGGGAACTTTCGTGATAGCATTTAAAATGTAAATAAAGAAAATATCTAGGACACAGCTTCTGGGACAGTCCCTGTTTTGGGCTGCAGACATCTGGGCACCTTCCCCGCCAAAGGAGAGGTGGCCACACGAGAGGGCTGTGATCCCAAGAGCAGTGAGAGAGCCATCTTGTCTCCCTGGTCCCTCTGAGACCAGTGCTCGCAGATCAGCTCATGGACTGCAGAGGGTGAGTTAGCGGAGTGCAGAAGCAACACAGCTACTGGGATAGGCAGAAGTGACACAGCTTCTGGGACAGGGCCTATTTTGGGCTGCAGACATCTGGGCACCTTCCCTGAGAGAGGAGAGATGTCTGCCGGGGAGGGCTCTGACAGCCAGAGCAGGTGAAAGAGCCATCTTGTACCTTGGGTCCCTCTGAGATCATTCTCTGCAGGTGAGCGCACAGACTGCAGAGGCAACCTATCTTCTGGGACAGGCCCTGTTTCAGGAATTCATCTTCAGCCAAGAGGCAGGTCTGAAGGCCAGACCTCCATGCCCCTTCCCTGCAAGAAGAGAGCTTGCCTGAAGAGAGTACTCTGACTACTGAGACTCAGAAGAGAGCTGGACTCCCAGGACAGCTGACTGAGGCTAACAGAATCACAGGAGGAACAGGCTCCAGCGAGAGACAACTATAACAACTAACCCCACAGATTACCAAATGGTGAAAGGCAAATGTAAGAATCTTACCAACAGAAACCAAGACCACTCACCATCATCAGAACACAGCACTCTCACCTCAGCAAGAACAGAACTCCAAATAGGCTGGACCAGAAAAGAAATTCCTCCCGACACATAATAATCAGAACAACAAACGCACTAAATAAAGACAGAATATTAAAAGCAGTAAGGGAAAAGGGTCAAGTAACATATAAATGCAGGCCTATTAGAATTACTCCAGACTTTTCACCAGAGACTATGAAAGCCAGAAGATCATGGACAGATATTACACAGACACTAAGAGAACACAAATGCCAGCCCAGGCTACTATACCCAGCAAAACTCTCATTTACCATAGATGGAGAAACCAAAGTATTCCATGACAAATTCAAATTCACACAATATCTTTCCATGAATCCAGCCCTTCAAAGGATAATAAAGGGAAAACACAAACACAATGATGGAAACTACACCCTAAAAAAACAAGAAAGTAAACTTTTAACAAAACTAAAAGAAGACAGCCACAAGAACAGATTCCCAACGTTAACAACAAAAATGACAGGAAGCAACAATTACTTTTCTTTAATTTCTCTTAACATCAATGGACTCAATTCCCCAATGAAAAGACATGGACTAATAGACTAGCTACACAAACAGGACCCAACATTTTGCTGCTTACAGGAAACCCATCTCAGGGAAAAAGACAGACACTACCTCAGAGTGAAAGGCTGGAAAACAATTTTCCAAGCAAATGGTCCAAAGAAACAAGCAGGAATAGCTATTCTAATATCGAATAAAATTGACTTTCAACCCAAAGTTATCAAAAAAGACAATGAGGGGCACTTCATACTCATCAAAGCTAAAATCTACCAAGATGAACTCTCAATTCTGAATATCTATGCTCCAAATGCAAGACCAGCCACATTTATTAAAGAAACTTTAGTAAAGCTCAAAGCACACATTGTACCTCACACAATAATAGTGGGAGACTTCAACACCCCACACTCACCATTGGACAGATCCTGGAAACAGAAACTAAACAAAGACACATGGACACTAACACAAGATATGAAACAAATGGATTTAATAGATATCTACAGAACATTTTATCCTAAAACAAAAGGATATACCTTCTTCTCAGCACCACATGGTACCTCCTCCAAAATTGACCATATAATCAATCACAAAATAGGCCTCAACAGATACAAAAATAGTGAAATTATCCCATACATGCTGTCAGATCACCATGGACTAAGGCTGATCTTCAATAACAGCATAAATAATAGAAAGCCAGCATTCACTTGGAAACTGAACAACAATCTTCTCAATGATACCTTGGTCAAGTAAGAAATAAAGAAAGAAATTAAAGACTTTTTAGAGTTTAATGAAAATGAAGCCACAACATACCCAAACTTATGGGACACAATGAAGGCAGTCCTAAGAGGAAAACTTATAGCCCTGAGTGCCTCCAAAAAGAAACTCAAGAGAGCATACACTAGCACCCTGACAGTACACCTAGAAGCTCTAGAACTAAAGGGAGCAATTTCACCCAAGAGGAGTAGACAGCAGGAAATAATCAAACTCAGGGCTGAAATCAACCAATTGGAAACAAAAAGAACTATTCAAAAAATCAATCAAACCAGGAGCTGGTTCTTTGAGAAAATCAACGAGATAGATAAATCCTTAACCAGACTAAATAGGGGGCACAGGGACAGTATTTTAATTAACAAAATCAGAAATGAAAAAGGAGACATAACAACAGAACCTGAGGAAATTCAAAACATCATCAGATCCTACTACAAAAGGCTATACTCAACAAAACTGGAAAACCTGGATGAAATAAACAACTTCCTAGACAGATACCAGGTATCAAAATTAAATCAGGATCAGATTAATGATCTAAACAATTCTATTTACCCTAAAGAAATAGAAACAGTCATCAATAGTCTCCCAACCAAAAAAAGCCCAGGACCAGATGGGTTTAGTGCAGAGTTCTATCAGACCTTCAAAGAAGACCTAATTCCAAGATCAAGAATTGACAAATGGGACCTCATAAAATTACAAAGTTTCTGTAAGGCAGAGGACACTGTAAATAGGACAAAAATGCAACCAGTAAATTGGGAAAAGATCTTTACCAACCCTGCATCCAATAGAGAGTTAATATCCAATATATACAAAGAACTCAAGAAGTTAGAATGCAGAGAAACAAATAACCCTACTCAAAAATTAGGTACAGAGCTAAAAGAAGAATTCTCAACTGAGGAATACCAAATGGCTAAGAATCATCTGGTCAGGGATGATTATTCATCAGGGAAATGCAAAGCAAAACAGCCCTGCGATTCCATTTCACACCAGTCAGAATGGCTAAGATCAAAAACTCAGATGACAGCAGATGCTGGTGAGGATGTGGAGAAAGAAGAACCTGCCTCCACTTCTGGTAGGATTGCAAGCTGGTACAACCACTCTGGAAATGAGTTTGGCGGTTCCTCAGAAAATTGGGCATAGTACTATTGGAGGACCCAGCTATACCACTCCTGGGCATATACCCAGAAGACGCTCCAACATGCAATAAGGACACATGCTACATTATGTTCATAGCAGCCTTATTTATAATAGCCAGAAGCTGGAAAGAACCCAGATGTCCCTCAACAGAGGAATGGATACAAAAAATGTGGTACATTTACACAATGGAATACTACTCAGCTATTAAAAACAATGAACTCATGAAATACTTAGGCAAATTGATGGGACTAGAAAATATCATCCTGAGTGAGGTA
Source organism: Mus minutoides (assembly GCA_902729485.2). Taxonomy (NCBI): domain Eukaryota; kingdom Metazoa; phylum Chordata; class Mammalia; order Rodentia; family Muridae; genus Mus; species Mus minutoides. The sequence goes on from LR749584.1 coordinate 2,195,584, forward strand.
ACCCAATCACAAAAGAACATGCATAGTATAGATTCACTTATAAGTGGATATTAGCCCAGAAGATCAGAACATCCAAGAAGCAATTCACAGCCCAAATGAAGCTCAAGGAAATGGAAGGATATTTCTGTCCTTCTAAGAAGGGGGAAAAAAATACCCATAGAAGGAGATACATATACAAAGTGTGGAGCCGAGACTGAAGAAAACACCATCCAGAGACTGCCCTACCTGGGGATCATCCCATATACAGTCACCAAACCCAGACACTATTGTAGATGCCAGGAAGTGCTTGTTGACAGAAGTCTGATATAGCTCTCTCCTGAGATGCTCTGCCAGTGCCTGACAAATACAGAAGTGGATGCTCTCAGCCAACCATTGGACTGAGCACAAAGTCTCCCATGGAAGAGCTAGAGAAAGGATTGAAGGAGCTGAAGGAGCTTGCAGCCACATAGGATGCATGTTCATATTCACAACAATATCAACCAACCAGTACTCCCAGAGCTCCCAGGGATGAAACCACCAACCAAAGAGCACACATGAAGGGACCCATGGCTCCAGCTGCATATGTAGCAGAAGATGGTCTTATTGGACATCGATGGGAGAAGAAGCCCTTGGTCCTGAGAAGGCTTGATGCCCTAGTGAAGGGGAATGCCAGGACAGGGAAGCAGGAGTGAGTAGGTTGGTAAGCAGGGGGAGGGAGGATGGGATAGGGATCTTCAGGGGGGAAATGGGGATAACATTTGAAATGTAAATGAAGAAAATATCTAATTTTAAAAAGGAAGAAAAAAAGAAAAGAAAAGGGCTTTTACCCCATCAGAAGCAAACTCAAGGACACAATTACAGTTTCTTGACTCTTCTTTTCTAATCAGTTGATTTTTTAAAATCCCTGACATAGGGACATAAATGCATATGCACCAAAGCTATATTTGTTTTCATATATTCTCTTGGGGGGGGGAGAAGTACTTCAAAAGATATATAGCAACCCCTGCTTTGACATAAAGCCTTAATTTAATATTACTAATTATGGGATTGCATCTCAAATCCAATGAATACATTTAGCTCTCTGTATTGGAGATAAAATCATTTAACATGATTTGACAAGCCTATGCCTCAGCAACTAATTAATTTTGTTACAACCCACCAATCAATATGCGCAGACTAATGCTAACTGGTGATGACATCCTGCCTCTACTGCTATCGATGTGCTCCACACAGAAATTTCTGGAAGGGATTTCTGCTAATGTTGTTCTCAGAGGAAGGACCAAATGCCACAGGACGATAGCAAACTTGAGGCTCAACCTTTGTCCACATATTTGCTTGCTAATTATGTCCTTCCTGCCTTATGACTGAGAGCCTCTACCCTGTGGCTTCAGTTGGTTAAACCTTTACTTATAACATCAGCTTAGTGCATTACCCTATAGCACAACTCAGAGGGAATAGAGTAAGAAGTGTTCCTAACACTCAGTCAGGAAGCCTGGGAGCAAAGAAGTAACATGAGGACATGCCTCAGGAAGGAAAAGGGGAGCCAGCAACCGAGGAGCCAGCAACCACTCAGAGCAGGAAGTTGAGTTGGCCTGGTGAAAACACATCCTTTATACACCATTAAAATTGATCCATCTTCTGGTGGCAAAACCTTCCCCAGGTAAGGCTCAGAAGGATATCAAAGACTCCTCTGGTCTAAGTGTGCATGTTGACAGTGTGTGCAGAAAGTGTCCTCTATAGCATTCTTCCCTGTTCCCCTATACACTCCTCCTTCCAGGATTGGCTAGCCCTGCCTCCTTGTTTATCTGTATGTAATAACCTTGCCTCCTTGTTTATCTGTATGTAATAACCCTGCCTCTTTGTTCAAGCATGGGCAACAGGCCACCTCCCTATATAATAAACATACTGAGCTTCTGGAGACTGAGGCTTCTTCTCCATCAGAGAGCCCAGTCTGCCCCCTGCCAGCTCCTCTGTGTCTCTGTTGTCTCTTCATTCCCTTGCCATCCAATTAGGTGAATCCCTGGAACCATGCAAGGACTCAGGTAACATCAGTGCCATGCAGTGTTGCCTGGACACAACAGGACCATTGCACACACAAGATCATACAAGCTACAGCTTCATGCTCAAAACCTGAACAAAGTCAGGACAGCCCAAATCCCAACATGGATGGAGAAGGAGATCTCAACACCTACCCTGGCTGAAGAGCTATTGGCTTTGGATGGCTCCTGGGGTCAGGAGAGTTCTCTTCAGGAACGCGCCCTCTAAGAGGCAGCCCATGTTCCAGTGGATGCCCCTAAACTTGTGCATATATCAGCAGCATCAGGCAAACTCTAATTAAATAAAAGTGTTCTTGAATTGGGAGATCAGATGGCAAAGATCCAGGAGGAGCTGAAGGGGAGGGACTGGGAGTGGGTTTGATCAAAATAAATTAAATAAATGCATAAAATTCTCAATGTATATGTGTGTGTGAATGAACATACATACATATATTTTTAAAACTTTATACACATACACAATCATAAGTTAAAAGAATGAATAACTATAGGGTGATTTTTCTAGCTAAACCACTTGGCAGTGTCCCTTAATACAGTTCTTCATAGCAGTACAAGTTTCCTGCTTAGGAACAGGAAGTGGCTTCTAATCCTTCTACTCCTTATGGAGAAACCTGCAGTGTCTGGACAGAGTCAGATACACCATCAGATGAACTCCCTCCCTATGAGGCAGACACATAAAAAGCTATACTTTTTAGGGGCTAGTCTATACCCAATATGGCAACCCACCTAGTCCTAAATCAAAACAGGGTGCAAAAACAATAGGTAAGACATAAGTCCTACAGGCAGCTGAGCTGTTTACCAAGTTAGATGATCTACATGACAGTGGAAGCCAGGAACAATTTGCTTAGCTATCTGCTGAAAGAAGATGTTCCAGCTCACTGGTACTTCACTTGCTAGATGCTTGAATGAGCCCCAGAGAAGCAGAAACCTGTGCCACATTATGCATACAAGAAGTTATGCACGAGTCGCTACCCTGACAGCCAGTTGCTGCCCATCATTAGCCAATTTACTTATCTTTCCTCACCTACCACTGGTATGCTGTGCAGTGTGTTTTATCTATGACATATCTGTGTGTTTGACATGCCTTTGCAAAGCCTCATGTTCTGGTCTTCCTGAGGACCGGTAATTAGCAATGCCATGAACACATACATATACCTGTTTGCATAACACAGTATCAGCCAACCAAAGCAAAGTGACAGGCCAGCCGACCTCTGACCTCCTTTCATTCCTGTTGCTGTTACAAAAAGCAACTTAGGGGAGGAAGGGCCTTATTGATTATTACAATTTCAGGTTACTGTACATCACTGAGGGAAAGTCAACACTGGAACTTCAAACAGCTGGTCAACATGACATATCCATAATCAAGAGTAGGAGAAATGAGTGCATGCAGGATCATTTGCTTGCTCACTTACTAGTCAGTTCAGGAAATCCCTGCCTAGGGAATGGTACCACCCACAGTTGGCTGGGCCAACACACACCAATCAACTTAGGAGAGTCTCCTGTAGACATGTCTCCAAGTCCTCACTGAGATTTCCCGGGTAATTTTAGGTTGCTAGGTTGACTGTGAATGCTAATCATCGCTCAGGCATTATTATCCACTATAGAATGCCTATGTCACAGATTCTCAGTATGTCACAGTATCAGAAGCATCCAAGTCTGCTACTCCCTCAGTCTTTCTGTGGACCTATATTATGCAACACAAACAACTCCCAGTTGATCATATACTTTTCCTGTCGATGTGACCACCTAATTGCTTGCAGCAGGTAATTGAGAAAGACCAGACCATCTCACCACAGGTATATTGTGTCTTTGTGTCATTTAATGCTTAAAGAACTTAATTTTCTTCCTTTCATGCATCAGAGACAAAAAAAAAATCTGGTGACTTATTTCAAAAGAGTAAAGGAAGTGAAAGCAAAGAAAATTAAGGTGAGCTTGAATCTTAATTATCAGTGTGCCTCCATGCACAGCAGAGCATACGATGATGCTATAACTGCTCTGGGAAGGAAACAGGACCATACTTATTTTCTAGCCCAGTTCATATGGGAATACATTTTTTTCACCTAATTTGGGAGCTCACAGAACAGCTCAACTTGCCTGATTCTTTCTGTCTCCAGTTGGAATCTGTTCTTTATCTAGTAGGTCCTATAACAGAAATTGCCTTATACCTTTCCTGAAATGCTTCTTGGCTTTTGTTTTTGTCTTTCTCAGTATTTGCACAGATAAATGTCAGTGTATAATGCACATCCTGTGTAAAGACCATAGACTGGGTCAGAAGAGACATGTGGGATTTCAGCAGAACTTTCTCAAACAGGCTGGGGAATCACTGTTCTTACCATGAGGACACATTTGTGTGGAAATCACACAGAGACCCATCCTCCACCCAACCCATCCTCTTCTCATAGAAGAGAGCACAAGCATAATGGAAAAGTTCCTGATAGCCACCATCAGAAGGACCACATTAGGGGTCAGGCTTAATGGTGACAACTGGGCTCTTATTTCGATAGTATTAAGTTCACCTAACTGCACTGTCTTTGTATGCACGTATAACATCTTCACCACTGTGTATATTGTAAAGGCGGATTTGTTTCCATGTTGGGTACTGTTTATTATTTTAAACACCACCTGCCACCTCTACGATCCATGTCAGAGGATGAACTACTAAAATAACAAAAGAGGTGACATCTGTTTGATGTGACTGTCAAGTTCCAGGAGGCCTGTGTAGCTCCAAATGCTGCCCAGCCTGGCTCAGAGTTCAAACTCGAGCCACAAGAATACCAATTCACAGTTGGAACCTCAGAGGTGAAAAGCTACTTGCTTTGTATTAGTTGTTGGACCTCCACTAAGTCATGTGGCATTTCTGAGCTGAGTGTTCCCTTCTGCTAAACTGGAAACAGTAATATCCCACAAAGTACCAATCTCATAAAGGAATAGGAGTGGAGACTAGTAAGCCATTTTTCCAGAAATATAGAAGCCTGAGCAGACATACACAGACCTTTGTTTTGGCTAAACCTGGATGTGTTTATAAAATGAAGGAAAAACAGGTTCAAGATCGGTCATTTCATTAAGCACCCAAATCCAAGAACAGACATTGACCTCATGTGGCCAATTCCCACCAGGGGTCAACTTGATATAAAGCATTGCTACAATCTCACTAGGATAATACAGTCTCTAAAAACATATGCAAAATAAACAAGACATAGACATCTGTCTGCAAAGGTTATCAAAACATTCCTAAGGAAATAGAAGCTGAGCCAACCTGTTTACATCTTTGACACCCTTGAGGACTCAGGCCATTATTATCCTAGGCCAGCAAATGAGACTAAGTCAAGGTGATTTATACTCTAAAAGTAATATAATTGTGGGGTTGGGAAAAGAGCTCAATGTGTGAGAGCACTTGATGCACAAGCATGAGAGTCCACAAAACCTGGGCATGGACACACACACAGACATACATACATACACACACACATGCACACATACATACACACATATACACATACAGACATACGCACACACACCTACATACATACATATACATACATACATACATACATACACATACATACACACACACATATTCAGATACACACAGATACATGTACACATACATACATATACATATACACATGCATACACACACTCATACATATACTCATACACACACATATATATACACATACACACACACATATACACATGCATACATGCATACACATACATACAGACATGCATATACACACACATACACACACATGCACACAAACATATACACACATACATGTATATATAGCCCAGGGCTATTGGGGTGGAGACAAGAGGATACTGGGGCTTTCTAGCCACCAGCCTAGCTCCAGGTCAATGAAAGACACTGTCTTGAGGAAATAAAGTTGAAAATTTAAATTTTCAAATGATAGAACATGACATCCAACATCTCTTCTGGAGTCTGCATGTGTACTTGGGTGTGCTTACCACCCACAACCACATGCTCATTCATCATGAATGCAGAAAGGTGGCAGGGGAATGGAGTAATATAATTCATTTATACTGGGAAGTTGATAGGATATTAGTTACAGTGAGATGTAAAATATTGACCAGGGCACAGCTAACTTGTACTGTCTCAGGAGTCCATGTGTCCCTGGGATAAGCAGTTTGCTTGCATGGGAGCTTATTCTTTCTGCTGCATACAGGATGTATACTGTATAAGCCAACACTGGCAACCATGGACTGTAACATTCTTTACATTCTTACTCTCTGGTTCTGCCACCATGTGGGTCCCTGAGCCATACCAGTCTATAGTTAACTTTGAAAATAACTGCACATATGCATTCTCCACCTCCTCTCCACAGTCAGTATAAACAAGAAGGAAAAGACATGAGAGCCTGGGAGATAACAGCCATTTCCCAGGGCTTATGACTATATGGCCAGTTTCATTCAGATAAAATCAAATGCATTCTGATATTGGGATTCCTATTATTATTAGGAGAATTATTAATCTGTTCTATGTGTCATTAAGGCTTCCTGGGCCTCCCAAAACAGCATCAACAATTGAACATCAGATCTTTGGTATATAAACCTTTGGGGAGAATATGTCATATTAAACCATAACACCATCAAGTTTTGATAATATGCCAGTGTGAACACACATCATTTGTGTTCATGACATATACACATGCATATACATACAAATGCATACACACATGCACTCACAAATTCATATACCCACACACATAGCTCATAAACACCATGCACACATGTGCACACATACAAACACAAAGCACATACAAATGCACATAGCACACACATACATACAACACTCACTGACGTAGCACATGGCACATAGGAAATATACATCACAGACATATGTACACAAATATATAACACACACACAACACACAAAGGCATAACACACATAAATAACAAACATACCACACATATACACAACACACACATTCACTTATACAGACATGACACATACATACACATAGTATACATACAACATGCACACACAGCATACACATGGACACAACACACACACATACCCCTATACAAGCATAGCACACACATATATAATACACATAACAGCATGCATACACATAGATACAACACACACATATATATACCTATACAGATGGCACACACACACAGTGGCCACTGTCCAATCTCTAACATGGGCATGTCCTCTCTTCCCATAGCTGTCTATAATACTCTGTGATGATTCTCATTATGTCTTCCAAAAGTGTGTTCACAGGGATCTATTTGCCAGATTGGCATGATCTGTGTATTACCAAAGCCCTGCAAAGCCCTGCTGGAAGGATCCCCTGGTGGGGGTGGGGGGAAGAAAAACAATTGGCAAACTGAGTACATGCAAAGATAATGAAAGCAGCTGGGCCCCATTTAGCCCTTGCCATTGTACGTTGTTATCACTCATTGTTCTGGCTTCCTGTGCTAGCGCCATAATTTAACACAAGTTCCGAGCGGGGTTTCACATGGAGGGACTTGAGAGAACAGCAGAAGCATGATACTAATGGGAAATTAGATTACGCATTCACTATAAGGAAACACTCTGCTCTGGTGCCTCCCGGCATCCCATTTGTCAGCGGCAGCTCTTCCCTGAGATAACACAACTGCTTCCCACCACACTGAAGAACCCTTCACCTCATTTGTTAGGGTCTAACATCACCAGACCCACTAGTGTGAACCGAAACCATCTGGCCAGTAGACATGGGCTAATAAAATAAACATCGGGATTCATTGTATAAAAAATTGAGATTGGCCAAATCTATACAGATAGAAAATAAATACAGATACCTACCTAATCAGTAATGAACAGGTCGCCAAGCTGTGGGCCCCACAAACTGCTTATTCTAAAGTTGTTCTTTTCCTATTCAATGTTTACTGTCACAGTCACCATCTCACCTTTACACAGATATGACAGACAGTCTCCAGGCAAAATGACTCAATGGCCAGACTGAGCTGCTTGACTGTATTTGAAAACTGCCTCTGGGTCAGCACTGCCTGGCCTGACAAGCTGTGGATGTGCTCAAGGTCCTGAGGCATTGCTGAGAACCAGGTCAGGCCACAGGCAGAAGAAGCACAGAAAATGACAGACGGGTCCACTTGAGTGGAGGTCACGGGAGGGGTGGCATGCTGAGCCTCTTCCTATAGAAACTGAAGGATAGAAAACACCAGGGAGCTAGAGACCTGCAAATATCCATTAGGAACTTAGGTCCTGTCAGATTACAACTCAGGTCTATGAAAAATAGCAGGGACCCTGATTGTAACACCCTTAAGATCAACCGTAATTGAAAGGAACAGTCATAGTCTAAAAACGTTAACATCTTTTATTATTACATAGGAAGATACCCAACCAACCTCCTTTTACTTTGTAATGGATACCCCAGGAAACACGGGACCATTTCTCTCATATGTCTTCGTGTATCCGTAGGTCTGGAGGAACTACTCCTTCTACGGGTCTCTGTTAAAGAGTAGATGTGGATAACCCACATAATTCCCTCTAGACTCCAGGCCTTGGAGGAGAGCTATACAATATAACAAAGAAGCATCCTGAAGAAGCCACCTAGAGTTCAGCTAGCTTGACTCTCCTTACACATACAAATGCACACATGCACATACATATATACATGCACTCACAAACTCATATACCCATATACACATAGCTCACAAACATCATGCACACGCGTGCACACACACATACATATACAAAGCACATAGCACATGCACATATAGCATACACATACACACAATACAAACAGACTGCCTCAGGAGGCATGGTTTCAGTGAGATTGTGAAAGGGAGAGGGTATGAAAACCTGTTGTCATAAGCACCCACTTCAGCAGGTCACTAGAAAATGTATTCTTCTTAGGAGTATTTACCTTTAAAAACAGCTTCCTTCCTCCCTCTTTCCCTCTCCCTTCCTTTCTTATGTGAGAACACTATGCCAATCAGGTAGATCCCTCACCAGATTTGATCATGGGCTGCCCTGATTTCTGATCCTGTCCTCCAGCATCCAGAACTGTTAAACAGTTCCGTGTTTGAGCCATGTGGTCTCTATGATGCTCTGCTACACAGCCTGGACTAAATGGGACCATCAGGATCTCTATAGCAAACACATACAGATCACCATGAACTAACAATGAGCCCATGTATTGATCAGTAAGCTCTGTGCACTGTGGAATCATGTGTGGGTCTGGGAAACTTTCCACTTCAGCCTTTTAGTACCAAGGGGCCTTGAGTGATTATTTAAATTTTCTCTGTCTTGTTTTATTTCTGAAAAAAGGGTAAGTAACAGTGGTGTGGATGATGGAGGTGGTGGTAGTGGTGGTCAAAATAAGGAGGATGAGAAACAAGATGAGGATGATGATGGTATCCACCTTTCCAGGATGCTGTAAATCCCTCAATGAGTTCATCTACAAGCACCAACTGGAATAGAGGCTGGACACAGTGAACACAGGAATGAGTGTTCTCATTAAGAGCCCAGCGCTGAATAGTAAGAACTTGGGTTGGGATCCAACCAATCCCATGAAACTAAAAACGTTTCTTCGCTTCCTTGAGCTTCGATGCTTCTGCAGTAAAATGAGACTGTAGACCATGAGGGCTTTGATTTAACCTATAGAACTCTTGTCATTTCTCATCCTAAACTTTCCTGCCTAAAATTGCTATAGATGGAGGCAAAGGCAAAGCTCAGTTTAGCATATGCCATATTTGCTTTATAGGAGAGGTCAGAACTGAGGAACTTGGAGTGGCTGGCAGGAAGCAAACTCAAGTAAGCCCTCATCTATGGGTAGGGAACTCTCCAGTGTTCCGGGGTTATTATCAGGTTATTATACATACAAGTTCACCTAATAGCACAAATCTACACTGCAAGAAATGCTGTGAAAGACACTGGGGCCCAGAGAAGTGAAGAAACGTTCTCATTTCTGGATAGCTGATGGGTCCCTACGCTGGGTCCTCACTACTCAGCTTCGAGCTCTTTCGTGTAGTAGCTTGTGCCCAACCATTATTCCAGGTGATGCTTATAGAGCAACTCATTGCTGTTGTTCCAAGAAAGGCAGATGTCATTGCCTCCTTCACCACTGTCTCCATCCTCATCCTCAGCACCTACTCTCTTCCATATATAAGACAGTGAGGCAGAGAGAGTGTAACTCCCCATTGAAAGCTCCTCAGGATGAAGTAGTGACCTCTCTCATGTGCCAGACACAGAGGCCATCCCAGCAGGGGGAGAGGGGAAGGTCTGTACTGCACATGATGCCTAATGGCTGCAATCCCAGCTCTGAAAGTGATCAGAAGTTCTGGCTTTCCAGTTGTCCCTCAGTGTGTGTGGAGAGCTACACCACACTAGACACCAGTCTGCCTGGTGCCCTGAGATGAGCAAAAAAGGTTATGAAGACAATATTTTACAGTTACTCTCCATTTGTAAAGAATACACGTGAAATTATTTTAGGTAATTTTGCTCTATACTTTATCCAAGAATTAAAAAAGCGTTGATCCCAGCACTCGGGAGGCAGAGGCAGGTGGATTTCTGAGTTCGAGGCCAGCCTGGTCTACAAAGTGAGTTTCAGGACAGCCAGGGCTATACAGAGAAACCCTGTCTCGAAAAAAAAAAAGCATTCTTTAATGTGATCTATTTCGCAGGGTTAAAGAAAATACAAAGAGCTGAACACTAGCCACTAATGATCTAAAAATAACTGCTGCATGCCTGTGTTTCTGTGCAGGTACCGCTTCCAATTTATGCATTTGAGTTGCTTAAATTAAATGAACTGTAATTTAACATCACAAATTAATTTGTAAAAACTTTGGGTTGGTTCTTTGTGAATTTCACATCACACACCCCAATCCCATTCATCTCTCTCTCCCCTCATGCCCACCCTCTACCCTTGCAACCTCCTGCCCACCAACACAGAGAAAAAAATTCTTCATGGAAGCTGTAGTGTCCCACAGCACACCCTTCTGTCCACACTTCTTTGCTTGCCAATATTCATTGCAATGAGTCATTGGTCTGGTATGAGGCCTCTGGCATCTGCTACTCTATCAATACAGAAAACTCCCTGGGACTCCTCTCAGATAGTCTGTTGTTGCCCTGTATCATAGATATCCTGTAGCTTGGGATCTGTAGGTCTAACCCCTGAAGGCACTCCAGCAGGTCATTGATGGGATAGATGTTGGGGTGGGCTGATTCAAAATCCTTGATCTGGGCCTGACAGGTATCTGAGCTGATCAACACTCTGCCATCTCTCCAGCTTCCATGCTTTTAGGACCAGCTCACCAGCAACTCAGGCAACCAGGGCCACCTCTACCCTGTTGCCAGGGAAGGTACAGGGCTTGCTCTCCTGAGTATTTCAGAACTGGGACATGGCCACTTCTCCCACTCTCATGACCTCAGGGCCAACTCTCCTACCTGCCTTAGATGGCCCTGGGTTGAGAGTATGGGAGGCCATTTCTCCCTTGCCCATGTCAATATGGCGGACAACTTGTGGGACCATCTCTCACATGCTTACACCCTCAGGGCTGGCTCTCACCCTCAGGGCCCCGCTGACGTGTATTCATGCCATCCGGGTGAGCTCCACTATGCTGCCCAGGTGAGGTGCATGGCCTGTTCTCCNAAGTGCTGCAGCTGGTGAGAGACAGGGCCAGCTCTCCTGATCTCATGACCCCAGCTCCGGGTCTCCAGCCTGCTGCAGATGGTAAGGGGTGAGGTGGGAAGAAGAGTATTTCACCCTCTTCCGTGCTACCACAGCAGAGACAAGTGGTAGGGTCAGCTCTCTCATGCTCGTATCCTAGGCTCACCCACACTCCTGCAGTGTGAAGGGCCTGCTCTCCTGAATCCTGCAGCTGCTTAGGGGAAGAGTCAGCTCTCCTGATTTCCTGCTCCCTGGGCCAGCTCTCTCATGACTCCCAGGTGAGAGGTAGGGCCAGTTCTGTAAAGCTCACAGACATCAATACAACTCCAGGCACTAGCCCAGACCAGGGATGTCCCCCTGGCCTTTGCTGGTAACAGACCCCTGTGCTGCAGGGCTACAAACCCAGATAGCCCCGTTCCCTTTCCACCCCGCCCCCCATTGCAGCACAGGCCAGGACTTCACCATGATGCCAGGAGTTATCATCAACTAATCACATCAGGCTATTCTTCACTACCTTCAAGTCCCCAGTTCTGCCTCTGTTCATTGTGCCAGCATCCCTCTGTATCTCTTTCTCTCCATTTCTCTACTACTTATTTGCTTCTCTTATTGACATCCAGAGTATCATCTTGGAGTGTCTTGAGTAACCTCATGAGTGGTCTCAGGAGTTCTATACCCCACTGGGGCATTATGGCACCAGGCAGGATTCAGCTCGGTCATGGTCTGTTCCCCCTGGGCTGCATGGCACTGGACTAGTGGTCATCTTAGGCTAGCTCCATGTCTGTGGTCCATGGCACCAATTTGGTGGTCCTCTTGCTTGACCCTTGGTAGCTGACCCTACCATGTGTCTCTGGTGTGGAGGAGGCATGGACAAGGGTGAAATACACTTCTCCCTCCTTTGTCCCTCACCACCTGGGGCATGCTGGAGTCCTTGTCCTGGAGTCCTGAGAGCAGGAGAGCTGACCCTTGTCACTCACTGGCTACAGCACTTGGTTGAGTGTTGAGAGCTTTCGGTGCCACTTATAGGAATTTGGCATTTGTCACTGGGCTCAGACAAGGAAGTAGGCTCAGGTGAGAATATCAGAAACAGTGACCATGGGGCCTTGTTTACCGCTTTGCTGAATTACTACTTGTGTGATCTCTTTGCTTACTACTTTGCTTGATTATTATCTTGTGTGTTCTCTTGGCCTACTACTTTGCTTGACTACTATCTTATGTGATCTTTTTGTTTACTACTTGGCTTGATTCCTTTGTCTTTGATCTAAGAAGGACCATGGTTTTTTTTTGGATGTACCTAGAAGCAGGCTGGAGAGAAATAGAGCTGCTTCAGCCTCAGTACTGGCTGGGGTTAGGTTATAACGTTGTCTAATTGTCTTTGTCTTTTCAATCCTCCCTCCCTCCCTTGAGACTGGGTTGACTGACTGAGCTGGCTTGGTCAGGAAAGCAAAGGGGTGCAAGCTTGCTTCCTACCCAGCCTGCCTGAATGGCCCCATACAAGGGTTGTCTATCTCAGGTGCACTTTTGCTAGAGTCCCATGGTCACAGGCAGGGTTCTTCTAGTTTCTGTCGTGCTCCCAGTCCTGGGAGCCTTTCTGAACATGCCTGGTGGTTGTCTCAGGCTACCTTGCTGTCCCAGATCCTCATGCCAAACTGGTGGTAACCTCGGGCTCAAGTTTTTCAGGGACTGTTAGGCTACTAATCATTGAGCTGTCCACAGATCAGAACACTGGGCAAAACACAACCTGTCTCCTCCCTGCCACCTACTGATGCACATGTGACACAGCAGTCACACCAGCAATGCCTCTAGGGGCAGGGTACAAATTAATTCAAAGATATTAAATTGCTTCTGAATTTGGTGTCACAGTAACAAAGTCAAATGTTTCAGGGGGTGGGGGGTGGGAATTGAGCATGTTGACTATAGTTCTTGCATTTCTCTTTTTCTATCCTCTTCTTATTCTGCTCTTGGCAGGCTACCCCAGATGGCAAAGAGGAGGGACGTAGTCCTGAGAGTTCTTTAAAAGACAATTAAACCACTATACTGGTAATGTTCACAGGCCAATGTGTACAAGCACCGTTGCTCCATCTCAATATGTGTCTCTTGCCTATATGTAGAGTTTCCAGTCATAACTCTGAAACGGACAATCGGCTGTTTCTGTGTTGCTGAACTTCCTCAGACTGATACATGCTCCTTCTTGTAACTCTCAAGTGGGAAATATCTATTAATATGGCTGTCCTTGTGGTAGAAATACTTATCATTGTGTAAAGGGAACAATAGCCATTCACTGAACAAGAGCAGACCATATTTGATACTTCAATTTTAAAATATGTAAACTGTCACACACACACACCCCAAAAAAGAAAAGCAGCAACATAAACACCTGAAAGTGAGGAGATGGACGGGGGAGGGGGGAAGATAAGATTTCACAAAACAAGGACCATGCGAGAAAAAGAAAAGGGCACCACATTGACACCGCCTAGTGAGTGTGTCCTGGTGACATGTGTGCAATCATCACAACAGAATGCCCCAGACCAGAAGGTTCAAGCATGAAGCATCTACTTCTAACAGGACAGGAGGCTAGTTCCTATGAGAGCAAGTTGTTGACTGACTCCACTTTTCCTGAGGATGTACACATCTTCAAACTGTCCCATTTGTAGAAGAGAGCAACATGGCCCCTTTGTTTCTTTTCTGAAGGGGACTAATGTCAACCACAAGGTCCAATCTTCATGACCTGATGCTCCCACCAAGTTATCCTCCACTAATTTTATCACGTGGGATAAGATCTCAATCTATGAACTGCAAGCAGGGGACACAGATTCCAAATTATACTGTGATTTTTTTTTAAATGCTATTATTTTTTTATTTATTTATTATTAGATAACTTCTTCATTTACATTTCAAGTGTTATCCCATAAGTCCTCTATACATTCTCCCTGTCCTGCTCCCCTACCCACCCACTCCCACTACTTGGCCCTGGCATTCCCCTGTACTGGGGCATATAAACTTTGTTAGACCAAGGGCCTTTCTTCCCCAATAATGGCCAACTAGGCCATCTTCTAATACATAAGCAGCTAGAGACTTGAGCTCTGGGGGTTCTGATTAGTTCATATTGTTGTTCCATCTATAGGGTTGCAGACCCCTACAGCTCTTCGGTACTCTCTCTAGCTCCTACATTGGGGACCCTGTGTTCTGCCCTATAGATGATTGTGAGCATCCACTTCTGTATTTGTCAGGGACTGTCAAAGCCTCCCAGGAGTCAGCTATATCAGGGTCCTTTCAGCAATATCCTGCTGGTGTATGCAGTAGTGTCTGCATTTGGTGGCTGATTATGTGATGGACCACCCAGGTGGGACACTCTCTGGATGGTCCATCCTTTCATTTTAGCTCCAAACGTTGTCTCTGCACCTCCTTCCATGTATATTTTATTCCCTATTATAGGGAGGAATGAAGTATCCACAAGTTGGTCTTTCTTGATTTTCTTGTGTCTTGGAACTTGTATCTTGGGTATTCTAGATTTCTGGGCTAATATCCGCTTATCAGTGAGTGCATATTAAGTGACTTCTTTTGTGATTGGGTTACCTCACTCAGAAAGATATCCTCCAGATACATCCATTTGCTCAAGAATTTAATAAATTCATTGTTTTTAATAGCTGAGTAGTACTCCATTGTGTAAATGTACCACATTTTCTGTATCCATTCCTCTGTTGAGGGACATCTGGGTTCTCTCCAGCTTCTGGCTATTATAAATAAAGCTGCTATGAACATAGTCAAGCATGTGTCCTTGTTACCAGTTGGAATATCTTCTGGGTATATGCCCAGTAGAGATATGCTGGATCTTTCGACAGTACTATGTCCAGTTTTCTGAGAAACCGCCAGACTGATTTCCAGAGTGGTTGTACCAGCTTGCAATCCCACCAGCAATGAAGGAGTGTTCCTCTTTCTCCTCATCCTCGCCAGCATCTGCTGTCACCTGAATTTTTGATCTTAGCCATTCTGACTGGTGTGAGGTGGAATCTCAGGGTTGTTTTTATTTGCATTTCTCTGATGATTAAGGATTTCAAACATTTTTAAAGGTGCTTCTCAGCCCTTTGGCATTCTTCAGTTGAGAATTCTTTGTTTAGCTCTGTACCCAATTTTAATGGGGTTATTTGCATTTCTGGAGTTCAGCTTCTTGAGCTCTTTGTAAATATTGGATATTAGCCTCCTATCAGATTTAGGATTGGTAAAAATTCTTTCGCAATCCATTGGTGGCCTTTTTGTCTTATTGACAGTATTAAATGTTATTACTTAAACATACTTTTGTGTAGGTAATCAATTTTTGGGTTTACAAATAACGTTTATTTCCCGTGCCTAGGCAAAGATAAAATAAAATAAAATGCCACAGGGAATAAAAGCTACAGAATAGGAATACTATAATATTGAGCAAAAAAAATATGAAGACTTTTATGTGTACAAAACATTTTTAGTATGTTGAAACAAGTTACACAAACAGAATGTCTTATTGACAGTAAAACAAACTATTGTGATTATAAATTTTCACCATCTTCCATGTCCCTTGCTGCTGTTCCATGTCTGCGCTCCAGAGCATCATGATTGATTTCTCAGCCCACTATTCTGTCTTCCCATTTATTCCAGGTTGTGAGAATGGAACTGTGAAAAAGAGTGTGCATATAGAAGACATGTGTAGTGGTCAGGAAAGTGTGCCTTGGGTGATCAAATTATATGAAACATCATTAGGTGTGATGAATCCTTGGATGCAATCTGCAATTGCTGCATTTCTGGCTTCTCCCCAGGCCTTGCTGGGAAGGACTCAAACACATTTGGACTAAGGACAGTGCACTGTTTCTTTTGTCAACTGATTAGTGGCTGGTGTGTGCCCATATAAAACATTCATCATGGTCATCTCCCTCTTGTGCTCTTTTTTTTTTCTGGTGAGAGGAATAAAAGTATCAAATGTGCCCAGTGGGGTGCATGCTTCTGTGCTTGAAATGCAAAGGAGACAAAGATGGATAGGTCCTGGACCTCAGCTGTAAAGAACTCTATATTTCATCAGAGAGGAGGTCTGTGGATGTGAATAACCATAGTCCAGGTAGACATAGGGAAGAGTCAACTGAGAGGTGAGCATATGGCTTTAAAGTAATTAAGAGTAATTAAGAGCAGCATTGGTGCTGGTTAGAAAGCCCGTGCTCAGGGAATACATGAACTTGTATCCTTTCTGAGAGTATAAGGGACAACTGTAAGAAGGAAGCAGAATTTGATCTGGCCATTAAAGAATGGGGGTAGTACTGAAAGAACATGGGATATTTGCCTTCTGCATCTGTGTTTCCTCATAAACTATGATCTTTAGTTCCAACTATTTACCTGCAAGTCTATGATTTCATCTTTCTTTATATATATATATATATATATATATATATATATATATATATATATATATATATATATATTTCTTTGACATTTTTTTCTTCCTTTGTAGCTTCTGGTTTGAAATCTTCAGGTCTGAGTACAAATAATGGAGTCACTTTAGAAACCAGAAAAGTAGAAAGGGGTCAGGGTGTGGCAGGGGAAACAACAGGGACAGGAATAGCAAGGTGAAAGTGATCTGATGGAAATAAAGAAGTAGGAAAAAAAGGAGGGGACTCGAATATAGAGGAGAGGAAGGTAAATATAAAAGAAGGAGGAGGGAGCCTAAGATAACAGTGGGATGTCTGAATAGGTCAGAAGGAATCCCTAAAAATGCCTAGGATACATGTAAGTTGGCATATAAACATATATACAGTTCAGTTGAAAGTTTGCCATCTGCGCTAATACTCCCTCCAAGAGACAAAGATCACCTATCAAAAAAAAAAAAAAAAAATCCAACCCCTGGCTTGACAAGCCCTCTTTTGAGTTGTTAGCCAGAGTTACTCAAGAGACTCCCAAACATGATAAGCTGTTGCTGTTGCCATGGGTTGATGCCTAGGGTGGAAGGTTAGTCTCTATTGCTGAAGGCACCATCCAATTCAGACATGGGGTCCAAAGGCCTCCGAGTGGACATGGCCTAAAAGCTTCCTCCCTGAGTACTAGCTTCATGGGACAAGAAGTCTGTATGCAAGCTTCCAAACAAAATATTGGACAAGCAACAATCTTACCCATATGTGACACCTGTGAATCACATCAATGAACAGCATGTCACCTAAGGGTGCACTATTGGCACACATACATTGACAGTAATAACTATATAATTAGACATAAGGCCATTCATAAACAAAAGAGTAATCATGACTGGTAGCAAAAACCAAGCCAACTGCCCAAGGCTACTAAAGTCATGGACCATAAAGAAGAACCTATGACCCCCAGTTTTCTAAACCAGCATAATTCTTAACTATATTCTAAATATTTGTTCCAATACCACAAAGCGTGGGTCAGCAAAGCCCAACAATGACCAGCAAAGAATGGCAAGGCAAGCCAATACCATACAGCATCATCCACTATCTTTACGGTTATATTTATGTGGTGTCCCTTCTCCACCAACATAGTTGGTGCTAAGACCGAAGCCTTGAGAAAGCTGCACCCAATGGCACCTGTTGTTTTGTTAATTAGGTTAAGAGATAGCCCGCCCCCCCCCCAGCCAGGTTCTGTATGTCTCCCAGATCCCCCGGCTCCGCCCAGCTTACCAGCGGCCCACCTACGACCAGCCCACCTGCGCAACCTGCGAGATACTTCGATACTTCGGGGTTCCCGCCAAACTCCAGAAAGCCTGCGCAGAAGACTGGAGGCGGGGCTTCCCTTCCTTTATCCCCAAATGCTTGTCCACCATAAAACAGTCGTTCTAAGCAGAAGCAACCATGAGCCTTGGAGATCTTTCTTCCCCCACTCCCTTAGTTTCATTTCAGCTTCGGGCCAATCCTCCAGGAACCCCGTCCACTGTGGGCAGTGGACCCCAACATATTTATACTCTTTCCAAACATCACATGTTCTTGCAAGTGTGCACTCTAGCAGACCATCACATACCCTTTTCCCAGGCTGCTTCCAAAAAAACACCACATGAGACAACTGAGTCACCAAAGAAACCAGAAATTTCCACTTCAGCCTACGATGTTCCTCTACTCTTTGCTTGTTTATGTAATTTTGTTTTGTTTTGTTTTGTTTTGTTTTGTTCAAGATAGGGTTTCTCTGTGTGCTCCTAGCTGTATTGGAACTTGCTCTGTAGTCCAGGTTGAACCAGGCTACTTTGGACACAGAGATTCCCCTTGTCTCTGCTTCCTAAGTATTAGGATTAAAGGCATACTCCACCATACCCTGATCCATATACAATTTTTTAAAATGTCCAATTCTGGAGTATGAAATTAAGAATATCACATGTTATAAGGAAAGTCCTTCCCTCATGAACACTTTTGCAAAAGCTATGGGGTAATCACATACAAAACTGGGACAAGATCCATGGTCTGTACTCTAGTCTATCAGTTTTCCAAGAATGCGCCCTACCAAATAGCACAGTGCATACGCCTGGATGGCCATGGCAATCTTGATAACAGCAAGAACAACATCAACCGGCATATGTAACAATCCGATTTAAATGAGTGTGAGACTGTACCCTAGCTGAGAAGCTATTGGTGATCAATGTGGGGGGGGGGGAACATGACCGCTGATGGAGGGCCCATGCTCAGACAGACAGCACTAATTGGACTCAGTGGGTTTCAAAAAGAAAAACAAGATGAGAAACTTTTGGGAAGATCCAGGAGGAGTGGGAAAGGAGAACTGGGTAGATAAAATCACAATGTGTATGTATATGTATGTGTATCGTAACACACAAAATAGTCAAATATAAGTAAAAATTTAATTTTAATTTTAATTTGAAAACTAATATTTATTTTTAAAAGAATTAAATGAGTGGTGTAGCTCTCTAGTAATGACATGGGAAAATATTATCAAATCATTTTAAGCAGAAAATCAATATCTAGAGCTAGGCAATATATATATATATATATATATATATATATATATATATATATATATATATATTCCAGTTTTGAATATAAATCATGTGTACACACAGACATTCTGTTAACAGAATTTTTATATATGATATATATATGAGGAAGAGAATCAGAGAAAATGCCATGTAGACACCTACACACATAGATCCCTGTGAGATGTTGGGGGTGCTTATATCCTAGCAGCCAGTTCAACTATATAGTACCTCGTCCTGACAGATGTTCTGAATTGATTGAATGCTAGATTGTTTTCTGTTATCTTCTTTCTTCTATAGCCTCTCATAATGATTCCGGAATAGTCAGAAAATTGAACGGTCATAAAAATGTGTCTGGATCTGTGTCAGAACTGGGATGTTCAATTTCATTTGCTTCTGTCCTGGGCAAATGTGAGTGATTTTTTTTTTTTTTTTTGAAAAGCTAGCCTCTGAGGATGCTGAAATGAGCCCATCTCCAGGGGCAGAAACAGGGGTAATCATGCGAAAATAAAAGAAAGATGCTAAGTGCCAGCTTCTGATCCTCCTCAGCTTCCCTGCAACGGGCTTGCTTTGATGAAAGCAGCAAATGTGAGTCTGGTTCAATTGGAGGAGCCCAGGACAAGCGGGGCCTGTGGTCTTTGTTCTCTCTCCTGTGGTGAGAGAAAGAAGATGTCCCTTTCACAGCAGGCAGGCAGGCGAGGCTGTAATCCAGGGTGCAGATGCTGGTATCAGCCCAAGACTTTGCCAAGATTGAGGTTATGACCGAATTAAACCCTCTCAAGGAATAGACTTCCATTCTCAATGGTGATAATAGCTTTTCTACCTTTCTCAGTGTTTCTTGTTTTTCCCTAATGTTTTCTGCAGTAGAAACACCACAGAGAATCGAAGAATCTTCCTCCCAGGTCCTCCACTTCAATAAAGAGGGCAAATTAGTTACTTTACATGGCTGTGACCAAAATACCCAACAGAACAATTAAGGAGAGACAGTGATTATTTTGCCTCGCAAGCCACACTGGGTCACGTGGGCCCCCACGTGAGAGCAGAACATCACGGTGAACGACACAGGTGGTGGGGGATAGCTGAGCACTCTGTGGTGGACAGGAAGCAGAGAAAGAGGAAAGTGTAAGGGACAAGATGCACCGTAGACTCTCTCAATCCCGCTGACACACTCTCTCTATCTGGGTTCCACCTCTTAAAGTTCCCAGAACCTTCTAGAACATTGCCACCAGCTGGATGTGAAGAGTTCCTGGAGAGATATTTCCTATTTAAACCACAAAAGGCCATGGCAAATTCAATACGCACATCCTGAGTTTCATGTGACCAACATGGTGGGGGGCACCACATCCCCAGGGGCATAGAGAGTGGTGTGCTTCCCTCCACTTTCTCCCTGTGTGTATTCCTAACACAGTCAGTGCCACAGTCATGTGTGGCTTCTTGGTCAAAATGTAGACTCAAAGGAAGCACAGCTCTGAAAAGAGATCTCCATCTTCCACAAGTGTCCAACCTGTCTGGTTCTGTGTGGTGATTCATTTTATGTGAGTCAAGTTGGCTTGACTGTAGTACCCACATAATCAAACAAAGTTTATTCTGGGTGACTCTGTAAGAGTATTTCCTTAGTAGTTAAACTGATGAGCTTTGGATAAAGTAGAGTGCCAACGATGATGTAGGTTGTCTATATCCAGCCAGAAAGCTGAATACACAAAACAACCAGGCCTTCTCAAGCAAGAAGGAATACTCCACATGAGTCTTAAACTGCAAGTGAAGGTTCAGGTCTCATTCTCCAGCTCATCATCTACATGTGGGCTTATCAGCTTCTATAACCATATGTCTGAACCACAGAGTATCTATCAATAGATCTATCTACCTAATATATATATATATATATATATATATATATATATATATATATATATACATATATATATATATATATACCATCTGACATCTATTTATTCATCTTCTCCCTCTGTCTCTCTATATATACATACATACATACATACATACATACATACATACATACTACTCTCTCACCCTCTCCGCATTTTTATGCATTATATATACATATATATGTAACACATACACACACTGGGTGTGGAAAATCCTGGCTGATACTACCTATCACATATGCTTTATAGATTTTCTTGCGTGGATCTGGAACCACTTCTGCAAACCTCAAGCTTAGATTGTCACTCCATTAGCACCTCTGTACAGACTTTGTAGCTTCTGGACAGCTCACCCCTGGCTGGTTCCTTCAGCCACTGCCTCTCGATCCCATGTCTACCTTCAGCTATGCCGTGCTTTATTCTAGCATATTATCTCACACAAGCAGGAGGAATCACTAAGAGACAAAAGAAGGGCTATGCCTGGTAGTCAACTTGCTTGCTGTTGTAAACAATTTCCCTGCTGTCCTCACAGCCTGTCTCCCATCCAACACCCTTCTCTTTCTGCTTTTTGTTTGGACCCAAGGAGACTGCGGAAGCATCTGTAAGTTGATAGCTTACTCTGCAGATCTGGCTGCCCTTTGGTACCCTACTTCAGCAATGCAGAAAAGCAGAACAGATGATGAAGGGCATTCTGCTATACCTGCCAGAGATGTGGGGTCAGAGGAAAAGGACTTCCACAGTAATGTGTCTGGGTGCCGTTACATGAGAATTATGTTGCACTGACATTTTGTTATAATCATTACAGAAAGGTTTGTTGGCTGGCTGGCTGGTCAATTGGTGGGTTGGTTAGTTCGTTGTTACCTCTGCACTTGGACAGATATAATAATAACTGAATAACTTTGTTTGGGGTGAGCAAAGTGTGCTATGGTGGAGCTGAAAAGCCACAAATGGGCTACCTATAGTGGTAGGATGCAGACACAAGGGACTAGACATCCACAAAGCAGGTGTGGTGGCCTGAAAGAAAAGTCCCTGATAGGCTCAGATATTGAACACTTGATTGCTAATTGGTGGTACTGTTTGGGGTGGTTTGGGAGGCGTGACCTTGCAGCAGGAAGTAGATCACTGTGGGAAGGTTCTGAGATTAAGTAACCTCACCTGACTTCCACTTCAGTGTCTATGCGCCAAGCTTCTGGATCAGATGTGATCTCTCGGCTTCCTACTCTGCTCATTTTGCTTTCTTGCTCAGTTGCCATGCCTCCCGACCCCTGGAACTACAATCCCAAATAAACTTGTCTTTCTTATTTACATAAAAGTAACTAATGTGGGGAGTCATTCTGCCAGCACGTAAAACACATAGGAGAGAGATGCAGCATTTAAATGAAACATTTTATTTGAGAAAATAATTTTCTTGATTTTTTTGGATCATTCAATTAAAGATATACATTGAGTATCACCTGTCATATAACCAAAATGAAATGTACCTTTCCTGTGCCTTAATGCACATCATATATCCAGTCTTAAATAATATAATTAGACAGTTATCATCATCTTAATCAAACACTGGATTACTTAGACAAGAAATGGGGAGGGGAGGAATTTGTTCAAAGAATACCTGACTAACATCCTCCCCTGACAAGAACCTTAACTTTCAGGGAATGGGATGCGTACAGCACAGAAAATTTCACCAGATCCTGCATAAACAAATCTATATTCCATGGCTGAATTAGGCCCTCCAAAAGCCCAGTGTCCATTACATATCTGAATCTGCTGAATTGTGTACTATATGAAGGTCCTTCCTCCAGTCCTGAGGTCAATAGATTGGGAAAAGGCCACATGAAGCTGGTAATAAAGTAGACTCAACACAATGCTCAAGTACAAGTAATAAAAATTCATTACCTGACATAACATTTTCCCTGGGGCACCTATGGACTCTAAAGGGCAGGTTTGCACGTAATTAAATATCAATGAGGTGTATAAGGGACTCTAAAAGTCTCTTCCTCAGCCTCTTCACCCCCTTCCCCCAGCTTATGACTGTTTGGATAAGATTATGTCTCAGAAACAACCATTTTCCCCCCACCCCCTATATTCTTTTCTCTACAGTAAGTAAAGACTATCAAACAAAAACAGACACAGTAGGGTGAGAAGCCTCAAACAGGGAATGTTGGAGGGTCCCATAAGACTACCTTAATGTAGCTCTCAGCATACTGACTGGACTCCATGTGTGGCTCACTTGGGACATCGCTGGGAGCGCCCTTATCTTGCTGCTGTATCCAGCATACCTCTTGGCTTCTCCTCCATGGCTTATCCAGTGCGTGCCTTCTTCTTGTGATGCTCTTTCCGCTGTTTCCTTCCTTCTGTGTCCCTCACTGTGGTTTCAGGCTCTAAAGCCCTGGCTCAGCTCCCAGCTGATTTGTGTGCTGATACAAACCAGCCCTGCCTTTCAGAAGCCCCTTTCTGAGCTCCAAAGACTTCAACTTGTCTGGAAGGCCTAAGAAGATGACTAGTTCAGGCTTTAAATGCTACATCTGCAGAAAAAAAAAAAGTGCAATGGCTGGAAACTCAGTTCTCAAGCATTCCTGGGGCTCCAGCCATGAATACTGTATCCCAACTCAAGTTTATGAGAGTACATAAATGATGGTACTCCAGAGGAATAGGTCACATAGTACATAGAGTGAAACTATTGGAATTAGCACCGACTCCGTGGAAGCAGGCAAGTGACTTCTGCAGTGTGGACTGCCAGCCCAGAGACATCTCCCAATGGAGCCCAAAGGCTGGCCATGGAGGAGCCCCTTCCTGCTCAAAGACACAGCTTGTTCTGTTTGAGCCCTTGATGTAAATGATTCTCATCTACATTCTAGTGGACAACTCGCTTTATTCAGAGTCTCCTTCTGACTTAAAGGCTAATAGCATCCAAATTCCCCTTGAAGTTGCTACCTAAATTAAACACAACACACCATAATACTGTGGATCTGTAATTAAATTATAATAAATGTTTTAAAAAATAGAGGGCTCTTTGATCTTATGGTAAGGCTTAATGGCTTTATGCGCATCGTACATAAAACCCTGCCTTAAATAATGTAATGAGATGCCTCTCGTTGTCATCGGAATCACATGCACATACACATGATTAAAAATAATACAGATAAATCTGTTTAAAAGAATGCAGTTAAATAGCCACATATTTGCAATCCAATGAAGTGTTTTCATTCAGGAAATCTGTTTAAAATATCTGTGAGCCACTAAGAAGAAAGCAGGCAGCCTCATCTTTGGATACGGCAATTGAACAGGCATGCTACAAAAACAATTCTATAAATAGCAAAGAAACAGCATAATGTCACCCCCTACCCACTCACCAGGGTTTATGGTAAGAAAATAGTGCCAACTCTGAGTCCAGGGGTTTAGTTATAGTTTAAATGCATACAGCTAGTCTGGGGTGGGGGTATTTGGTGTCTATATGAACATCAGCACTATTATGTATTTACCCTGTGGCAGGAATACACCTCCCTTCAAAGAATGCAGGGAGAAGGACTGAGAGGGCAAGTGTGTGAATGTCAGGTGTTTCTGTGGAAACATTCAGGGGCAACGCTTGATCTTCCTCAAAAAACAGAAACAACCAATGCACAGCAGCAGAGGAGGGGAAGAAAGTGCAGCGTGTTTCCGTGAGAAAAAAAAGCAAGTGTACAAATCCAGGCAGCACGTGGGTGAGTTGTTTAAGCACATTTGAGTCAAAGCCAACAGTGAATAGCCTCCATGTTTCTACTTAGAAAATGCTCAAAAAACAGAGTGTTACAAGCCCTTGAGAGAGCCCACCCCAGGGATGAAGAGGGCTGGAGGAGCCTCTGGAATCCCAAAAGTTTTTTTTGGTTTTTGGTTTTTGGTTTTTGGTTTTTGTTTTGTTTTGTTTTTTGTTTTGTTTTGTTTTGTTTTGTTTTTTCTGATTTAGTCCAGGGTATCATAAAATACAGCAAACTCTACACTATAATGTGTATTTTCATGAGTGCATGTTCTACTTCTATTTTTAATAAAATTATCAATGCACATGTTTTTGAAGAATGTGGGGTTATATGGATGTTTCTAAATGACAACATCAAAAAGAAGAAGAGGAAGAAGAGGAGGAAGAGGGGGAGAAGGAGGAAGAAGAAGAGGAGGAGAAGGAAGAGGAGGAAGAGGAGGAGGAGGAGGAGGAGGAGGAGGAGGAGGAGGAGGAGGAGGAGAAATTGTCCTCAGCTCAAGACAGAGCCTCACAATGCTTCCTGAACCCACGCAATCCACTGCAAAGCAGTTACAAAGCAAAGCCAATTTTTAAAACTTCGCATAGAAACTGGAGGTGAGTTTAGAGAGCTAAAACTTGTTGATTCTGTTGAGAGATACTGACAGGTGAGTTGAAGCACCTCAATTTCACTCTGTTATCTTTATTTTAATAAGGGAGCAAAACAGAATTAATAATTCACGAACAAATTTTCCTGAGAACAAGAAAGTCTGCAATGGCTTTAATTTTTAAATGTGAGTCTCCCAATCATTTCCCTGCCTGATACTAAAAACTTCTACTTCCTTCTGTGACTTGTTTGGGTACCAACCCCAGCAGAAGGAGGTGGGTCCTTTTAAAATTCCAGAAAATCTCTTGGAAATCCAAATGACTGATGGAGTTCAGAAAGCCATTGATTGTATTTTGTTTGTCTTAATACAATATCACTTATTCTTTTCTATTGAAAATTATATACTACATGAAATGTACCATCTTAGCCACATTTGAGAACACAGTACAAAGGCAATTCAAACATTCTGGTTACATAACCGTATTCATCATCTATCCCAGAATTTTTTCATGTGGCAAAAGTCAAAATCTGTACCCATTAAATACTGACTCTCCATGCCCCATCACTCAGACCCTGACAATACAATCCTACTTTATCTCTATAAATTTGAACATGCCAGATATCTCATATAACTAGAATCCTATATGTCTGTCTTCTTGAGATTAGCTTGTTTTGATCTGCACATAGCCCTCAAGGTTCACCCAAATTGTAATGTTTGTCAGAATTCATCTCTTCTGAAGGCTGAATAATATTACTTTTTATGGACAGACCCTTCTTAGTCTATCTACTACCTATGTATGGATATTGTATTAAATTTGATATTCTCAGTGACTAAATAAAAACAGAGGTTTGGAAATATATCTCAACACTATGATGCTTAAGGCTCTAAGTTATGTGTCTAGTACTGTACCACACTAAAAAGAAGGAAAAAAGAGGAGAAGGAGGAGAAGGATGCAGAGGTGGTGGTGGCAGTGGTGAGGTTGGTAGCAGAGGGGGTGGCAGTGATGGTAACAGTGGAAGAGGAATCGAAGAGGAAAAGAAAAGAAAAGAAAAGGAAAGGAAAGGAAAGGAAAGGAAAGGAAAGGAAAGGAAAGGAAAGGAAAGGAAAGGAAAGGAAAGGAAAGGAAAGGAAAGAGAAGGCCACAATTTATTTGACTCTCCTTCCATCCAATGGCAGGTTTGATGTTGTCTGCCCTGAGACACAGCTGAGCTCCCTAATCATTTGACTCATAGAACAAAGCAAAAATGTTATCTGCTCAGACTTCAAAAACAGAGGGTTTGGTCCTCTACTTACTGGACGACAAGATGCTTGAGAGTCCATGGTAGATGCTCTTCCTTCTGTCCTAGTTGATGCCAGCCTCCCCTCCCTCTCTACCAAAGCAGCAGGTATGGAAAAAAAGCCACACGAGCCCTTCAAACCTATTCTCCCATCAGATATAGAAGGAAAGACAGACAGTCTATCTGGAGAACAAGAATTACCAAGACAGCCTGTGCTCATAATAAAATCATTAAGCCAGTAAGTTTTGAGGTGCAATGTGACAGAAAAACAGACAACCAGAATGACTATGACAGTAAATCTTCAGAAACTTCCCTGGATTCTCCCACAGAGGAAAAAAACAGCAGTTCTTAACATCTCAAAGATGTGATGGCAAGAAGGCCATTCCCAGGACCAGATTGTGCAATGTCTGTCTGGGCAACTCCAGAGAGGCAGAGGAGAAAGGAGTCCACAGAACACATACGGTTATTTTGATGCCATGGGTCTGCGTTTGTTAGCTTGTTGGATAGCATTGTGTTGAATGTGTATAATTGATAAGTACTGTACTAGGACTTGGGTGACAGGTGATTGTGTCACGTGCCTGTGCTCAATGTTGTCACCTCTGTTCTCATCAATGTTTTCCACTCTGCCACTTTGCCATGCTGAAATCAGCCATCATGCCCACAGTGTTTTTCTGAAACCCACCATAAGCTGAGAGCTGTCCTCCTGCTTAAAAGAGGAAAAGTCTGAAAGGAGAAGAGGACACTGCTGAGCAGCACTTAGAACCAGCATTTTGTGGCATCTTCTAATGAACGGTTTCGTTCGCTTTGATTCAAATCTACTAAATGTTTCCCAGGGTGTTTGGAATTCATGAGACAGCGACAGAAGCTCACTGTTAACTTCTTAGTCTAAGACAACAGAGTGAATTCAAAGACAAAAGCAAGCAGAATACAGATATCTCTTAGGGACAAAAGTCTTAACTTTGTACAAGACACAGAAAAGTAGATTGTTCTAACAGGGCTCTGTCGTCCTGCCAAGCTTGGTGTGATCACTTTCCCTTTCTTTGTTTATTTTGGAAGGAAAACAAGTGAACAGTTGTCCCCAGGAAGGGAGGAGGTCTTATAACGCAGATAGAGTGGCCTCTGAGCTCACAGGACCATATCTACCCATCCTACCTTTCCCTTAGTCTGTCACTGTACCAAGACCACCTCAATGTGTGGACTCAGTCTCTCCTGTCCCTGCACCATGATATCAGAGCTACACACTGTGGAAACCAATTTCAATCAATGAGTGGATGTCCAGCATCAGCCTTGGGTACAGGAAGTGTCAGTGGGACTCCAGGAACCCCTGATCGCCCATACGCCTACAAAACTGCAGCCTTCTCCTCTTTCTTAATATGCGTGTGTAAGCGTGCTACAGATGTCTCTCTCAGTTCTCATGAGTTAAGACAGGAACGCTATCATCAACTAAGTTCCTTTTAATCCACTCCACACTTTAACAATGACTTGGTGCTCTCAGAATGCCCACCATGTACCTACAAATTTGGGGAATGGTTTGGAGGTGAAAGAGATGCAGAGGCAAAACTTCTTTTCAGATGACAGGGTATTATTAATGTTGGGCACTCGCATGCAGTGGGGGTCTTGGAGCTTCCCAAAGGTTGTAGGCGGTTCTATGCCACAGGGACATAGGACTATGGGGAATATGGAACTTGGTCTACATGCTGTGAACCATGGACACCTCAATAAGAAATTACCATTGATCTTTGTATGACTACAATTCGAGGTGCTTCTGACCTCAGGCAGGCGGGGAGGCATGTTTTCTCTCCCTGGTCCTGTTTGTGTTGGATGCTGGCACTGGGCCCTGCTCCCTGCGTTCTTTGCTTAGGTCCTAAAGGGATCGGCTGCTTTGACACCCCAAGCTTCTTCATCCAAACTATTGCAAAGTAAAACATGAAATAAAGTGTGACTATTGAATCAGTCAGGGTTCTCCTGAGAAACAAAGCTATGTGACAAAGACTGGACAGAAAGACATCTTTTCTGAGAAACTGGTGAATATTATTATGACTGAGCCTGGGCAAAGAAATAGCTAAGCCCTAGCTAGAGTCCAAGAGAGCAGATATCTCAGTTTAATACAAGCCCCAAAGCCACAGAACCAGGGAGGCCAAGTTTATGTGTGACTCCAAATCTTAAGGCTAAAAACTAGGCTTGCTGATGCCTCCTACGTACAGGGAGAGTGGCCATCCCAGCTCAAGCGGTGGGTGGGAATTTTCCCTCCCTCTTCTACTTCTATTTGAGCCCTTAGTGGATTGGAAGAGGCCCAAACACATGAGTGGCAGAAAATATTAACCCAGCCCACCAACTAAAACTGATGTCTTCTCAAAATCCCCTCAGACACATGCAGAATTGTGTTTCACATTATCTGAGTCAAATTAACACCATCTCAAACAAATGAATTACAGGATTACTATTTGCATCTATTCTACATAAATATTTCCATATGCTTAAATCACCTCTAGCTGGCTTTTCATACCTGAGACACACGGCAGATGCTATATAAATAGTCTTCTGCTGTATTGCTAAGGGTGCAGAGACAGAGAAATTACAGCTATCCATTGTCAGGACTGACACATTTGCTAAACTTTTTTGAATCAAAGATTGCATTGTTGGCATTCACTTCTTTAATGTTCAGATATATGTGAGTCCAGTGAGGTCCTGCAAAACCAGATGGGGTCAGCATAGGCCCTCCGTGTCTACTCCTGCAGCCTTGGGAGGGTGCCTCTTTGTCGCAGTCATCAGTGGTTCTGTCAGTACTAAGTGGCACTATTTCCAGTCAGAGCTGAGTCTCGATGAGTCCATCTGGGAAAGGTAGAAAAGCAAAACTTCCCCCTTTCCAACACTGAGTAGTTGGAGCAAATAGGAGGCCTAATTGGGGCTGCAGCATCAGCCCTACACACACTTGCCAGGAGATGTTTGTAAGACTTGGATTCCTAGTGATAGACACTTCTTAACTAAATACATGGCACCCAGCTCTGAGAAATGGCTTCTGTCTCTTTCTCAAATAAATGTTTATTGTGAGTCCACATTAACGTGAAGATATTTCTCTGTCACATATCCAAAACCCATGACTGTCCTTAAATAAGAATTCTTGCTTTTATCAACTCCAGCCATCTCAGAGAGAAACTTGTCTTTTTATTTAGCTTCTTGGGTGCTAATCAATTGCTAATTATCTTTAACCATAGCAATGACCTTCCTAGATTTTTTTTTTTTTGCCACACAGATTCATGAGTGTTTTTTTAAAAACCGGGCCAGTTTCATGCATTGAAAGGAGTAGGCCCATGCATTATTCACTCCACATAAATACATGTGCTCTTATTTGAAATTTTCAAAGATCTCAGGAAGAAGCATGGAGGAGAAGCACAATCTGACAAAGTCAAGTCCTGGGACAGGAAAATTATATACAGTAGAAATGGAGAAGAATGGAGCAATCTGTGTGAAATGAAGTCGGGAAGGATGCAAGAACCAGAAGGAAGGAGAAAACTAGCTGATGCCTCTCATGTGCACACGGCTCTCCTGTGGCAGACCCCTGACCCCAGTGGGCTTGAATGAAGTACAAAGTCACATGAGGATCCCTTCTCTGACTTCTCACATCATGAGCAAAGTGAAACTACCTTAGGCATTAAGAACTACATTTGCCAGAGCTATAGAAAGGATGAGTGAAAATAAACATCCTCCCACGGGCTTCCTTCCTTCCATCCACTTTCCCCTACTTTCCACTTGGCTACCTAAGGAAGGTAGAGAAGGCCAGTTTCTCCTCCAAACAGAAGCAAGCCCAGATCCCACATGTCATCTAGAAACTGATGAGAGAAGACCCCAAATCAGAATTGCTTGATTTTTGTGGAATGAAATGAGAAGAGAGAAAGACACTGAGCTGAACTGTCCTTCAGGCATCAGCTGTTTTTAGAGCTTCAGTCCCCGCAGAGTGAAGTACCTGCTCCCAAGGAAAGGGAGATCCTGTGCTGTATGGTGAGGAGACGGGTTTAGTTAACAGGTGACATATGCTATTTGCCCTAATATGCTTTCTATTGCTACGTTAAACACCATGACCAAATGCAGGTTAGGGAGGAAAGAGTTTATTGAACTTATGTGTCCTGATCGTAGTCCATCATAGGGAGAAGCCAAGGCAGAAGCTGAAGCAAAGAATGTAGAGGAAAGCGCTTATGGCCTTGCTCAGTTTACTTTTTATACAACCCAGCCCAGGAGTGGTGTCACCCACAGTGAACTGTGCCCTCTTACATCAATCATTAATCAAGAAAATGTCCCTATAAGCTTGCCTACGAGCCAATCTGATGGGAGTATTTTCTCAGTGGATGTTTCTTCTTTCCAAATGACTTTAGCTAGTGTCAATTTGACAAATAAACAAACAAATAAATAAGCAAAGAATCAGCATACAATTTAAGAGAGGTATGGGAGAAGGGCACCATATGAGGTAAGCTAAGTGGCAGAAGTATCTTTTTCCTTGGGTAGCAAGTGTAACTTGGCTAATGTGTGGCCTTCAAGACATGACCATGGCCAAGATGTCTGGAGCAGGTGGTAGGTAATATGTGTGCCCCTGCCCTGATCATAGCATTTTTTGATTAGGGCCCAAAAGCTCTGAGTATTCTAACAGTACTCCAAACACCAAAAGCTCTAACATTAAGTAAAGAATGTATCTGGGATTTGCCCTCAGTTGTAAGCACTGAACTCAATAACCCTTGGAGTATCATTGTTATGCTAATAGAGATGCTTGGTTTCTTCTAGGCAACTTCAAGATGAGAGCTGGTCATCAGGGAGTCCGTGGATACAACTAGTTTGGGGGCTTTTTGTTGTCGGACCACCAGGAAAGAGAAAGATGAAGAGCTGTGTTCAAGCCAAGAAGCATTGGTTTATTTGATCAATAAAACCCTGGTAAAATCCTTGGACATTAAGGCTGAGGGAAGCTTCCTGGATGAGGGACACACTGACATGCTAAGGGGCTGAAGCTCCCTGAACCCCACGGAAGACACAAAAGAGCTGTGCGGCTGGGAACTCTCCCGGTTTGGGGCTACATGTCTCTTTTCTGGGCTGTTCCTGGTCTGAATCTTCATGGTAATGCTACAATCCTAACCACAATTCTCCCTCCTGAGTTTTCTGAGTTGTAGCACATGGAGAGGACTGTAGAGACCTGAAATCTGTAGCCTTTGGCTGTCAGTGAATGCAGCCAGCATCCTGTGAAGACAGTGTAGTTGAGGACTGAACCTTCAGTGCCGCGGTCTGACGCTGACTCAGACAGGCAGAGACAGAAGTGGATGGCAGCCCACCCACTCTGAGTGTAAACCACGGGGCCCACTCTATTCTCACCTTTGGCTTTTCCTTTCTATAACACACCTACCCACACACGACTCTTTGACCTTACCTAGCGGTAGTATGTTTCCTCTTGGGATGTGAAGAATGGCCAGCCAGGAGGCCCAACAATCCCCCGAGTGTGTGGCTTTCAGGCCTTCCATGAAGCAGCAGGCTGTGCTTTATAAAACAATTCATCAAGTAATCCTACTAACATGCAAGAAACAAGACAGACACATCATTTTACTAACAATATTAAATTTCACACTTACAAAAGTGCAGTTCTACAGTATAGAGACAATAGGGAATGAGCCTCTCTGTGTTCTCCAAGCCTCACAAGTCAGTATGCTCCTTTTCTCTTCCTGAAATCAGAAGGAAAAAATAAATAAATAAATAAATAAATAAATAAATAAATAAATTAAAGAGAACCAAAGCCATTTTGCAAACTACTCTTCTCAATGAAAGTAGGAAGCAGATACAAGCCACAGACTACAAATTGTGTGTGCAAGCTGCCAAAAGTCACTGGTTTAAGGGAAAAGCCACACAGCAGTAATGGAGAAGAGAGCACAGACTCAGTTCGTGGCAAAGAATGGCACACACATCCTGCCTGGGAGGGAATGGGGGGGCGGTGTCAGTGGCAAACAAAAGGGAACCCGGAACCCCTGACTTGCCAGTGTGTGTAGAAATGCTACTAACAGGAACATGGCAGCTCATGTGCGAGGCTTATGTGTTGGTCGGATAAAGCATGAGGCATGTGTATTATGCCAGTCACCAGACTGGTCTCTGTGGCCACCAGTTCTTATGTTTCAGATCCTGAAAATGGCAAAGAATAATAAACACACCGGGGATCCAGAACACCATTCCCAGTTGTTGTATAAGATTTTCCTGGGGGAATATAAACAAGCCTGCCTTCAACCCATCGAGGTCCCTAATGTCAGACCAAAGAAATGACTCTATCTAAGTCCAACCTGAGGGAATAGTCAGTTTATTGGGGTTACATCCAGGGGAATGGGTGACTCAAAGGCAAGAGAAACATTGAGAAGCCTCTGCCAATGCAGGGATGACTCGAGAAATCTGTCTCTCTGGAGTTCACTGCCCACTTTGCAGGCAATTCCACCAGAGAGTTTCTGCCAAGGCAACTACTAGTGTTTCTAGAATCTGGTGAGGACCCTGGAGGTCTTGTAATGCTCTGAGCTTCCAAA
This sequence comes from Mus minutoides, assembly GCA_902729485.2. Classification (NCBI taxonomy): domain Eukaryota; kingdom Metazoa; phylum Chordata; class Mammalia; order Rodentia; family Muridae; genus Mus; species Mus minutoides. Next base: position 2,229,213 of record LR749584.1, read on the forward strand.
GACAGTTAGTCCATAAGTTTCTGGAACCTTCTAAGTTCCCTTTGCTCTATGGTCTTCTGAGAGTGTTTCAATTCGAAAATAATGGCTTTTGAATACGTAGAGTCCTTCTCAGAATATCAATAAAGGATTAATCTCAGACAGCTAAATTACAGAATTAGCAGATTTAAAAAAAAAATGTGGCTGGTGCTGTTTAAGTATAGGACAGCAACATAAGCAGAAGATTAGGGTAACAGCCTATGGTACATATGCTACGTTCCCGAGCAGTGTGGGGGAAAATTTAATTTAAAAGGTAGCAGAAATAAAAGAGGAGGAAGCTTGGAATTAAATTCATTGAATGCTTAATCCAAAATAGCTGGGAGTTTTAAAATATAGCTTAAAGCTAATAAGGTAATTAAAGTATAAACATGCATAAAAATACTAGACAAAGCCATGAATAGTAATATTAATAACTATGAAATAGGTGATTGTGGGATTGGAGCATGGAAATAAACAAGCTAATTTTATGATTGTTCTCTGAGGGGAACCAATAAATATTCTTTAAGGAAACAAAGTCCTGAGGTAATTACATGACAGTGCAAAAGGGGGGAAAAAGCCTTTGAATAAAAATACCAGCTTCAGTAATTATCACAAGAGTGAAGTAAAGGAACAAATAGCTCACATAATTTCATATCTTTAATATTCTATTTTCAGAGGTTTGGGGTTCACAGAAAAGCTGAAGGGAAAGCATCAAGAATCCCCAATCCCCCATTCCACACATGCACATCCCATACCAGAGGGTCACATTGGTTACAACTGACCAATCTATGAAGATAGATGGTTATTACTCAAAGTCTACAGGCGGGCGACACTGGCACAGCTAACTACTGCTGTGCACCACATGTGTCTCAGGCACAGTGATGCGAGTCCATCATTACAGCATCACAGAGATGAGTTTCATGGTCCTGAATCTCCCGTCCTCTGCTCTGCTCCCCACTTTAACACTGGCAGCCATCATTTCCCTTACTGCTCCTGTTATCTACTGTCTCTGAAAGGTCATGTTGAGGTCACACTGCAGCCTTTCCTATTTGCTTTTCACTTGTAATTCACATATAAGCTGCCCCCATGTCTTTGATATCTTAATTCTTTCCGTTGCTTAGTGCTAGTCTACAGTTTAGATTACTATAGGTTGTTTATCCGTTCATCCTGTAGTTATAAATATAACTCATGAATGTTCAGGTACAGACTTTTCTAAAGAGAAATCTTGATTCCTGTAGGTAAATATCAAAGGGAGTAATTGCTAAATCAAATTAACTGCTCTGAGTTCAAGGCCAGCCTGATCTCTATAGCAAGTCCCAGGCCCCTCCCTGTCTCAAGAAAAGAAGTTTAAAAATAATAAAATAATGATAACTCATTCCCAAATGAAACTAGAAATTCTGCTTCTCTACCTGAAAATGTACAGAATACAATCCCACATAAAGGGACAGGTTCTCTAAATCTGTGCAGTATCTTAAGTCAAACCAAACTTTGGAGTGGGGCAGAATATGCAAATTATTTAAATGTCCTATTGGGAAGTAATTTGTTAAATTAGATACGGAAAAACATAGGCATTAATAGAAAAGATTACTAAATGCATCTACATTGAAATTAAAAATTAAGGGCTTGTCAGATGACTCCCTGGGGAAAGGAACTTGCTGAAGAGCCTGACGACCCAAGTCCAATACCTGGCACTCACATAGGAGGAAAGAACCGGCTCTTGCAAGTTGTTTCCTGACATCTACAGGTGCACTTGGCATGCACGGTTTTCTCCAGAAACGGTCAGTGAAAAACAGTGACGGTGAATGATACACAAATTCGTCACTAAAGGTTCCCACCTCCTTTAGCAGTGACAAAGCCGTAAAAACACTTGCGAGTTTTCAGGCTAAATCACGTTTAAACATCTATGTAAGTTTGTATTGATTGTTGTCTTAGGGTTTTACTGCTGTGAACAGAAACCATGACCAAGGCAATTCTTATAAGAATGACATCTAATTAGGGCTGGCTTACAGGTTCAGAGGTTCAGTCTATTATCATCAAGGCAGGAGCATGGCAGTGTGCAGGCAGGTGTGGGGCTGGAGGAGCTGAGAGTCCCACCCCTTGCTCTGAAGGCAGCTAGCAGAAACTGGCTTCCAGGAAGCTAGGATGAGGGTATTAAAGCCCATGCCCACAGTGACACACCTACTCCAAGAGGGTCACACCTCCTAATAGTGACACTCCCTGGACCACTCACATACAAACTATCACATTTGGTTTTGCTATGGTTTAATGCTTGGATGTCTTCAGGCCCAGAAGACAGAGAAAGACTGCCCGCTTCTCCCAGGCACAGATAATTCCTAGAGCTAGAAAATACTCCTGTGTGGTTGTCTTTTGTATACAGTGAGAATTTTGGTTTCTTTAAAAACCCAGTCATACTCTGTAAATATGTTCTTTTTTTTTTTTTATCCCAGGATGCTTAACAGCAAGTGATTATGATTTACCTCCTGCACTAGAAGGGGTGTGATTGTGGCCAGCTGCAGACAGTTTAATTATGGGAACCCTGGAGAAGGTTTAAATGAGAGAGTCCTGAGAGGGCCCGTGGTGGCTTTTTCTCCCTCTGTTGCTCCTGGTCGGTGCTGTTTAGGTTTGAGGAGAAAATGTTGTTGGAGATGTTCTGACAACAAAGGCTGGACTACCCCCAAAACACTTAAAGCTCAAAGCAAGAAGTAGTCTAAAGAGGTCTATGCCCTCTTTCCCCTCTAATCTTCTCCCTCTCCTACTTAGTGTTGGAGAGTTGAAGGTGATTAGGGTGGAGTAAGGGTTGGAAGGGAGGTAGAGGTATAAGAATGTAATAAAGTAGAGTAAAAAAAAAAAAAATACTCCAACATTCATGTGCCTCCAGGCCCACCGCTAACTTCCAAACCACCCTTGTCTGTCTAGCACTCTCCAGGAGGAAATAATCCCCTAGATCCAGATCCAAGACAACTAGAGATAAGCCCAGAGCCAACTGATCACCGTTGACCTTTCTCCAGCCTGCTCACCCTGCCTTGTGTGACCTTGCCCTCAGGAAACCATGACAGAGTCTTGGGACCAGGACTGCCCTACTCTGTCTCTTTTTTTCAACAACACTTTTTAAAAACTGTGCATGTGTATATGGACATGTGTGCATATATGTGCACAAGCAGAGCCTCCTTCATTGTCTATTTCTTAAGACAGGATCTCTCACTGAGCTTAGAGCTTACAGACTAGACAGAATAGACAGCAAGCCTTAGGGGGTCTTCAGCCCTGGCCACTCCCATTCCTTAGGGAGTCTTCAGCCCTGGCCACTCCCATTCCTTAGGGAGTCTTCAGCCCTGGCCACTCCCATTCCTTAGGGAGTCTTCAGCCCTGGCCACTCCCATTCCTTAGGGAGTCTTCAGCCCTGGCCACTCCCATTCCTTAGGGAGTCTTCAGCCCTAGCCACTCCCACTCCAACCCCAAGTGAGGTTATGTACATCCACTGCCACACTTGGCTTCTCTACGGATGCTAGGAGTCCCACTCACATCCTCATGCTTCTTTATCAAACACATTACCCACTTTGTCCCTAGTTCTCTCTCTGTCTCTTAGCTGGTCTGGCTACCACCTCCAGGAGGACAACCATTCAGAAGTCCATTAATAAATCTGACCTCTCCTATTCGCGCACAAGAGAGTGAATCATGCCTGAACAGTCCAAGAAGCATCCAGAGATGTACAAACCCACCAGTCCTGATTACTCATTAACCTCTTAGATATTTGTCGTCCCTTCCCCAACCCATAATCCCACACTTGATCCCCACTCCTATTCCTTATGTTAGTTCATGAGTACCAGGTCAGGAATTTTCTCCTCTCAGAAGCATGAGAATTTTAACAAACCACTCCTTAAAAGACTTCAACACTAAAATGCCACTTCATATCTATTAGGATAGCTGTCATCACCCAAAACAAAAATGCACATGTATGGCAAATGTTAATGAGATGTGTAGGCACTGAGACCAATATGCAAATGAAAATGTGGGAAGGAAAGTGGGTGTCCATTGTGGAAAACAATATGGCAGTTCCCCCAGAAAATCATCAAATTACCAAATGACTCACCAATTCCATTTCTGGGTTCCTGCCTGCAAGAACAGGAAGAGGATTCTGAGCAGACTCTCTCACAACTGCTCACAAAAGCAGTCCACACCACAGTCAGTGTGGAAGCAACCCCGATGTCCATACACAGAGGCACAGATAAGCAAAGAAACCAGAAAATATTACTCAGCCTTCAGGGATAAAACCCCACAGTGTGCTGGAGTATTGACTAACCTCGAAGGCTTTGCAGTGCATGAAGCAAGCCGGTCATAGGAGTGGGATGCTACTCTTTGATGGATACATAGTGCCAAGAAGAATGAAAATCCTCAGAGATGGCGGTAGTGATGACTTCATAACAAGAAAAATGGGCTTAATGTAAGAGAACTGTACTCCTACAAATGGCTAAAAAGTAGCTCGATCCTGAGCACTTAAAAATGGGGGAAAGGGCTGGAGAGATGGCTCAGCCATTAAAGACTAGGCTCACAACCAAAAAATGGGGGAAAGGAGATAAACTGTGTTGTGTATATATTACCACAATGATTAAAAAGATACAAGACTATATACAGTACTTTGATGTTTAGTTACTGGGATTTGAGTTAAATGTACACAGATGCTGTGTGACCAGTATTAAGCAAAGAAGGTCTTATTCATTCAGTAATATGGCAAGTGGAGGGGTGGCAATAGGGGTGGGTATGCATGCACTTGTGGAGGCCAGAGGTCAACCTCTTGTGTCACTTCCCCAGATGCCTTCCACCTTTTCTTGAGACAGGTTCTCTCACTGGGACCCGTGACTCTGTCTTCATTAGGGCTTCACGGCTGTGAACAAACGCCGTAACCAAGGCAACTCTTACAAGGACAACATTGAATTGGGGCTGACCTACAAGTTCTCTGAGGTTCAGTCCATTATTAAGACAGGAGCACAGTAGCATCCAGGCAGGCATTGGTGCAGAAAGATCTGAGAGTTCTACATCTTCATCTGAAGGCTGCTAGGAGAAGACTGGCTTCCAGACAGCTAGGACTAGGGATTTAAAGTCCATGCCCACAGTGACACACTTACTTCAAGAAGACCACACCTACTCCAACAGGGCCACACCCCCTAATAGCGCCACTCCCTGGGCCAAACATTCAAACCATCACAGACTCACCAGAAGCTCAGTCTGGTAAGGTTCATCAAACCCCAGGATCTTTCTGATTTCTGCCTCCCCAGGTATAGCATTGCAAACACATTCTCCCACCCCTGGGCTTCTTGCATGGATTCAGGCTCCCGTATTTGCAGAGTAAGCACTTTACCAACCTAGACCAACCTAGATATCCCCTAACCCTTCTTCAGTAACACTTAGGTGGCCTCTCTATAGCACTATGAGACTTCAGACATCCATTTTGAAGATAACCCAAAAGAAAACAGGTACAATGCAGAGAGTGAGTGCTGTCAGAGGAAAACTTAAGCCAGTACTGAGAATGACACCCAGCAAGAAGGCATGCTCACACATGTAGACATCCTCATGTTCAGTCAGCACAGGCCCAGTGAGCATGGCCTGCAGGCCATACCTTCTTTAGGGCAACTAGAATGGAGCATGGAGGGATAGTCAACTGAGTCACACTTTCAGACTTCTGTAAGTACATCAGACAGTAGCTTGAAACTTGGGTCTTTGATTTGTGGGCCTGGTGCCTCCTCCAAATGAAATAAGCAGCAGAATTTCCCCCTAGGTGCCCAGGCGGGGAATCTCACTCTCCTCTTAGAGATGGCAGCTTGCTTTCCCTGAGCCCTGTGCAAGTGGAGCAGCAGGGGATATGGTGTCTGTCCTCCTTAACACTTCCTTCTCATAAAGGAAAAGTGGAAGCTGATACAGAGGCAGGAGTTCACAATTCCTTCCTCTCGCCTAATACCACCAACACCACACGCAGTCCAGGCTGGGTAATTAATTTTTCCAGATTTCCTGCTTGAGGCTTGAATGCTGCAGGCAGAGTCTTCATAAACCTCAGATTTCAGAAAGGTCTCTTAGCAGCCTCTTTTAAAGGTTTTTATTAGCATATATTAATTAAGCATAATAATGGGTTTCATCATGATATTTTCATGCATGTATATAATATATTTCAATCACATTCACCCTGTAAGCCTCCCCTGATGATTCCCTTCCTCTTTTAAGTAAGGCCTATTTCTGTTTCTCTCTCTCTCTCTCTCTCTCTCTCTCTCTCTCTCTCTCTCTCTCTCTTTCTGTCTCTCGTGTGTGTGTGTGTGTGTGTGTGTGTGTGTGTATGTGTGAGTGTATGTATATGTGTATGTGTGTGTATGTGTGTATGTATGTGTATGTATGTGTGTGTGTATGTGTGTATGTAAGTGTGTGTGTAAGTATGTGTGCATGTGTATGTGTGTGTGTGTGTGTGTGTGTGCGCTCATGTGTGACACAATGAGTTTCATTAGGGTTTCTTACAGGAACACGAGTGAGGAGGTATTGACAAGAGCATGAGCAGCCTACCAGTGAAGGAAGACACCACTGAGAAAAATGTTTGTTCCTCCTCAGCAACCATTAACTGCTAAGGGTCTCATAAGCCCCTCCCTGCTCCATGATGTGATGTTGACAGGGCCTCTTCCTCTGCAAGTCATAAGAGCTGCTGAGAGCTCAAGGGTACCACAGCCATGTCCTGCCCAGAAGACAGCATTCCACAGCACTATACCTGGAAGTTGCTGGTCAAATGTCAGGAATCATCCATATCCTGGGCAATGTTCCTCGTAGCATGCGGGGCCTCTCTTGGCTCATTCTCCCTGCTGAGTGCTAAGGCCCCAAGCAGATGAGCATCAGGTGGCCAGGTGCTAAGCATGCCTTCATACCCTAAACCTTAGTGTCACCATGCACTTCCCCGAGTCTCAGAGAGCAGCAGAGGCCTCCAGAAACCACCATGGGGGCAAAGCTAGGAAACAGCACAAAGCCTCCTAAAACTCTGAGGAGGTCTGACATCAAACAATAACATTCCCAAACAGCAAAGAAATCAAAGTTTCTACCATTGAAAGATGTTACGTATGATGTAGAAAAAATGTCAATCACAGTTAACAGAGTTCATTCATTATTAATATCTTCAGTACCCAAAACACAATAGGCACAGAAACCCATTTCTCCCTAAAAAAAATCTCAACCTCAGAAAAGAAAATTATTAACATTTTGCTGTGTACTTTTTTTTATATATTTTAAGAGTTTGTAAATACGTGTGATGACATACACTGGTATTTTAGAAATGTGTAACTATACACCAAACGGAATTTTTTTTTAATTTTTTTAAAGATGAATTCATTTGATTTTATGGGTATAAGTGCTATGTCCTGCATAGCCTCCGTGGAAGAGATGGCATGACACAGTTCCTGGCCCTGGAGCAGAGCCAGAAGTGCATGACCAACTGTCATCACGAGTGTTGACAGTTGCTATGGGCATGGGGTATGTTTGTATAATAATGTACATAATTAACTACATGTTCCTCCTTCAGGAAATGTGCTCCCCAACAAAGTTATTGGGATTGTTTTCCCTGCCAAGGTTAACTATTCCATGATAATTAGAAGCAGCATGACTCTGGGAGGTGTGGGAATATCTCAGCAAAATGGTAAATTCTGTGACCCTCAGGTCAGCCCGTAAGACTGTGGGAAAGAACTCTGAAAACATGAGATCAAGAATGTATAATTTCTCAACTATGCAAAATATGAGGATGCAACATGAATTATATGAGGGTCTTTTGGGACCTAAAAGAACAGAGGCAGCTGCACTATGAGCCAGCTTGTCAGAAAGATATCAAGAAAGGAGATAAAGAGGTTTAGGGGATGGCAAGATCCCACCCAGATAAGTTTATTGTTTGTGGTTACAAAGGCAAGCAGATTTTTGAGTTCAAGGTCAGCCTTAGACAAAGCTACTTTAGGGCCAGGGAGGTTAAGAATCTTAATCTCAGAGCCAGATCCCACCCAGCTAGCTTTATTGTCTATGCTTACAAAGGCAGGCAGATCTCTGAATTCATTGTTATATATTTGCTCTCTTTTCTAAGAATCAAGAGGCTAAGGTTATAAAATGCTGATTCATGGAATAATCAAAAGGGAACCTGGGGTGGACAATTGAATTGATATGTAAATAAAAGACAAGACAGGGTTCTGGTCAACAAGGGCTGAGCTGTCTGGAGATCTCTGAAGAGCTGTCTCAAGCAGAACACAAGGTTGTCAGCTTGAACCCAGAACTGACTTTGAGTTGTTCGTTCACCACTCCCAAACACCCTGTCCTCTGGATCCCTGACCAAACTGAGGCTGGCACTTAGCATATGAGTATTTGTTTTTATATGTGTGTGTATGTCATGTATGTGCCTGATGTCCACGGAAGCTAGATGAGGGCATCAGAGCCTCTGCAATAATAGTTACAGGTAGTTGTGAGCTAGCATGTGGGTGCTAGAAACTAAACATGGGTACTCTACAAGAGCAGCCAGTGTTCTTAACCATTGACAATACTCCAGTCCAACTCACATGTTCTTTTTAATTTAAAAAATGCTTCATATTCAGTATACTTTAATTGTGTACATGCCAAGGTGCACATGTGGAAGTAAGAGGACAACTTTTTGTATCCAGCATACTATTGATATTTTATTGATTCTTTGAGGCTTTCGCATCATATACACCTATCCTATTTGCCTCCCAGTCTTTACCTGTTCATCCCCTCATTGCCCTTGACCTCCCTACCCCCAGCACACACACACACACACACACACACACACACACACACACACACACACGCACGCACGCACGCACGCACGTGCACACACACACACACACACACACACACACACACAAGTCCAATTTACTCATTGGAGTTTGGTCAAACTTTCAGTGGCCCTCTCCTTAAATAGAACTGAGTCACTCCCCTCCCATCTCCCTGCTGGAAGCCATCTATTATGGAGAGCTACACTTCATCATTCTATCACAGTTTTTAAGAGTTCTCTCCAGTGGCTTTCTGTCTAGGCTGCTACTATTGGGTGGGGAGTAGGTAGAGGTAGAAGTTGTCACAGAAGTCTTCCATTTCCCTCTTTCTCAACTGTGCATTAACAGCCATCCATATCACTGTGAAAATAGCTTCTTTGCTCTTTGTGGTCTGTGGGAACATAGATCACGGGCTTGCACATGGTTTCTGGCATCAGCATAGACCACAAACAAGGTTCCTGTTTGCAGTGGGCCACAGACCCAGATAAGATCATCTGATGCAACTTGGATCACAGATATCAACATGGCTACAGGCCATAGCACAGACCATGAACATCTGCCTGGCCTTCAATGGCAGCACAAACCATGAACATCAACACAGATATGGCCAGTAAGATCATGGACTCAGACATTGCCCTCTGAGGCATCATGGGTGACATCATCATGGACCTTAGGTAACAGTACAGACTACTCAGATACAAATGGCTCCTGGTAGTGGCACAACCCAAGAGCATCAACATGGCTTTAGGCTGCAGCACAGACCATGGTCGTTTCCTCTTGGTCTTTGGTGGTAGCACAGGCAGAGGACAACTTTCAAGAGTCAGTTTTCTCCTCCTATTGTGTATGTCCTAGGAATGGAACTCAGGTCATCAGACTTAACAAGTACCTTTACCCGTTCGCCACCTTGCCGAACAAATCTTGTGTTTTTGCCAACTCTTTTGTTCTCAGAAAAAAAAAAAAAAAAAAAAGATAAATAGTTCCCTGTCCTATAAAAACATTCTTCAAAGAATTTTTTTTAACAGGTCCATCACTGATGCCAACCCCCTACTGCTAAAGTTCAGATCATCCTGTGTCACCCTAACCACAGACAAGACTAAGAAGAACACACCTTCAGAAACACCTTCCTGTAACTCAATCATGGCTTCCTTAGGATAACTAATGGAAACAAAATAACTTTTGCAGAGTGTATTTAAAGTTTTATTGAAATACAGTGGTATTTGTTTACTCTGGGGTCATACACTAGATCTTGAAGTTTGTGTTACTTTCAGGTGTCAGAAATAATTTTTTCTTTCGATTATTTCTTCAACCATTTAAAACATATAAATATGGGTGGTGACTTGGATTTGACTCATGGGGTATAATGTACCTAATCCCCACATCAAAACAAACATCATGTGAGCAAAAGCTAGAACATACCATGTCTGGTGGCCTTATATCTTGTCAGTGTGAATTTTTCTAGTTGCTCTGACAAAAAAAGAAAAAAACTTAAGCATAAAAAATTAAAACAAGCAAGTACGTAAGAGGAACCAAATCTGATGAAATTCTAATTTTGAGACACTGTGGTAAGGAAGTCTCCATGGACCCTGATCTCCCACACCAACTGCGATTATTTAAGTAGGAAATATTTCATTCTTCAATTCATGTTTTCACATCATCATTACTTTGGTAGGTCATAAATAGCACCTGTACTCAATAAGAGAACTGCTAGGTACATTTTCATATCAAGAAGGTGACTGAGGCACTGAGAGACCCTCCAGGTGAACTGACATTTAAGTCAGGCCCAGCTCCTGCATGATACAGGGTCCTCTCCAGAAAGCCATCGTTCTCCTATTCAAATCAAACTCTCAACCATGCTTAGGGTTCTGTGCCTGACACTCTCCTGCCAATTCCTGGAGGTTAAAAAAAAAAAAAAAAAATGACTCCAGAGAAAGCAAATAAAAAAATGGAGAAGAAAAGCAGGTAGAAAACTGAAGGAGCCGTTTCCCGTATGCCTATGCAGCTGCTTCCTTCCTTCCTTCCTTCCTTCCTTCCTTCCTTCCTTCCTTCCTTCCTTCCTTCCTTCTCCAGGCCTATCATCATCACTACTACCCCACAGCCTGTTTGTCGGTTTGCTTGTACTGTTGCAGTAGAATCCAGTTTGATTGAATTCTCAGCATGAAAACAATCTTTACTGACAACAAGCTTGTGTGTGAACACATCTCGTCCTCCCAGGGGCCTTCCTCCCAGGGGCCCTGATAGCAACAACTCCAGGTAAGAAACGAATGTCTAATGTAGTTTCCAAGGCCCAGCAGCTCTGGAAGGGACGAGCACCTTCCCTAAGGAATTGAGCACAGCATCTACAGCCAAGAGAAGAGAAGTGGGTGATGGAGACAGAAGAAACATGAGAGAACTTTGCCCACTGGGTTCTTATTCCAGGTCTGTGCCTTCCTCGGACCACGGAGTCTGGCTCCAGGTGCTGCTGAGGCTGTCAACACCCTGGAACCCCCAAGCTCCTACAGGTTACGCCGTAAATGTCAATTTGTAGGTCATAAACATTTTAAGTATTACAACATCTCTATTTAACAGAACCGTGCAAGCTGTGTGTCAGGTGCCCCAGTGCCCAGGACATCCATACCTGCCGTCCACTTAATCAGAATCTAGTCTTCCAACTGGAAGCTCAGGGACTCCTTAACTTCCTTGAGCCAAATAATAATGCTTTTTTTTTTCCTGGCTACTCCAAAGTCTGTGATGCCTGACCAGTTTGTAACATTCACAGGGAATCACATGCCCAGGAATGGTGCTGCCATCTCCTGCCGGCTTTCTTTGACCTCTGGGTCTTGTTACTGGCTGGAATAGATACTGTCACAGAGAATCTGTGGCTGTGATTCCCCGGAGAGCTGAACATCAGGCCAGGTCTGCTTTGACAGGAAGCCCGATGGCAGCACTTCACACCCCAACACTCTCCCTCATGCACAGCCTGTTCAGAGTTTCCAACTTGGCTGAAAAGAGTTATTATGGGCACCCTAATACAGTTTCTGAAATAAAGCTTTAAAGGATGCTGAGAAAATCAGAGTTGGCAAGATGGCTCACAGAGTGAACACCAATCCTGACCACTTGAGTTTCATCCCCAGAAGCAGATTGTAGACAGAGAGACCAGTTCCTTCAAGCTGTCCTCTGACCTGCATGTACACATGCACACTAAATAAATATGTAAATTAATTAGAATATATAATTTAAAATCAGATTTAAAATAGTGAGACCACATTTATTCAAGACAGATATAAGACCTGAGTCCAGCCTTTTTGCCGAACAGCCCATGTCTTTGCTCATGTGTTCCATCAAGCCCTGAGTACCAGGGTAGCAGGCTCTTCTGTCCCAGTTTCACAGGCAGAGAGCAGTCCTTGGCTATTAACAGAAGCAGAGAAGTTGGAAGGAGAGTCATATGCCTAGAATTCATGCACTTGGGAGGTTAAGGTTGTTAAGGCCAGAAGAACAAGAATTGAAGGCCATAATGGGTTACAGTGAAAACCAGGCCAGCCTGGGCTACTTGGAACCCAGTCTCAAAATGATAAAATTTAATAATTAGATAAGCAACAGAAATTGACTTGGACTAACTTGTGCATAAAGCATTTATTATTGGATCACTGAAAGCTCATAAAACATATGAGGCTAAGGAAATATGCAGCCTTCTAAGGAAATGAGATTCCTGAGTAACATAAAAATAGGTCAGCAAGACACACAGGCTAGTGTGAGAATGGTTAAAGAAGTTTCCAGTATTAGGTGTTGCATGTACCTTAAACATCCTACAAAGCTGTCTGACTTCTGAGAATGTCAACAACTTTGAAGAGTTAAAATTCAAAGACCCAGAGCCCAATTATATGCTATCTCAGCCCCCAAAACAGCTGTTTCTTGACCATTCTACATTTGGCTTAATGCCCTTGTGACTACCAAGTAAAACCCTTTTGTAATCTACAAACAGAGCCCTTGTTCACAGCAAGCCAAAAGTTAACAATGTCATCTCATCAGACAGCATCTGAGGCTTACTGTAGAGATCTCCTTGCTTTGCTGTAGCCCACCTACCCCATGTTTCTGTCAATGTGTTTTAAGCATCTTGATTTATGATCTTTGCTATTACTGTGAAATAATTCATGATACTGTTACTATGTTAGAACTTGTAAATTTAGGTAATAACCAGGCCATGGTCACTCAGATTTGGCTCCTGAATAAACCATCTCTTATGCCTTTTGATGTGAGAGCTGTGTATTTTCTAGCAATGGTCCGTTGCAATGGTTTCGTGTATCTGTGAGCTGCCTTTCAAGAGTGTGTGAGCACACAATGCTAACTCTGCTCTAGTTGGCTGATCTAGGAAAGATCAGGGCACTTCAGCTTCAGCCAAGGAGAAGAGCATCTATGCTGCCACCCCCACCCCCAAGGTGGCACACATTGTAGCAGGAAATCCTTCAGAAGGAGCTGGGGGAGTGGCTGAGGAAGAAATTCTGGGAAATGATTAACAAAGGCCTCACTGAAGGTTAATATTGTTTGTGCAGAGAATGAACAGAAAGGGAGTCTGTTTATGTTGATTGTTTTTCCTAAATAGAATCATTATAGTCATCAAAGTAGTCAACTACATTTCAAATACAAGTGCTCTAAAATTCATGCATAAAGGACTAGGGTGTTCCAAGTTTCAGGATGCTGCCCCTAGAGCTTCATGCAATTTTCTTTCCTTCTTCCTTCCTGTCTTTCTTCCTTTCTAGTTGCCCAGACTAGCCTGCAATTCACAGAAATCCTTCAGTCTTAGTCTCCCAAATGCTACAGGTCTGTGGCAACAAGCCTGGTCCAGCCTGACTTCCTTCATTTATTTTTCCCCCCAGCTTTATTAAGGAGCAAAGGATGAGTAAATACTGCTTTCTTCTAAATGTGTATGCATCCCATCATATAGAAGATTTTAACTAATTTCAGGGCTCATATCTCTAAAACTCTTTTCTAAATTATGTCTGTTTGTCATTTAGTCTATTTCGATTTGGAGTGCAGGATCTCACTCTATGGCCCAGATTTGCTCAGCCCAGGATAATCTTGAATTCAAAGAAACCCTCCTGACTCCACCTTCTGAATGCTGGGATTACAGGCATGAGCTGTCATGCCCAGCTTACACTATCTTTTTTTTTTTTTTTTTTTTTTTTTTTTGGTAACAGTAAAATATTCTGAGACTTGGGTTTTTAACTTCAGCAAGTCAGCTTTCAAAATGTCGGTTCGCTTTCATTGATGGCTGAGTTGGTCCTTTTCTTTTAAAAATTTTTGTTTTACTTTTAATTATATGTCTATGGATGGAAGGGCAGGGTAGGTATGCATATGTGAGTGAAGCGCCCACAGCCACAGCAGCCAGAAGAAGGACATCAGATTCTCTGAGGCAGGAGCTACAGGTATTCGTGAACCACCTGATGAAGGTGTTGAGAACTAAATGTGGTTCCTCTGCGAAAACAGTGCACACCCTTGACTTCTGTGCATGTCTCCAGTCTATTCCTTCTTATTTTGTTCTTCTCTACAGACCATGGGTTAACTCTAACTGTGTGACTCCCAGAACTGATGGAGCCTCCATTTCCCCTGGATCTGTACAAATAGGTTCACTTTCTCACTTAAGGTCATTGTTTCCTGTTTGATGCATCATGAATGCCGTTTGTGAAAACTGAGGACAGCAAAAGAGTCAACCCTGGACAGTGCTCAGCTTTCCATTGATCAGTGAAATGTCAGGGGAAATCAATAATTAGCACTTTCTTTCTCTTCCCAAAATACTGAATAAAAGAATGATAGGGATCAGTCATTTGCTATTCCAGTCAGCGCACAACAGACACTTGACCTGCAGTCACTTAATCTTCCCGAGCTTTAATGAAGAACTTGTACTGGTTCAGCATTGGGTCAGTCTAACTGATGTTCATGAGACTTGCCAAAACCGCTTGCTTGCTTTGTCCAGAAAGTGGAAAACATCTTTACAAGGCAGCTTTTGTAGGGATACAGCTCTTGTGGTTTAGAACGTAAGCTTCTCTAAGAGCTCATGCTTTGCAAGCTTGAGCAACTTCCCCAACTGATGGTACCTTTGGAAAATAGTGAAAACTCTAGGTAAAGTGGCCCTAGCTGGAGGACACAGATTTGAAGGGTACAGTTTGAAACCAGCCCCTAGTATTCTTCTACCTCCCTCCCACCCGCTTCTCCTCCTAAGCATCCCTCACTCCCAACGTCATGATGCAAGTGGTACTGCCCCATCAGGGGTGCCTGCAATGATGCCCTGCCTCCTCTACACAGCCCAGAAACAAGAGTCAGCAGCCCATGCACTGAGCCCTTGGAACTGTCATGAGATAAACTCTTTCTTCTCCTCTTAGTGGATCTCTCTAGTGTTTTGTCACAACAGACTAAGTGCTGACTAACACAACTACCTTTTCTCTATGTCTCAACCTAACCTTACACAGCCTTCCAATTCAAGCTGTGCAAGCTTCCTCTTTAAGAAACCAGAAGAAAGAAGATGAAGAAAGGAGTGTTGTGTCACAGTTTCCTCCAAGATCAAAGCCTTCCTTCTTAGAGAGAAATGTCTTAAAATGGGATATTTATGGGGAAGTTAAAAGCTTCTCATAGCAAATAAACAATTCAATAAAAACTACACAGGAAGTCCCTGAACCTGACGGGACTCATGAGATTCCTCCATGAGTCTATAAACAGAAAACACTACTGACAGTCACTCTAAGAACCCAACCAAGCATCCTGGAAGAAGCAGAGAGCAGCCAAAATGCCTAGAAGGAACAAAGTCTGAGCTGCCTAGAAGTACAGGCAAGCTGAGATGCCCTGAAGGAACACTCTCTAACTTGCTGAGCTGCCTGCAGGCTGTGCAGGGAGTTCCTGGTCCCCAGCTTTTGTGATGTGTCACCCACACTGAGCTGGATTTTGGTACTGCAGCTAGCTGTCTTAGAGTCATTTCTACTCCTGTAAGTACCCCCTCATCAATATTCCTGTAAATACCCCCCTCATCAATATTCCTGTATGTAACCCCAACAAAACTCATTGGTTTGACATATTGAGCTTTGGTGGCACAGTTTCTTTGGTCTGTCATTGGTTCTCTATCTGGGATGAGTAGACCTTCGTTCATGTCTTCCCATGAAATCTGTCACACAATAAGAGGAAAGAGGTGGGTTTTAGAGCAGGTGGACTGAACACCAAAGAAAGTTACATTCATAAAATATGCATAAAGTTCTCATCATATGAAATGGTCAGATTTACAGGGAAAGGAGAGTTAAAATAGGCAATTTCATGTTTCCACATAAACAAAGCTGGATAGACTCTAAAGATCGAGCAAAGAGTGGGGCAGATTGGGTCCTGGCCCTTGTAGACAGAAAAGCAGATGTCAAATTTTGTTAGATTATACTTCTTTGCGCTGCTATGAGAGAAAGAAAAAAATCCTTCATTTGGGAACGACTCATGACAGGGGAGAGCTGGAAGCTTAGCTTGGATCCATAAATAAAAACTAAGCAGGGCAGGAGGGGCCTGGGGACACTGCAGCCTGAGGGGACCATGGAGAGAAGGTTGGAAAGGTGTGAATGAAGAGGAGGACAGAAAGATGTCAGAAGATGTGAAGACCAAACAGGGAGGTAACAGCCTCAAGCAAACCCCCAATGAAATAGGCAGGTTCTAGATACTTCAGCTCAGCAGTTCCCTCCAAACAGTGGGGAAATGTAGTGGCCAAAGGAAAAACAGGATGGAACTTGAGACCAGGGCTCCGTGTGACACCCAGAAAGGCTTCTGGAATTCTTTCGGGGTTTACAAGATGAATAGCTGGGTCAAGATTTTACCATATATAGATTCGAATGAAGAGACTATTTGACTGTAATGAATAAACAGGAGAAAGCTAAAAATCAATCTTTCTAACAAGATTCTCCGTGTGGCTCCTGAGTTTTTGCTTCCTCTGACATGTTTATCTGGAACATTTGTTCCTGGAGATGGGTGAACTCATTTCCCGGCTGGAGGGTTTCATTTCCTGCTCACTATTCTCTTCTCTGAAGTTGGGCTGATTTCTTAGCTGCTGTCATTGAGGATGGTGCTTCAGACACGGCTCCACACAGTCCTCCCCAAACTGAGACTCACTCCGGAGCTAGACACTCTCTTTAGAAAGGATGAAAACAAAGTATGGACAGAAATGAAAGCAAACAAACAAAGCTGGCTCTGGAGTCCTCGAGACAGACCGTTGTTCTCACTGCATAACGTGCTTTGCCCGTGATACTTGAAGCCCCTAGCTTCTCTTTTTTAAATAAATAAAAAGGGAGAAGATAATTTGAAAAAAATCTATGTAGTAAAATTTTATGATCTGCAAATGTGTTGTTTATTTTGTGTCTGTGCCTTGTATATGTGTCTGTGTGTCTGTCTTGCATGGTTGTATGTGTGTGTGTGTGTGTGTGTGTGTGTGTGTGTGTGTGTGTGTGATGTACAAACTTGTTAGGGTGTATGTGTGCATGCTCATGTGTGTGTGTATGTGTGTGTGTGTGTGTGTACCTGTGTATATAAATCCCAGAAGTCAACATCAGGATACATCAAATCCATCGAAGCTGAAGTTACCGGAGGTTGTGAGTTAGGAGCTGAACTAAAGTCCTCTAGAAAGGTAGCAAATCTCCTTAACCAGTGAGCCATCAGCGAAGTCTTACAGACATTTAGATTTAAAAGCCAGTAGAGCCTAATTCCATTGTGCTTCTAAAATCTACTAGCAGGCAGACATCGAACCAGATATTCATTCTCTCTAGGTTTTGGATTCTTCGACTGAAAGATAAACTATATCCATCACAATCCTATGTGGAATTTATGGCCACTTGGTGTGATATGCATGTAAATTATATAGCTTAGCTCTTATACATAGTCTCTTAGCAACTCTTCCTCTCTCGCTGATGAAATATCCTGACAAGTGCAACTTAAGGGAGAAGGGGTTTATTTCAGTTCACAGTTCAAGAGTACAGTCCATCATAGAAGGGAAGCCATGGAGGCAGGAGTTTGAGGCAATTGGTTACACTGTATCTGAAGTCAGGAAGTGGAGACTGTTAAGCCTTTGAATTCAGCTCACTCTCTTCAGAATCCTAGCCCAGGGAATGGTGCCGCCAACAGTGGGTTAGTCTTCCTGCTTCAAGTGACCAAAGCCCAGAGGCCTGTTCCCCAGGTGGTTCTAGAGCTCATCAGGTTGAAAGTTGAAATTAACCATTACACATGGTCAGCTTCAACAAATCAGCCACTTTAAATATTTTCACAAGGAAACTGTTTCTGAGAATGAGTAGTTTCCAAGGCATCCAAGCTGTAAGTGTCAAAGCCAAGATCCTAGCACAAGTCTGAAAAGCCAGTGTCTTTTACAGGATTAAAACTGAGTGATCAAAGTTGAACCCTATCCCTCTCTACAATGAACAGCCTGTCCCCTTGCAGGTGCTGTTGGGCACAAGTTAGTTAATATATTGTAGGCACTCAGCTACCATAGTCACTTAATTTATTAGATGTCCGGTTTCCCCTGGGGTGGTTACTTATACCTCAGAGAGTCATCTATCTTAAACTCTGGGCTTAGGCAAAAAGAAGCTGTACAAGAGACTAGCCATGGAGATAAATACCTGAGGACAACAGTGAGCTGACCTCATGCCAAAAAAAAAAAAAAATTCTTAATAAAAGCCATAGGAGCAAGCTGAAAGAGTGCATCTCTGTTTAGACCATGAATCATCTTCCAGGCAGGGTTTTTCTGCTTTTGCTTTTTATATGTATATATTCATTGCAATAAAGGCAAGTCGGTATTAAACACATTATCATTCCTTACTTATTTCAAATATGCATATCTATAGGCAAGTCATATGGTCAACAGTGAGTCTTCCTGAGAGGTGAATTTGAAGCAAGAAGCTACTTTCCCTGATGGAATTATAAAGAAGAGCTTGTGATAAATAAGCCCAGTTGTCTGTAGAAGAAATTGTCTGCCCTAAGAGATCATGCGTAGTCATCACAAGATGTGGCTTATTATTTAAGAACGCCTACAGTTCCCTATATCTAGTGTAAAGAATAGTTCAGCATTGGGAGATGAAGGGTAAGGCTAATTTAGGCAGCAGCCACCGTGCTGGATGCTGTCATGTATCTTTTGTTCACAGAATTTCTACAGCAACTTGATTACAGTTCCACTTCTCAGGTAGAAGGGGGAAAAAAAACTGAAAATACATGACAATGACACTATTTGTCCAGGAGCTCAGGGATGAAATTTGAGTCAAACTCTAGCCCCAGACACATCCTTTTTCCACAGAGAAGAACTTGAATATCAGCAGTATGTTCTTGTCCCCAGAGAAGAAACTTCTCTATAGTGAAACTGGAGACTTCAGGTGACGTGAGATTCTCCCTGAGCATCCAGCAACACTAGAGTCCTCCTCTAAAACACAGCTCTCCATAGTCCTCCCCTACCTAGCAGGTTTGACACCAACCCTTTAGTGCTCTTCTTTTGATATAAATTAGTCAATGCTCAATCTGATTGATTTACCATCTCCTTGCTAACTTGATCTCCAAGAAGCATTCTCTGGCTTCTGTAGGTACCCAGGAAGCAAAGTTTCTGGGCCTTGGAGAAACTGGGACTGAACTGTCTGTCACATCCTCCCCCTCCACCCTGAATCAGGTTTCAGCCCTACTAAGAGAACACTTGCAAATGTCTGGCAGTATCTCTGTGAGACTTGTCTCCCAAGTTAAACTCAGACCCCCCAATGCCGGAGTACCTTGCACTACCTCAGCAGCTCTCAAGAGAATCCAACTTGCAGCTGTTAAGCACCTCTGTGCACAGATGTTAAACTAAACACAAAGGGTTAGAGTTTAGCTCAAAGATGATAATAAGGTCTACCTCTGCTCTCAGGGAAAACTGTGTCACAGAAGAGCTTACAGTTTTTTTCACCACAAAATAAAAAGTCATCTGAGGGCTGGAGAGATGGCTCAGCAGTTAAGAGCACTAGCTGCTCTTCCAGAGGTCCTGAGTTCAATTCCCAGCAACCACATGGTGACTCACAACCATCTGTAATGGGATATGAAGCCCTTTTCTGGTGTGTCTGAAGACAGCTACAGTGTACTCATATAAAAATAAATAAGTCTTTTAAAACAAAACAAAACAAAACAAAAATTATCTGAACACATTGACAGAGGTCTGTTTCTCTGGGAAGCACAACTTAAGAGATATAGATGACATGTATAAATGGGCATGAAAAGAAGAAAATGTCCCCTTGCTACCGTGATGTCCAAATAGAAACAGAGGCTGCCCACTTAGTCTCTTTGACACCCAAAGCAATAAGGCTTCTTATAACTGCTGCAAGGGCCATATAGAATTCCCTGACACCTTGGTGGTCCTCAGGCCCTGAGGGTCCTAGCTGTCTGTCTCTTTCTGCCTAGCTGGGTCTCCTTCTGCCTCATACCCAATGCCCAAAATTTTCGGTGGATAAAACAGAAAAAAAAACAAAAAACAGAGCACTTCTATTCTATGTCCCCAAGACCATGTTAACCAGAACGTCATTGCCCCTTGCATGCGCTAGAACATACGTGATAAAGACTGGAGCTTCTTTCAAGCTTATGTCACACCTGCAACGATGATACCCCATCCCATAGGTGCATCTGGGGTCTGTCCCCATCCTACCCATCCCTCGGACTCACAGAAGAATGACAGGCTAACACCATCCTGACCCCTTTCTCCCAGTTCCTGGAAAGGCAAGTAGGCTGAGCAGTGGATGAGAAAACACTCATTCATCTCTGGATTACATTCTGCTCTCTCCCAACTAGCAGCATCAGAAGCCATATGCTGAGCTATATTCTTGGCTAATAACCAGCAAGGAGGAAATGAGCCCGTGTATGAATTATCCTGTTGATGTTCTTCGGTTTGCAGATCCAAGTATTATTTTTAAGTACTCTCTCTGCCAAAATAATCATCTCCCACCACTGATGCTTCATTTTGAAGAAACCTTGGAACTGGTCTTCACACATCCCTCTTTACATCTATAATCTGCTTTCAACCTGCTTAGCTTAATTTTGCAACAGTCACTGACACCCAAGAATCTGCGAGCATCAGCTAGCCTAAAGAGGAGGGAAAAACATGTACTTACTGGCCCTTATGGCGAGAAAACATAAAAGGGGGCAATGCTTTTACTTGAATAATAGTCAACATCTTTAAAAATGCATCAAATGATATTTTGGCATAAAATTTGATAAGCGAATTCAGACACATTACTGGAAAGTTCTTTGAAACAGGGATGGATGCTAAATAAGACACAGAACATCAAAGAAAAAGTTAAAAATCAGAAAGGAAAAGGAAAACTTTGGCTGGCTCCATTTTTTCCATTCTGGCTACATCTCAGGCCCTCTGTGTGACCATTCACAATTGCATGTTCTAGCTCATTCTCACAACATCTGAACTACACTGTCTTTGTTAATTGGTCAATGAACAAACTAAAGACCCTGAATCTGTCTTTCCATATAACTTCAAAACACCCGTATTTACAGAGGAAGAAATGATCATGAGATAGGCACACATGGGAAAAAAAAAACCCACAAATAGGTGAGCCAAATTACAGCAGAAGGGCAGACTTAGGAACCCACTTTCCAGGTATCTTTAAAATCTGTTAGGAAATCTCCCAGAGTGTTGTGGGTCTAACTTTGAATCCCAAAGCTATGAAAAGTCAACTTAGTATGAAATGATTCCATTCTTACTCTTACTCTCTGACTAAATACAGCAAATTAACCAAAATCTACCATGGCTTCTGATCTATAGGGACATCAAATTCCAATGCCTTTTTTTGATTGATTGATTGATTGATTGATTGATTGGCTGGTTAGTAGTTCGGTTTCTTTTGAGACTGAGTTTCATGTAGTCTAAGTGGGTGTTAACCTCTGAAGGGGAGGCTAGCCTGGAACTCCTGATCCTCCTTCATTCACCTCCCAAGTGCCAGGATTACAGGTCTGCACTACCACACCCAGCTTTTCTGCATTTGTGTTGTCTGCTGTAATACTGCCTCCCACTGGAGCTACATAGATCTTCCTATGTAGGCAAGCATGGCTGCCTCTCCCTTGTCCCTGCACCTCCTCACCTGCATGCTGATGTGTCCATGTATTCATGAGTATGTTTGAAACATCTACTCTGTCTGCTACCTAGCTAAGCAAGTAGCATAAAAATAAACAAAACAACCCTAGACTGTATGCCCTTTATTCTAATGTTTTATATAGATCTACTCCCCATGCAAAATCTATATACCATTTGTCTGCATACAGTAAACAAGAAAACACACACACACACACACACACACACACACACACACACACACACTAATGAAGTCCCTTTAGGGTCTTAGAGTTGAGATTAAAACCTGGAACAGTCGGGTTACAAAACACATCTTTCCCTCTCACTCATGTTATTCCTCCCACATTTACTCAAAGGAATTTATCAACCCACAAGTTTCCAGAGAACCAAAGAGATACCAGTATCAACTCTGATTTTCTTTGCTCACAAGAACAACATTTGTTCTTTCTCCAACTTAGAGGAGCAGACTGTGTATGTAGAGGTAGAAAACAGGGCAGCAATTAGCCAGATATGAGAAAGTTCTTAAATTGTCCGGCACTGGGTGCAGACATAAGGAAAATGTGAGTGTGTACAAAGTAAGGGATTGGATTCAGCGTGGATCTGTCTGTGAAATGTTCAAGGCAGAGACAGGTCTCCCAAAAGAGCCCAAGATGCACCTGTGACAGGATCCCGGTGTCACCTTCTTGCACAGCTGTCGGAAAAGAGAACAAGACTGTTGCAGGAGGAAACGTTTTGTGGATTCCAGGTGTTCTCACCAAACCAGTCACTGCTGTCTCTGCTGCACCTTCTCAGTCCTGTCCCCCAACTCCTCCCCATGCTCAGCACCCCACTGTGTTGTCCTCAGCCCATCTTCTGCAGCATTCATCGTATGGGATCTCACTCTGCACATTCCTCTTTCCACCTCTCTAGACAGCAGAGGATGATCACAGATATGCAGACTCTGAAGCCAGGCCACTTGGATCTGCATTCCCGAGACTGCCAACCTCTAAGCCAGGGGTATCTTGGTTTCCCTGATTATAGGTGAAGCTAACAATAGTAGTTCGTCCCAGGGATCGTGTGAGGAGGCAGTGAGTAACCACGGCTTGGGGGAGCACCTGGTCCTTGCAGGCATCTCTGGGCAAGCTCTCCTCTCACTATCCTGTGTTCTGCCTACTGGGAGTTCGGCGGTCATGCTTTCTCTTTCCCTGTTCCTCTACTGTGTGTTACATGTTAGTATTCTTCCTCAGTCTGTGAGCTTCTCAAGAAGAGAAAATGACTTTTCTGTCTACAGAGCCTCATCCTGGGTCTGGCAAACAGCACACAGTCGATATGTAAATGAGTAAATGAATTAAAAGCGGTGAGCAGGTGAGTGACCAAGCTTCTTTCTATTCACAGCTCAACCTCACTCCCCTCATTGAGCAGCTGAAGACACAGACTGATTCTGTTCCTGGGTGTGTTCTTATAGGGAATAAGTATTGTGGTGGTTTGAATATGCTTGGCCCAGGGAGTGGCTCTACTAGGTGGTGTGGCCTTGCTGGAGTGAGTGTGTCACTGTGGGAGTGGGCTAAAACCCCTCATTTTAGCTGCCTGGAAGTCAGTCTTCCACTAGCCACCTTCAGATGAAGACATAGAACCTTCAGCTTCTCCTGCACCATGCCTGCCTGGATGCTGCCATGTCCCCGCCTTGATGATACAGGACTGAACCTCTGAACCTGTAAGCCAACGTTGTCTTTTATAAGACTTGCCTTGGTCATGGTATCTATTTTACAGCAGTAAAACCCTAACTAAGACAGAAATTGGTACCAGAGACTAGGGTATTGCTGTGATAGGTGTGACATGCTTTTGCTTAGAAAAATGTGGATTTGGGGACTTTGGATTTGGAAAGCCCTGGAATGCTTTAAATGGGGCTTAATGGGCTATCCTAGTAGGAATATGAATGACTTTGCTACTGAGAGTGATTTAAATTGTGCAGACCTGGCCCAAGAGGTTTCAGTGGAGAATTTCGGTATGTGGCCTAGAGACTGTTTTTATGGTATTTTGGTGAGTGTGCGGGTGTGACTACCTGTGTATACATGGCCCTCATTGTACTTAATGTGAGGAACATTATTCTAATTGTGTTTAGCAAGATTTTCTCTTGCTCCCAACGAGGTAGATTTTTAAATCAAGTTAGATGTTTGCAGCAGAACGGGCCTCCTGACAGTATTGGTGTACCCAACTGGTGACACTCGTGCTGTATCTGAAGGGCCATATCACCCTGCTCTGCCTCCTACAAAGGCTTGCTGCAGTGTTCAATTGTACATACATTTCATGGGCTTGAAGCAGCCATACACTATTACCTGGAGTGCATTTCTAATTCATTTACTCTAAGCATAGTATTTATAGCCAGACTCTGAGAAGGATGGAGTTGACTGAACCTCACTTGGGTAGCAGTATTGAAGGCATAGTGTGTGTGTGTGTGTGTGTGTGTGTGTGTGTGTGTGTGTGTGTTTGCCTTTCTTTGTATGTGTCTCTATATGTATACTGTGTGTTTGTGTGTCTGTCTGTGTGTGTGTATATGTGTATGTGCTTTATATAAAATCTAAGATCCACAAATGGGAGAACTTGCTGTTTGTCCTTCTGAGTACAGATCATCTCACAATCTTCAGTTACTCCAGTTTCCCCACAAACACCATAATTTCACCTCCAGACAATATTTATTTTAAAAAATGATTTTCAAGATTCATTTTACTTAAAATACTGAACATTCTATAGTACAGAGAAGTGCATTTTATCATCTGATATACAATCAGTATATAAATTGGATAATAACTATTAATGTATAAATTCTTAACAGTAAATCTGCTGTGAGCTGTGGGTTGGCTCTGTGAAGGAATGTTTATTGAACACACATGGCCCTACATTCTACCCCAAACACAACCATGACTCACTGGTTATCAATAACTTGCCTCTGTTTGAATTCTAGCATTCAAAGCATCTAAGTGAATACTTATTCTCGACAATGGAGGAAATGTTCTGTCCACATTTCTCCGCCATGGCTCTGTCTCCCCCACAGCTCTACCCCCATCTCTTGCATCCATCTTTAGTTAGGAAAGCTTCTTCTTTATCTTTACTTTTCGTCTTGGGATTAAAGTTTTTCAGGTCCAGATTTAATTACTGTAGGCAAATACTGTACAACTGCGTCATGACACAGTTTTCCGTGTCAGCTGTTGGTGACAATGGCTTCCAGCTCATTCCCAATCAATGACTGCTCTGCTATATAAAGTCCCTCTGGTTGCTAGGTTCCAAATGCCACACAGAAACTTGTCATCCTTGCCCAATCACCTTTGAAATTGCAATCTCAAAAACTGGTGTGCATTCATGCAGCTGTAATCCCAGTACTTGGGAGGCTAAGGTAAGAGGATGGCTCGAAGACAGCCTGGGCTACATAGCCAGTACCAGGCCAGCCAGGGCCACAGATAAGATACTTTACACACACACCCAATTACAGTCTGAAGACTCTACCTCTGGTGCCCATGTTCAGCAGGCTTCACCCTCCTTGAGATGTCAAGCCGCACACACTCTCATTTCTTCCTCCATCCTCCCCTCACTTAGCTCTCTGGGCCCCCTCTAGAGTCCGCCAATCCAAACCCTCTCTGCAGACACAGCAGACACAGCCAAGCACCGTTCCAGCCCTCACTGAAGACCTCTGCTATGTTGGAGTGGAAAGATCTACTCGCCCTGGGAATTCCAGAAGAGGCTCTAGTGCATGTGCTCAATTTTATACTTGCTTTGCCTTCCCAGTGCCTGTTACATCACAGACACAGACGGTGAAGAAAGGAAACCCAGTGAGAACACAGTAGGTCCACATATGAAGCATAGTAGGTNTACCCAAGGAGCTGAAGGGGTCTTCAACCCTCTAGGTGGAAGAATAACCATGAACTAACTAGTACCCCCTGAGCTCATGTCTCTAGCTGCATATATAGAAGAGGATGGCCTAGTTGGCCATCATTGGGAAGAGAGGCCCCTTGGTCATGCAGACTTTATATGCCCCAATACAGGGGAACGCCAGGGCCAAGAAATGGGAACGGGTGGGTAGGGGAGTAGGGCCAGGAGGGGGGAGGGTATAGGGAACTTTCTGGATAACACTTGAAATGTAAGTGAAGAAAATATCTAATAAAAGTTGGGAAAAAAACTTGAAAGAAGAAAAACTAGGAGAAAATGAAAATTAAAGTGTAGATTAAAAAAAAAAAACTAAATATAGTATATATGATGGTTTGTATAAGGTTGGCCCAAGGAATGGTACTATTAGAAGGTATGGCCTTGTTGGTGTAGGCATGCCACTGTGGGTATGGGCTTTAAGAGAGTCATCCTAGGGCTGGTGAGATGGCTCAGCCGGTTAGAGCACCCTGCTCTTCCGAAGGTGATGAGTTCAAATCCCAGCAACCACATGGTGGCTTACAACCACCCGTAATAAGATCTGACGCCCTCCTCTGGTGCATCTGAAGTCAGCTACAGCATACTTATGAAGATAATAAGAAATGAATCCTTGGACTGGAGAGACCAACCAGAGCAAGTGAGGCTGTCCAGAGCGAGCGGGTCCAAACGGGGACGGCCAAAGCAAGCAGGGACGGCCGGAGCTAGCAGGGCCGGAGCGAGTGGGGCCGAAGGGGAACGGCCGGAACAAGCGGGGCCAACCGGAGCAAGTGGACCCCATAAGAGCAAGCCGGGCCGGCTGAAATGAGCGGGGGGGCCGTACGGGGGCGGCCGGGAGCGAGTGAGGCTGGCCGGAGCGAGCAGAGCCGGCCGGCCGGAGCGAGCGGGTTGACCGGAACAAGGAAAAAAAAAAAAAAGAGAGTCATCCTAGCTGCCTGGAAGCAGTATTCTTCTAGCAACCTTCAGATGAAGATGCAGAACTCTCAGCTTCTTCTGCACCATGCCTGCCTGGATGCTGCCATGCTCCCACCTTGATGATAATGGGCTGAACCTCTGAACCTGTAAGCCAGTCCCAATTAAATGTTGTTCTTTATAAAAAAAAAAATTTTTTTAAGTAAAATTCAATAGCCAGTGGCTGAGCCAAAGCTCAGTAAGGCTAAGCTACAGGAGAATACCAAGCCCTGCCCTGCACCAGCTACAACTC
Organism: Mus minutoides; assembly: GCA_902729485.2. Lineage (NCBI taxonomy): Eukaryota > Metazoa > Chordata > Mammalia > Rodentia > Muridae > Mus > Mus minutoides. The sequence continues at coordinate 2,256,169 of LR749584.1, forward strand.
ACTCTCCTTTGTGTAGCTCTTAAACCAGCGCTTATCCCTGGAGAGTCCATGAGACTAGAGGGGATACAGAGTGGAGATGAATTCCTTAGGCAGGAGGGAAAGAGAACGAGGGAAAGCGTAGATCTGGTAGTATAGTGTCACTTCCATTGGATCTGGAGACTTGGACAAGCTGAATAATTTAGCCAAGATTAGGATCGTGATAGCCAGGCATGTTGGCTTATGCCTGTAATCCCAGCACTTGCAAGCATGGTTGGTTATCCCTGTATGATCTCAGCATCTGGGAGGTGGGAAGTATGAGCACAGGCAGTTCAGAGCCGGCCAGGTCTACACAGTGAGATTGGAGTCAGCCGGCCAGGTCTACACAGTGAGATTGGAGTCAGCACGGACTAGAAGAGAGCTTGACTGGGAGAAGAGAAAGTGAAAGGCAGCAGCCAGCGGCCGCAATGGCCACAGAGACAGTCATCCAGCTACTTAGTAAACCACAGGAAATAGTCTGGCCTCCAGCCACACTTGTCCTCTGGCCCACTGTCTGCCCTCCCTAGGTTCCCCACTGTGAAGGCATCATCACAAATCTGCCATTCCCCCAACAGTCATCAAGCTAAGAGAAACTTCTGGGAAGTAAATTAGCCCACAAATATCATCAGGACCACTACAGGGAGATCAGCACTTTGCACATCTAATGCATGTGTTTATGTAAATGGCGGTAAACAAGGCTGATTTACATCGGTGTCAGTGTGAGTTTTTGCTTGACTTTGCATAATGAATCTTAACCTTCAACTCTGGGTAGGTGAAATTTAGATGCAAACGTCAAAGAGATGGAGGAACGCTCGCTTGCCTGAAGAAAGGAAGCGAGTAGCTCTGAGACCTGAGAAGAAAGTGGAGCAGAGGATCTTAGGATCCTAGGGAGACGAAGATGAGAAGACAGGTGCAGGTGGCTGCCCCCTGAAGCAGCTGATGTCTGAGTTCAGTCGTTTCCAAAGTTTCTTCTCAACCCTGCAGCCTACTCTATCAGAGGAGGCCATGGTGGCTGAGCAGAGGACCCCTGAAGTGAGACTTCAATGAGCCCCTGAATCTCTCATCTACATCCTGGGTTCAAAGAGCCAAACCCCCGCAACCCTCCCTCACTCAGAATACAAACTGGAACCTAATGCCCCCTCCAAGTGTTTTGAGAAAAGTGCAAATCAGATACCCATTCTTGTCAAATGAGAGAAGGTATCAGCCCAACTCGGTTCAGATTTAGTCCCGTGTGCTAAACACCTCTAAAGGCCAAGGCCATAAGAGTTGTTCTCAGAATAACTCTGCAGGATCCCAGCGTGTATGTTCACAGGCATGCAGCTATATGTAGAAACCAGACGCTGACACCGCCCTCTTCCTCAGTCACGCTCCACCTTACAAACTGAGGCAGACTCTCTCACTTGAACCCACAGTTGGACAGTTCTGCCAGTCTAGCTAGCCATCTTGCCCTGGGGAACCCCATGTTCCTCTCCCAAGGGCAGGGATTTCAGGTGGGCCGTTCGGGGATGCTGCCACGCCCACCCACCATTTATGTGGTACTGGGGTTGTGAACTCAGGGCCTCTTGGTTTCCTCAGCAAGCACTTTAAACACTAGGCCATTACCCCAGAGCAAATAACAAGACTTTTTTAGTATGACAGCTATGTACACACTGTGAAGCAAGAGCTAGAGCTCTTCAGAAGGCATGGGGACTTCTCCTGGTGGCCCCTGTCAGTAACGTCTAATGATCACCAAGCCAGTAGCGCTGCATAGTTGTACATCATATGCTCAAAACTATGCCGAGCACCGTAGCTCATTTCCTCCAGAGACCTCCACTAACCTTCCCTCACAGGTAGGAGCACTAAACGGTGGAGATTAAGCACCACGAAAACTGCTCTCGGTCTTACATTAAAGCTGGTAAATTTAGCCACCACACAGTCTACTGTCATCATAACAATCAACTTGTTACAAGTGCTCTATCTCTCTGCTTAAGATGATTTTAAATGTCATTAACAATAAACTGTAACACTGCAGGAGGAGAAAAAAAGTCCTCCTATCTAAAACACACTTGCCACCTATAAGCAGTTCTTGAAAGAGACCATTTAAGCCTCGTTAGAGAAAGATTTATTTAATATATTACTTTAGTACATTAAGAGGGAAAATTAAAAGCAAAAGAGTTTTAAGCCTTCTTCAGATGTATTTTTCTTTTCTCGGAGATATTAATGGTAATATATTCTTTTCCACCTAACTCTGTCATCTGCCTTGTTTAAAGAGCTGGGGAGACAGCCTTCCCTAAAAAAATTCATGATCCAATTAAAAGCTATTGTTGCTAGGCATGTAAATCCTGTCGTGTAGTTAGGAAAGGCTCATCTGCTTCTGATCCTGCCTCTGAATATTGGTAAATACACCTTGGGTTTTGTTTGTTTCTTGTTTCTTTATTAGTTTGTTTGCTTGCTTGCTTTCACCCTCCCCAATAACCATTTGGATTTTAAGACTTAAAACCCAAGAGGCTAGAGCTGGATCTTTATTCCAGGGAATGGTACCATGGCTCTTGCCTGCTAGGAAAGCAGCCGCAGCAAGGCTGCTACCTGCCCCGTGGAGGTAGTAAGACAGCACCGTTCAGAATTAAACGGATGCTTACAGAACTCGTGAAAGTATATGCATGAGCTTCCACAAAACCCAGAACTCAAAGCAAAGCTGTGGGGAATCGGAACGACCAAAATAAAGTCGAGGCATGAGAGCAAACAAGCTGAGGCAAGTATTCCGAGGTTTCGTAGCTCTGGGGTAGCATCCACGCTGCCTTTATAAAATGCTGCATGCAAAGAGTATGTCAAGGTACTATCGTTCTGACCGTCTGCATTATCTAACTTCATGATTCGGTGTTTTCTTGCCCGTTCAGGCTCACTTAATGCCTGGTCCAGTTTGTATTTTCACACCTCTATGCCAGCCACAGTTCTGTGTCACAGGAACCTGCAGACACTGGCTGCAGCGCGGCTTTCCCTTGCATTCCCGCGCGGTTGCCACATGGCTTTGGCTTTGCCATTTCCAAAGCATAGCAGCTCCACCTAGTGGCCCAGTCCAGAACTGCCGACTTGTCCTGGGTTCTGGCCACGCACACATCTTGTATGCACACAGACCCTCACTTATGTTGGGTTTCTGTGAAGAAGATAATAAATATATAGTTAAACTATAAATACATAAGCACTAAAATATATAGACAAAAATATATACTCAAACCGCAGATTTCTCATTAATAGTAGTTATATGTCTTGTACAATTTCACACGGACTTTTCTAAACTTTTGCAATATCTGGGGGCTGATGCAAGACCAGACATGTTTTACCTAAAAACGATGTATTTCAGGGATAAATTAATTTTTTTGGAACTATACCGGAGGATGTGCATACTGATCTATGACTTACCTACGCTAATTGAATTATTTTATAAATTAATATGAGATAGTTCCTGGATTTATTGCTCCTCTATTACTTATCTCTTAATGAATTTTTAGAAAATTTTAACTGGATAGGCTTTATGAAGAAAACGTCTTTCCATTAATCCTTTCTTGAGCTAGATGTTTCCTGGTATCCTACCAAGTTACTTGGATGGGATAATTTGTAAAACATGACAGATGTTGAGGGACTCTCTGAAAAGTTAATCCACTTGTCACTGAGATTCTTTTTACTTAAGTCTTCAGCCTCCTGATTCTTTTAGACTATAAATTACATCTTTCAGTTATTTCCCTGTCTCGTTTCTACAGAGGACACCAGTGGCAGTGCTAACGGCCTCGTTTAAATTCTGCTTGCTCAGAGTCTCCTGTTATTATTGCCCCGTTCCTAGACTGTCAAGGGAGCTCGTAGGCATGCTTGTCTTGTGCCAGCGCAAGACTCTAATCACTTCTGTGTGTTCCCAACAGCATGGTGGTCTGAAAGTCACCAGGCCGGGTGATCAATATTGAGAACACGTACTCAAGGACTGAGGATGTAGCTGCTAGTGTCTGGGCTTGCTTAGCATGAATGAGGACCCTGGTTCTATCCCAAGCACCTCATAAAACAGGCATTATGATGCTTACGTGTAATCTCAGCCTTCAGGAGGTGGAGGATCGGGAGTTCAAAGCCCTCTTTAGCTTTATAAGGACAGCCTGGGCTACCTGAAACTTGGTCTCAAAAAAAGGGGGGAGAGGGAGGGGGTGGCCTTCAAAATTCAGACACTAGGCAAAATATGAGCTTCCTAAACTTTTCCTTTCTTATCAGAAGCGGTAAGGGCCCATGAGTGATTTTAAATGTCTGCTCTTGAGTAACAATTGCAGATTTTTAAAGGTACGTGTTAATATATAAATGTTTCAACAGAAAGGAAACTGCATGAGGAAAAGATGACCACCCAACTGTTAGTGGCTGTGTTGTACATAAGCCTGTTTTGTGTCTCAGTCAGCAATCTTATCTAACATGTTTATCCTGAGCTGTCCAACCCTGCAGGTTCTGGGATGGACTTTGAAGTGTACTTAATGTTTTGTATATCTCCTTATTAATTAGCAAGCTCAATAATCTCTAAAACATACTGATATTTTATGTTTGCGTGATCTTGCCTTTTGAGAACTTAGTCTCAGCAGTTCGTGCTAATTGTGCTCAGCTTCAGTCCTTAATCCTGGCCTGAACGTGGAGTGGGTTGGAATGAATATGTCCCTCGCGGGCTCTTGTATTTCAGCACTGGGTTCTGCAGTTGGTGGCACTATTTAGGAGGTAAAGCAAGCTTCAGGAGGTGAATTCTCACTGGAAGAAGTAGGACCCAGCAGGCCCTGGAGTTTTATAATCCAGTCCCACTTCCTTTTCAGGCTCCCATTTCTGCATGGATACAATGTGACCAGCTGGCCTCCTGCTGCTGCCACTGTGCTTCCTGTGTAGATACAATGTGACCAGCTGGCCTCCTGCTGCTGCCACTGTGCTTCCTGTGTAGATACAATGTGACCAGCTGGCCTCCTGCTGCTGCCACTGTGCTTCCTGTGTAGATACAATGTGACCAGCTGGCCTCCTGCTCCTGCCACCGTTCACCCCCACGATTCTTCCCAGTCGTGATAGACTGTGTCCCCTTAGAACTGTAAGCCAGAATATGCTTTCCTCCCCAGATAACTTCCTCTCAGGTACTTGGAACACAGTAACAAGAGAGGTAAGTAAAGCACACAGTACAGGACTATCTGTGGGGTCTGAGCAGATGCTTTGGAGTGTAGGGCATAGCTTACTGGAGAGTCTTCTGTCCACTAGCCACGGCTTATACATCTGTGTTCACGTCTCTGTATTAGTTTCTTTTTTTAATATTTATTTATTATTATATCTAAATACACTGTAGCTGTCTTCTAACACACCAGAAAAGGGTTTAAGATCTCATTATGGATGGTTGTGAGCCACCATGTGGTTGCTGGGATTTGAACTCAGGACCTTCAGTAGAGCAGTGAGTGCTCTTACCCACTGAGCCATCTCTCCAGGCCCCTCTGTATTAGTTTCTCATTGCAATTGTGTATATCAAGCAGCCACCAATTTAATGGCCAACCCAGAGTTCAGAAATCCACCATGAACTTTTCTGGGCTAAAATTCAGGGTTTCTGAGAGCCAAGTTCATACTGAAAGCTCTGCAGGAGCCCCTGTCTCTGACATCTTCCAACATCCACAGTTCCTGACTTGTGAGCCTATGCATTTACCTTCTGCTTCCACGGCCACATCTTCTTCTTCATTCAAGGCCTAGAGACCATCCTGAGCCCAGTGAGTCAGTAAATTTGTCCATCTCAAGGTCACGCCTGAAACTACGCCAGCAGGGTCCAGTCAGCCATGAAGGTGACGTGTTAACATCCTCCAGGAATCATCAGAGGCATCTGTAAGGACACTGTTCTTTGACCCGCCAAAGTCCTTATCCTAACACATCAAAAAAATATGCACTTGAAAATACTTTCTAAAATAATGAGATGCTTTTGTGTCATAGGCTGTGGCTTTTAAGCATTCCGAATCCACTTAGCTCCCTATATAGTGGACAGTTTAACCAGTGATATTTAGTGGTAAACCTCTTGTGGTCCTTTACATATGTTCTTTCATTTCATGAGACTTGGTATTATGTACTTATTTGGGCAGAGATCTAGGCTCAGCCCTGGCTGTAGCTTTTGGTCTTGGTGAGTTATCTGACCTGTCTGAGTCCTGAGCTTTTTTACCATCTATGTAGTCAGTGAAGATCATGCCTCCATTAGGGATTGCTGAGGGGTTAAATGTGAATATTGTTGACCACAGACCCTGGCATACAATGTACACATTCACTCCTATGGCTGCAATGTGTTGTGACTGCCCACTCAATGCACCACCACCATACCATGCACGAATGCCCTCAACTGGAGAGCCTGATAACACAGGACGACTTGTCCGTGCTCGCACAGTGAAGCAGGTGTCAGCATTCTTGGAATGAACTTACTAACACTCACGTCACACCACTTCCCTTTCCCGTGCCCGGCAGTGACTCTCTGTTCTACTCAAAGTTCTCCTTGCTTTCTTCTCTGAAGAGGGGGTTTGTCCCTGTTAGCCATATGGCTGTGTTAGCCTGGTCCTCTGTTCTCACCCTACTGTTCTCACACTGCTCCTAAGTTCAATGTCCCAGTCCTTCCATCAGATAACTTTCTTCATCTCCTTGGTGCAAACATTCAAGGAGAAACCTACCTTTATTGCTCTATTTCAATTGCAGACCCCTCCCCCCCACTTCTGCCACAACCATCCCCTAGCCTCCTCCTCTGCTTAAATATTTTGTGTAGAATTTGTCTTTAAATTGCATATTATATTCCATTTACCTTTTTCCAATTATTAAATATGTCTCTTGGCTAAGATATAACTTTCATAAACATAAAGATTAACATAGCCACCCCAGTCTAGTGGCACACAATACTAGTTATTTGCAATCCTGGGTAATTTATTTGAGATCTCATCTTAGATTTTCAAAAACAGGAAGAGAGCTGTGGCTGGACAGTTAAGACCACTTTGTCTTCCTGCACAGGAGCAGGTTCTAGTCCCAGCACCCAGAGAAGAGCTGGGAAAGTTCCAGGGTGTCCAATGCCATTCTTTACCTCCATAGGCACATGCACACACACACACTGCACATAGACCCATAAAGCTCTCCATACATACACATCAATACAAATAAATTTAAATTTTTAAAAAGAGGCTGAATATCTAACACAATGGAATAGTGCTTGTCTTAGTTAGGGTTTTACTGCTGTGAACAGACACCATAACCAAGGCAACCCTTATAAAGGACAACATTTAATTGGGGCTGGCTTACAGGTTCAGAGGTTCAGTCCATTATCATCAAGGCAGGAGCAAGGCAGCATCCAGGCAGGCATGGTGCAGGAGGAGCTGGGAGTTCTACATCTTCATCTGAAGGATGCTAAGAGAATACTGGCTTCCAGGCAGCTAGGACAAGGGTATTAAAGCCCACACCCACAGTGACACACCTACTGCAACAAGGCCACACCTACTTCATTCAACAAGGCCACACCTCCTAATACTGCCACCCCCCTGGGCCAAGCATATAGGACCCTTCACAGTGCTGGCCCTGGCATATATGAGGCCCTGAGTTCAATACCAATATGAAAAAAATAATTTAATTAATGTATATTCACAGTAATCAGAAACTAACCAGTACATATTATGTGCATATATATATATGTGTGTGTGTGTGTGTGTGTGTGTGTGTGTGTGTGTGTGTGTGTGTGTATTTTCAGAGGAAATGATAAATGAGGCCGTGGATTGCTGGTGCCAGTCTTTTCTGGTTGGCTTGTTTTTACTACTCTATTATTTACTTTTCTGTCACTGTAATAAGACACCATGACCAGGGCAACTTATAAAAGAAAGTGTTTTATTTGGAGATTGTAGTTTGACGGTGTGCGTGCATGATCATTATGACAGAAAGCATGGCCCTGGAAGAGTGGCTGAGAGCTCAGATCTTGAGACACAACCACCACGAGGCAGCTTAATTGAGAACGGTCCCCATATGGGGGCCATATGGGGGCCATTCTCGCTCAAATCACCAAAGCGACTTTACAGCCCCAGATGTTACTCCTAACTACTAGACACCCAGCAGGTTGTATAAAATGCAAAGTTTTTGGAAACATTTTGTCAGTGTTGCTACCTTCACACAAATGAAAGAATGCCCAGATCTGATTTGTGGCCACTCTCTTTCTCATAAGAAAGAAGCAGGTGTGGGGAGATATGGAAAGACAAGCGCTCACAAAGCTGCGTGGAAGCAGAAACCAGGGTGGCCATTTCGGAAAATACAATAGTCTCTAGAAGAGTTAAACACGAAACTTTCTATCCACCTTGTCTGTTCAACTCCAAAGTGCTCACTCGGGGAAAGTGGAAACATGAAAATAAGACTCCCATTTAAAACTGAAAAACTGGTAACAATCTTGTAGGCAGATGGGGAGTGGAGAGAGATGTGTATCCACACAGTGGAATCCTATTCAGTGATGAAAAGGAGTGAGCTGCTGGCACACACAGACAGGACATTACAAGGCATGCTGGGATACCACCAGACATGGTAGAGTAAGGGCATCTGAGTATCTGCTCCCTGAGAAGCTGACTGTTATCAGAGAGGCTTCATCCATCAGCTGAGGGGATCAGATGCAGAGACCCAGAGCCAGGCATCAGGCAGAGCTCAGCGAGCCTTGTGGAAGAGTCAAGGGAAGGACTGAGGGAGCCAGAGGGCTCAAGGACACCACAAGAAGACCTACAGAGCCCATAGACCTATCCTGGGCCCATAGAGGCTCCCAGAAACTAAACCACCAACCAAAGACAGTGCAAACTCTGCACCTAGGCCCGCTGACACATTTGTAGCAGATGTGCGGCTTGGTCTTCCTGTAGGTCCCTTAACAATTGGGGCAGGGGCCGTCTCTGACTCTGTTGCCTGCCTTTGGATCCCCTTCCTCTAGCTGGGCTGCCTGGTCTGGCCCCCGTGGGAAAGGATGCACCTAGTCCTGATGAGACTTAATGTGCCAGAGAGGGTTGGTACCTGGGGGGTGGGGAGAGTGGGTGGGACTCCCTTTCTCTGAGGAAAAGGGAAGGGGGTAGTGAGGGAAGAGGGCAGGGGGTGGAACTAGGAGAAGGGGGGGCTACGATCAGGATGTAAAGTGAATAAATAAATTAATGAAAAAGAAAAGAAAAGAAGAGAAGAGAAGAGAAGAGAAGAGAAGAGAAGAGAAGAGGAAAAGGAAAAAAAAGAAAAAGAAAAAGAAAAGGAAAAAGAAAAATAGACACAGATACTACCCACTCTGGGGATGAGCCAGAGACCTGCAGCAATCAAGATATATTTATTTATTCAAGGGAAAACAGATCATTTCAGTTAGTGTTATGTCATATTAAGTGGGCTTACTCCCAAGCCCCTCACTCTAACTGTGCAGTAACCATGAAAACCAATAGTCCCTTTCAAATAAAAAAACAGCAGCATAGCAACCACTGGAGAGGAAGAACAGGTTTGAAGCCTCCCAAATTCCCCATTCCCTGAAAACTGAGACTATTCAATTCACACGGTGGTGCCCTGTGCATCTCTTCTCACAGGGTCTCTTCTTGCATGATCTTACTGGAGCCCTGGCTTGGTAAAATGGTCCTGCCCCGGGGCTTTTGGCTGAAGATAATCAGAGACGCTTTTTAAATATTCATATGCACATGGCAGTACTATCAAAAAATGGAACTGAGGACTGGGCAGAATGGGCACACACTTGTAATCCCAGCACTCAGGAGGCAGAGGCAGAGGCAGAGGCAGAGGCAGAGGCAGAGGCAGAGGCAGAGGCAGAGGCAGAGGCAGAGGCAGAGGCAGAGGCAGAGGCAGAGGCAGAGGCAGGTGGGTCTCTGAGTTTAAAGCCAGAGGATCATCAGTGAGTTCCAGGACTGCCAGAGATACACAGTAAGACCCTATCTCAAAGGGAGGGAGGAGGGGAGGGAGGGAGGGAGGGAGGGAGGGAGGGAAGATCTGAGCAAGCAGGAAGTAGGTAAACTTCAAGGCAAAATCTTAGGTAGGTGAATGGAGAGAGCAGGCTTCATGATGCACGCAAAGTCCCTTGACAGAAACCCCAAGCAGTAGCAGGCAGTGACAACAACAAAAACAAAGGGAAAAACTACTCAATACTCTATATAGATCCAGTTTAGAAAGTCACTAAACAAGTCCATAGCAACCACACACAGAGAAACGAGCTGGCTTTGATACCCGAGGTGACATTACATAATCCCAAATGTCCAGGTTTCGACAGACAGTTATCGACAAAAAAAAAAAAAAGAAATTAAGTTCGACTCTCACACGAGGGGCATACTCAGTAGAACTGGTTCTTATGGGAGTGCAGTCATTGGACTTACTAGACTTACTAGATTTTTGTGTTCTCTTTTTTTGTAATTACGTGTGAGTGTGTATGTGTGTGTGTGTGTACTCACAGTGAACATGAGGTCAGAGAATAATTCCAAAGTTCAGGTCTTTGTCCTTCAACCATGCGGGTTCTAGGATCAAACTCAGCTTAGTCTTAGCAGCAAGTGCTGTTGGTCAGTGTGCTCTCCTACCAGCCTCACGAACAAAGGTGAAATCAACTATCTTGCTAACATTTTGAAAACATGTCTTACTATGTAGCCCAGCTTAGCCTTGAATGATATTTAACCCTCTGTCTCTCAAGTGCTGAAGTTATAGGCATGGATCTCCTAGTTTATACAACTGTTTTAAATAAGTCCCAAGAACTAGGAGCTTGTATATAAAAACTTAAGAAAAAAAAATGAGAGGTTGTCTCATCAAAGAGAGAGTATCAAGAAAGAGACAGATACTATGAAAGAAAACCAAACATTCTGGAGGCCCCATAGGAGGAACAAAAACATGAACCAACAAGGACCCCCCCTCCCCCGCATACCCAAGCTCCCAGAGACTAAACTACCAACCAAAGAGTACACATGGAGGGACCCATGGCTCCAGTCACATATGTAGCAGAGGATGGCCTTGTGAGGCATCAATAGGAGGAGAGGCCTTTGGTCCTGTGAAGGCTTGATGCCCCAGTGTAGGGAAATGCCAGGGCTAGGAAGCAGGAGTGGGTGGGTTGGTGAGCAGAGGGATGGGATAGGAGATTTTCAGAGGGGAAACCAGGAACGGGGATAACATCTGAAATGTAAATAAAGAAAATATCTAATAAAAAATCAAAAAATGTAATAAAAGGCTTTTTTTTAAAGAAGATTTTTGAGGCCGGGCGTGGTGGCACACGCCTTTAATCCCAGCACTCGGGAGGCAGAGGCAGGCGGATTTCTGAGTTCGAGGCCAGCCTGGTCTACAGAGTGAGTTCCAGGACAGCCAGGGCTATACAGAGAAACCCTGTCTCTAAAAACAAACAAACAAACAAACAAACAAACAAACAAAAAAGAGAGAGAAGATTTTGATAGTAGACTAACAAACAGGGCAAAGGGAATCAAGAAACTTAAAAACTGAGATTTATACAGAAAGAAAACAAAGCAGTCTCGGAGGCCTGTGGTGCTTTGCTGCATTATAGAAGAACCAGAGGAAGAGACAGATACGATGTTTGAAGGGAAAAATGAGAAAATCAATGGCCTGTATTACTCTATATAAATGGCAAGTTCAGCAAGTTGCAGTTGGTATAAACTCAATGAGATCCTTGCCTAAATACACTGCAATCAAAATGCCCAATGTCCAAAACAAAAAGGGAAGTTTTGAAAGCAGGAAAGGAGATATATCAAATAGCAGTGAGTCTCAATATGGTTAAAAGCTGATTCCTCATATAAAATATTAGAGGCCATTAACAGTGGAATAGGATACTTCAAATCTTGGAGGAGAGGGCCAGCTGTCAATCAAAAGTTCTCTATCTGGCAAAATTATTTTTTTAATATTTATGTATTTATTATTATTATTACTTCTATTATTTATTTATTGTATTTGTTTTATAAATATAAATTATATATGTAGGTAGGTAGATAGATAGATAGATAGATAGATAGATAGATAGATAGATAGATAGGTATGTGTATGAGTACACTGTCACTGTCTTCAGATACACCAGAAGAGGGCATCAGATCCCACTACAAATGTTTGTGAGCCACCCTATGGTCTCTGGGAATTGAACTCAGAACCTCTGGAAGAGCAGTCTTAACCTCTGAGCCATCACTCCAGTCCTAGCAAAATTATCCTTAGGAAATAAATAATAACTGACAATACATTTGTTGAGGCTTAAGTCTTTGCTCACATCTGATAGTATATATAAAAGATAGGGGAAGTTTAGTAAACATAAAACATTCACAGCACATCCTTCTCAGAGTCTAGCCAGACAAGTGTAGTCATCCACCTTCAGCAAGGAAGCTGATCTTAGCACACAAAGACCATCACAAACCAATAAAAGTCAGAATTGTGGAGCCCAGTCCCAAGCAATATATCTTCAACACATCTCCTTCATCCAAGCCTCAAGGATCACAGCGGATGGGGTAGGGAGATTGTAAGAGCCTGAGGGATGGGGGTTGCTATGAGATTGTTTCTCCTAGAAATGTCAGAAGCTGCACTTTAGATGTCTTACCAACAGAGCTGCTTAAACACAAGCTGAACACAGACAACATCAATAAACATGCTAACGTGGTCAGGGGATGCTCTCGAGGCCCCAACCCCAGATGAAGAACTACAAGTAACTAAAGGATGCTGAGAGCAGAAGAAATAGTCTCCCCCAGGAACGAGCCCACTGATGATCCAACCCCAAATGGTCAACCCTGAGAACACAAACACAAATAATACTATACAGACTGAACAGGTTGTACTCCTATATTTAGGATCACACACACACACACACACACACACACACACACACACACACACATGTACCCACAAGATGTGTGTATATTACAACAACTTAAGGAAAATGTCATGACCTTGAAAGAAAGCAAAAAAGCAAGGTGGAGAGGCTCCTGAGGGGATATGGAGGGAGGAAAGGGGGAGAGAAATGATGTAATTATAATCTCAAAATATAAAATAAATTACTTTTAAAAACCATAAATGGTTCTACTATTACATTTTTATACTGAACAAAAGATTTTTCTGTATCTTCAGCCTAACATGAATGTTCCTTTCAAAAAGCAGGATATGGACATCAAACAAAGGAATGAACGTAAAGGCTCTACCAGTGGCTCTCACAGAATTCCTAGAGGAAAAATAACTAAGTCAATGTGTTCATCTAGCCCAAAGTTATTTATTCATTTTACCTAGAATTGGAATGATTTTTTCTTACTGAATCTCAGTGATTTTCTTCAGTTAACTATAACACACACACACACACACACACACACACACACACACACAGAACATTTTGGAGTTCCTGAATAAAATATACATAGATAGGCATTGTCTTTATTAGTTTGTTTGTTTTTGTTTTGTTTTTTGTTTTTTTGTTTTTTTGTTTTAGTTTTTGGAGACAGGGTTTCTCTGTATAGCCCTTGGCTGTCCTGGAACTCACTTCACTGTCTATTGAATTAGCTAGGTCTGTTTTTATCAATGATCCATTTAAATTCTAAAACCTAATTGGATATAACAACTGTTAACATTGATTGAAGACCTCTTCCGGTTACATCTGAAGCACTCATTATTTCTGGCTGTCCTAACAACTCAGCCACTGGAAATCATTATCATGCCCAGGTCAGAGAAGGTTAATACAGAGATTAGGTACTCTCTCAAACCTGTTCTCAGTAAAACTGAGAATGACTCTGAAGGAACGGAAGCAGAGATCACAAGGGGACACTGTGATCTCTACCAGCTTGCTGTTCACGGCTCACTCAGCCTGCTTCCTTTACAATTTGGGTCCCAATGTGCCAAAGCTGGTACTACCCACAATGGGTTAGGGCCTCCCACATCAACCATTAATCAAGAAAATGCCCCCACAGACTTGCCTACAAACAATCTAAATGAAGGCATTTTCTCAACTGAGGCTCCCTTTTCCCAGATGCTCCTAGTGTGTGTCAAGTTCACAGAAAACTAACCAGTATGCTGTCCTAGATCCAAACCTGTCATTCTAGTACTTAACACTAGCTGGTAGAGTGTGACTGAACCAGCCATGGTAACTTTTGGTTAAATGACTCCATATTTTGCAACCCTTGCATCAGTCTCTGTTGCTTAAACTCAAGTCTAATATATAAAGTCCACAGCTGTTGCCAGCCTTGAAGCACTGACTTGGGGAAGCTAGACTGCTGGCTGCCACAGGGATATGTAAAACTGCTGTTAAATAAGCCCACTGTCAGCCACTCTGCTGCGTCCAGCTGATCTTGTAATGGCCGTCCCTACATACTTGGACTTGTGTGACCGCAGGCTCAGAGGAGTCCTTGGATCCCTCCTTCACTGTCCTATCCCACACAACATACACCTCAACTCGCATTTCCGGAGAGCCGTCAATCCCACACAAATAGTACAGGTCAGGGACATTTGGTAAGTAAATATATGTGTTCTGTCAGAATTCATATCATGCATTTCCATCCGCAGTGAATCTTCTGCTCCTGCTGGGTTTCAGATGGCAGAAAGCAGTATCCCAGTGCTGTGGTAGGATTGGCCAGCTGCTCTAATAGTTTCAGGACTTCCAATTCCCCATTCTCATGCCTCCCTGATGGTATGCAGCTTATTAAACCAATGACATTTATCCCGTGTGTGTGTGTGTGTGTGTGTGTGTGTGTGTTCTCGCGTGCTCACATCTGGAGCCAGCACTAAGCTGTATGCCCAGCCCAAGCCAGTGAAATATCTGCTGCCCCTGCTTCTATTATTACAATAGGAACCATCTAAGTAATCTCTAGAAAATAAAAAATGAAACACATTACAGAGAGAAATTAAAAGAAAAAACAAACTTAACAGCACAGGTGAAGTTCTTGGTACTTCTGCCCCAGAGGAGAAAGTGGAGATGGCTATTAGCCCTGCAGACTCTGACAGATGCTTCAGGAAGAGCTTGGTCTATGGAGGTTTTAAGAAGCACTTTTATATTACTTTTTTATCCAAATTTTATATGAAAAAGTCACCTAAATTTTTAAACGGGGGAAATAGATAACACTTCCCTCTGCAATTCTGAGGTGGTGTTCTCATTCTCTCTCTTTTTCTTTCATATCCTCAGACTTTCTGCCCAGTTTCTACTTGGCTGCTCTCAGTTCCCGGGGCTGTGAAATTTAATACCCTCTTAGGTGCCGTATTCTTCCCTCTCTTTTCTGGTTGACTTATTACGTGT
Source organism: Mus minutoides (assembly GCA_902729485.2). Taxonomy (NCBI): domain Eukaryota; kingdom Metazoa; phylum Chordata; class Mammalia; order Rodentia; family Muridae; genus Mus; species Mus minutoides. The sequence goes on from LR749584.1 coordinate 2,271,395, forward strand.
CCCCTTTACTACTGAATGGCTAAGAAATGACTACCCCACAGGCTCCAAACTGGAACAAAGGAGAGTGTCAGAATATATGGCAAGGACTGGGGAGGTAGCTCAGCTTGCAAAGTGCTTGCTGTGCAAGTGTGAGGACCTCAGTTCAATCCCCAGAACCCACATTAAAGGAAAAAAGGAAAAAAAAAAAAAAAAGCTAGCACAGGGCTGCCAAGAATGCTCAGTGGACAAAGGCATGTGCTACCAATCCTTACAACCTGAGTCTGATACTCAGGCTCCACATGGTGAAAGGAGACAACTGACCCCAAAGATTGTCCTCTGACCTCCACGTGTGTACAGTGGCATGTGTGCCCCACTGTGGGGTGGCGAATAGTTGTAATAAGGTAAGTTGTTTTATTCCAAGCATGGTAACATAGCACATGCTTGTAGACCCGGCATCAATGAGAGGGAGAGAGGTGCATCTTTGTGAAGTCAGTGGTCACGCAACTTAGCCTGATAATCAGTGAGAGACCCTGTTTCAAAACCAAACAAAAACGGTGGCACCAGAAGAGATGCACACGTATGTACGTAAGTACACGTATGTTAGCACTCTCGTGCGCGCGCACGCACACACACACACACACACACACACACACACACACACACACAGGAACTCATCTTAGCCCCAGCACTCAGGAGGTAGACAGCTGGATCTCTGTGAAGTTTGAAGCCAGCTTGATCTACACAACAAGTTCCAGGCCAGCCACAGCCTACATAGTGAGACCGTTTCAAAAACAAAACAAAACAGAAAGCTATATTGTGATGATGTTTGCCTGTAGTAATTATGGCCCTCTATCTGCAGGTTGACAAACAATGGAATGTATATACTATTCCAAACCCAAAACAAATGCTTCCACTGCCTAGCAGACCTCTGGGCTCCACCTGTTCATCCCTACACATCCCCAAAATACATTCCTTGGTTTAGCTTTTGCCAGGATGCATCAAGATGGATGGAAGCTTGTCCAGTAAAACACAGCCACCATGTCTTGCCAGGGCTTGATAGCACATTTCTTTTCTAATACCAAATGGTATCTGCCTAGATAGGCCACAGCTGTGCCCATTCATCCAATGACAGATGTCTTGGCTGTTTCCAATTTGGGACAATTATAAGCTACTGAGACACCCACAAGCAGATTTTTAATACATTTGTTTTCTTTAAATATATATATTTACAGGGGTAGTTCGGTTGCAGAGTATTTGTTTAGTCTTAGTTCAGTTCACAGCACTGAATAATAAAGTTACTCCCGTAGATACTCAAGGATATCGTTAGCATAATTATCAGCAACTATGTTATAGGCATCTATACTCAAAGGTCTGGGATACAGTCTCTCTCACAGTTCCTGCTAAAGCAGGAATTAACAAGTATGGGCCAGGGATCGTACAGTAGCAGCCAGTAGCAGCCTCTCCTGAATGATGGAGTGGTTGGAGACATCCTTGTTTTCAGAGGCAAAGCCAAGCACGCAGGGCACCCCAGCAGCAGATCATGAAACATTTTCAATCGCACCACCTATAAGTAACTATGCCCCAGGGTTGGTTTGTTTTTGGTTTCAGGGCACTGTGCTCATTTTCCCACAATGGATATGTTTACCCAAGCTTCGGGGGAAAAGATTTGAGGTGATTTAGCTTGAAGTCAGCCTATGAGTGCAGAGAAATAACTTCTGTAGGCCTCAGAGAATTGTTACCAACAACCCTACTTTATAATCATGAATTCCTCTCTTTTCCATGAGGGACCTCTCCATTTGGTACTCTGCTGAATCTGCAGGTCTCACTGGTGTGCCTGGGCCCCAGGAAGGGGGAAGTAAAACATCTCTGGGATCAAGAGAAGAGAGGGAATATACCAGGGCCATACAGAAACACGGAAAGAAATAGTCTTAAGAGATAACTGATGAGAATAGGAGGTAGAAGCTTGCCGGGCAGTCTTAGGTCCAGGGACTCAAAAATGACCAGTTGTGATTCTTGTCCTTGGTGAGCAGCTGGAAATGGCCTAGGTTCCATCCTGGCCAGAAGCTAGAAATGCAAAAAAGTGTTTGGGGGCGGGGCGGGGCGGGGGCGGGGCGGGGGCGGGGCGGGGGCTGGTTCCTGGTGTGGTTTCTCATTATCTTCTTTCACAGCTAGAGCATACCTGAATGAAGGTTTGAGGTTGTGGCCCAGAGGCACATGTGGAGGCCAACTGGACTGATCAGCTCATCTCTCCATGCTTACAAAAAAGCATCTGTAACTAGCAGCTAATGGCAGCCCATTTCCGGACCACACCTGCTATGTAGGAACCCCACTGCCGCTGCTTCCTATCTCTTAAACTCTCGCCTGTAAACCTGTAATAAATTTCCTGCTCCTTCCCTGTGAAATTCATTCCAGTTCAGGCGATGAAGGATCAGGAAGCCCTTGCCCGTGGGGGCTTCAGTGGCTGTTAACTGTCCAGGACTCTGCCTATCTCAGGAGAGAAAACCGCTGTCCTTCTCAGGGGGCAACCTCACCATTTCTCCCTCATATCGTTACTACCTCAGTAAACACAAATGTTTGTAGAAAAGCTAGAACTTCAGTAAAACCCATTCCCTGGCACTGTGCCNTAAATCCTTACTCATCCTGTTTGAATTAATTTTAAAAGAGAGAGAGAGAGAGAGAGAGAGAGAGAGAGAGAGAGAGAGTTCTAGGTGCTGGAGTGCTGGAGAGATGACTCAGTGGGGTAAGAAAATGTGTTCCTGAGCCGGGTGTGGTGGCGCACGCCTTTAATCCCAGCACTCATGAGGCAGAGGCAGGTGGATTTCTGAGTTCGAGGCCAGCCTGGTCTACAAAGTGAGTTCCAGGACAGCCAGAGCTACACAGAGAAACCCTGTCTCGAAAAACCAAAAAAAAAAAAAAGAAAGAAAATGTGTTCTTGCAGAGGACCTGAGTTCAATTTCTGGTTCACAACTATCTGTAACCCCAGTTTTAGGGGATCCAACAGCCTATTCTAGCTTCTGAGGTGCATATATATATATATATATATATATATATATATATATATGCAAACTCTCAAACACATTTTTTTTAATTTAAAAAAGAATACTACTGGGGCTGGAGAGATGGCTGTCTGCTCTTCCAGAGGTCTTGAGTTCAATTCCCAGCAACCACTTGGTGGCTCAAAACCATCTGTAATGGGATATGATGCCCTCTTCTGGTGTGTCTGAAGACTGCAACAGTGTACTCACATATATAAAATAAATAAATCTTAAAAAAAAAAAAAAAAAGAACACTACACTTAGGTTCCTTGCTTGCCCACTAAAATCAAGGTTCCTTGCTCACCTATTAAAATCAAGGCATAAACTAAAACAATTCTTTATTTTTCTTCCAGTGAGGTCTCTGGTCTCTTATGTTTGTTTCCTTTCCTCCCCCCCGCCCCTCTGGTTTTAAAAATCACCCTTGAGCTAGTCACTTATCTCATTTGCTACAGTTTTCAAAATACTTTGGTCTAATTGAGTACAAGCGTATTTTCTTTTTTTTGTTGTTTTGTTTTGTTTTGTTTTTGTTTTTCGAGACAGGGTTTCTCTGTGTAGCCCTGGCTGTCCTGGAATTCACTCTGTAGACCAGGCTGGCCTTGAACTCAGAAATCTGCCTGCCTCTGCCTCCCGAGTGCTGGGATTAAAGGCGTGTGCCACCACGCCTGGCACAAGCGTATTTTCTATTCACTATCATGAAGTAATATCATTTTACAACATAAAACATGTATTTTTTAAATTATTTTGTTTTTAATTTGTGTAGTATGTTTGAGAGAGGGGTGGCGGGATTGGGGGATACCACAGAGTACTTGTGAAGGACAGAAGATGACTTCTCTTTCAACCTTCATATGGATTCTGGGTACCAAAGTCAGGCTGGCAGGCTTGTGAAGGTGAGCCATCTCACCAACCGCAATAAAATCTGGATTGTTTTTTTTAATTTAAGAGAATGGTGTTCTGCTATTATTATTAAAGCGTCAGATTAGCATAGCACAGGCAGTATGTGCAGTGTGAATGTTTTCTATTAGATTTAATGTTTATCATGTCTCTCTGCTCTTCCTCCGCCCTTCCTTTCTTCCTCTTCTGTTCTGTTTTATAGAAAGTACACTTGCATGATTGGTGCTAGCCTCTAAATTTGACACTCAGGAGCTTCTGGAAACCCAGGTCTGTGCCTCTCTGCCTTCAGTGTCTGAGCCACACTGTTGAGAGTGCGAGCTTTGGGGGGAAGGGGGTAACTTCAGACTGTGGGGAGCCAGTGTTCTCCCTCTGATGCAGTGGACCCTCTTTATCTGACTTGTGTGCCGAGACTTCTTGGAGGCTCGGCTGCTGCTGATTCCTGCCTGCTGTCCAGATGCTGTCCAGATGCTGTCAAGTTGTTCAGGAGAAATCTCTGAAAGCTCGCCTCCTGCTGAACCCACGTGTGCACCTCACAAAAGTCAATATTTTCAGCTTTCCCTCAGCCCCAGTGTGTTTAAAGGGCTTTCTAGTGTACATCCTTTGATTGTGGGTGAGTGTTGGTAAGGAAAATGGCTTTCATCTTTTGTCTGCGGAGAGTGAAAGAGGAGCAGAGTCGCTCTAGTTTCATCTTCACTGGATTCTTTCTTTAGATGAAGTTATTTTATCTAAAACTATTGTAAAGGCCAGTACAAAAAAATTAGATTAGGGCATGTTAATGCAAAGTCAGATACACTTGCACTCATTAATGTTAATAACTTTTGTTCCTTCTGGGGTTTTTTATTTTATTGGATATACGTCAATACTGGCCCAATGTACAGCAGAAAATGTGAATCAAATATGAGCCATGCAGTTTCTAACCCTTTGTTGACACATGGTTTGTTAGGAGTGCTGTGTACCACACTAATGCCACGAGAAGACTGTGAATGACATACAGTTCTGTCCTTTCTGCTCAGTATTTCTGCAAATTTAATATACTCTGAACCTAAACATCTGTTTTTTTTTTAATGACCTTTCTCCTAAGTCCTTCCCCACCTTGTTACATATGCATTGCACATGTGTTTTGTTTTAGTTTGGCTTTATAAGACAGGATTTTTCTCTAGCCCATGCTTACCACATCTCACTGTGTATCTGAGGTGACCTTGAATTCCTGATCCTCCTGTCACTACCTCCCAAACCCTGGGATAATAACCGTGGGATATCATATCCAGTTTCCCACCAACTGTGCCTTGCACACACCTTTAATCCTGGAACTCCAGAGTCAAAGGCAGGCGGATCTCTGTGACTTGATGGCCTACCTGGTCTACTCAGCAAATTTCAGAGCAGCTAGAGCTATATAATGAAACCTCTGGATCTGCCAAGAACCAGCCTCTGCTTGGAGACAGGCTCTGAGGAAGGGGTGTCTAGAAGTGGCAAAAAGGAACACTGGAAGTCAGGCTGTGGGTTACAACCTGATGGATGGCCTATGTTCTGCTCAAGACAGCTTTCCAGAAAGCTCTCTCTCTCCAGATAGTGTTTTCTCTCTCTCTCTCTCTCTCTCTCTCTTTCTCTTGAAATTCCAAAAACTCTGTGAATAGCTCTTCTCTCTCTCTCTTTCTCTCTCTCTCTCTCTCTTTTTTTTTTTTTTTTCGAGACAGGGTTTCTCTGTATAGCCCTGACTGTCCTGGAACTCACTTTGTAGACCAGGCTGGCCTCGAACTCAGAAATCCGCCTGCCTCTGCCTACCAAGTGCTGGGATCAAAGGTGTGCACCTCCATGCCTGGTTGAATAGCTCTTCTCTTGCAGATTAAAAGCCGGGTCTTTTATTTACATACCAATTCAGTCATTAACCAGGTCCCTTTTTGATTAACCCATGAACCAGCATCCCATGACCCCAGCCCCCTGATTCTAAGAAAGGCAGCAAACACATATTTCTTTTTAAAACATTGCAACTTCAAGGTTAAAATATCCACCCTTCACTGTATAGGGCAGCAAACACCATTAAAAAGAAAGAAAAGAAAAAAAGGGGGTGTGGGGGGGGAAATCCCAGCCCTCCAGGTCATGGCCTTAAGTGAGTGAGGACCCTGGGAAGTGATTTGGCCCTGAGAGTAGAGGCCTCATAAATAGATGTAGTGCTTTTTAGGAGCTGTTGGGGGTTTTTTGGTTTTTTTGGGTTTTTTGGTTGTGTTTTTTGCAATGTTTTGTCTTGTTTTAATTGTATGATGTCTTAGTTAGGGTTTTACTGCTGTGAACAGGCACCATTACCAAGGCAAGTCTTATAAAAACAACATTTAATTGTGGCTGGCTTACAGGTTCAGAGATTCAGTCCATTATCATCAAGGTGAGAGCATGGCACCATCCAGGCAGGCATGGCACTAGCAGAGCTGAGAGTTCTATGTCTTCATCCAAAAGCTAATAGTGGAAGACTGACTTCCAGGCAACTAGGGTGAGGGTCTTAAGCCCACACCCACAGTGACACACATACTCCAACCATGTCACACCTATTCCAACAAGGCCACACCACCAGATCATGCCACTCCCTCATCCAAAAATATACAAACCATTACATATGATATGTTTTCTTGTTTTGTTTTGTTTTTGAGACAGGATTTCTCTGTATAGACCTGGCTGTCCTGGAACTCACCCTGTAGACCAGGCTGGCCTGGAACTCAGCAAACCGCCTGCCTCTGCCTCCCAAGTGCTGGGATTAAAGGCATGCACCACTAAGAATGTGCTTGTGTGAATACAGTGCTGACAGGATCCAGCAGAGGGCAACAGATCTCCTGGAGTTACCAGGTGTCATCTCTGAAACAGAGACCAGGCTAGCACAGACATCCAGTCTGTAGGTGCCTGTCCTTGGACTTCCAACCTGTAGAACCTGAGAGACAAATTTCTACTGTTTACAAGCCACCGTTTATGGTCTTTTATAACTGCAGCCCTTGTCAGACTATGAGTCTGAATGAATACATTGATTCATACATTTGATTCTTGCTTGAATATCCCGGGCCTGTGATGTTTAATCTTACCAACACGCTAAGGATTAGAGCCACTGTTGAAACAAATCTCTGGGTGTTTCTGTGAAGATTTATCTAGATTATGAGGTATGGGGATCAGCCCTAAATATGGACAGCATCAGGCTACAGGCTAGGATGCCAAACTGAAAAAGAGGAGAAACAGCTGAAACAGAGTCAGTCTCTCTCTCCCTCTCTCTCTCTCTCTCTCTTTCTCTCTCAATCCCTCCCTCCCTCCTTCCTCCTAAGATGAAGTGTGACTAGCTACCTCACATGCTTGCTACCATGGTTTCCATGCCCAAATGGACTGTGCACCCTTGAACTGTGAGCCAAAATAAACTCCTCCTTCCTTAAGTTGCTTTTTGTTATGGACATCCCAGTGCAGAGCTTGGCAGGTCCAAATACCTACAAGTGCTCATGAGACACAAGAGTTTCAAAAGGAACTCATTCTCCTGGGTAGACATTCTCACAACCAGTTTAATCCCTGCATTTAGTCTGGTGTATGGATCCACGTATTAATTTAGTAGGGATTTTTATATTAAGCATAGAATGAATCCTGACATAAGCTAAGACTTCCAGCATTTCAATGCTCCTAGAGAATTCTTGATTTTCTGTGGGAATTCAGAAAACTATCTAGAGACAGGGATACTAATTAGCATTACATAGGGAGAAGCCAAAGCTGCTCAGAATCGGTCTGCAGAATGTTTGCTAGAGACAATAGTTTTAGGGAACAAATAGATTCCCCACTAACAAAGGAATCCTCATTATAGCCAGGTAGAAATCAGACTACCTTACAGATTAAACGCAAGCTGGTAAACTCTTCTTCTTTAGAACCTACCTGGACCTAGAAAACAGGGGGGTTGTGGTAATACAATATTCATGAGAAGGCCCACTAGTGCGGAACCCCCTGATGCTAGTTCTCACAAGGCTCAAAGGAAAGGCACAAATTGTGACTAGGGTGTGAAATCCTTAGCTGACCCTAGGCAGAGCTGTTTTTCCTTTACTGTAAATATACCTGGTTCCTGTAAGTCCTTTTGAAGTCATTCCTTTGGTTTGTGTCAGGTAACTTCAATGTACTTGCCTACTGTGACATCCTACCCCTTTTGTTTTCTGTATCATGTAAGACTGCTGTTCACTTTGTGATATTACACTCAGATTCTACACACCCCCTCGTGTGTGGCCTCTGTTTGTCATTTCCCCGAACTCCTTGTGCACTTGCTTTAGAGAACTCGACCCACACAGACTAAGGGACCCAGAGCATCTGTGGCAGCTTTTGTCTGGTATCTCTGTCAGAGCAACAAGACAAGCTACTGATGTGTACATAAATATGGAAGAATACCCAACTGGTTCCAGCCTCTGTAAGAGAGATTAGGGTCATATCAGCCAAAAATTATTTAGCCTACTACTTTTCTTTCTGACAGGTTATTCTTAACCTTTCCTTTTAAAACACATTTCAGGCTTATAGGAAAAAAATATATAAGTAGGGAAAAAAAATCCCCTTAAGTCATTCATGGAGATCCACAATGCCTGCCACATGTCCTTCATCCTCTCTGATCTATCCTATATATTGCCATTTTTCAGCTGACTAAAAGCCCAATTTTCAAATGTGATTATAGGTTCGCCCATATGAGGCTAGCTGACTAGGCCAGCACTCTTTCTTGTTGGCTCAGGCTCACCAAGAGTTACTAAGGATGGTATAGCAAACCGTTCAAATGGTGCTGGGAGTGAAGCTCATGTCATCTGGGGGAGAGAGTGTGTGCAGAGGAGGAAACTGTTTGACTGGAGTCCCTGGCTTCCTCCCCAAACCTCTTGACGTGGTCCCATAAATTCCATTTTTCTCTTCCTCTCCAACACCGGACCACTCGGAAAGCCTCAGAATAGAAAAAGGTGGCAAAAACCTAGTCCCACATTCCTGACAGCTGTCCCAATCCCCCACCTCACCAGAAGTCACCAGCCACCCAAGCCCCTTACCCTAGATGACCATACCAGGGCATAAGCATATGGCAGACATATCATTTTCCTTTACTTACAATCTATTTTAAAAAAAAAAACAACCTTCTCCAGCCATAGTCTGTCCTTGACATTTTCTTATCTTGTCCTGAGCCTAGTGAACTTTCTGGGAGCTCATTCCCAAATAAACCTGCATTAAAAAAAAAAAAAAAAAAAAAAAAACCTTCTTAATTTGGCTCGAATTGGCTTATTTTTTCCGGCAGAGAAAACCTATTTGAAGTAATTCAACAAAGATTCTGGGAGGCCCTTGATTTGGATTGTTTGTACACCAGGTCCAGCAGAGATGATCAAACCAAAATGGAGTCAGTCATGCTAAGTGCCAGATAATCTAAGTGAAAGGTTAAAGAAACCAAAAAAAAAAAAAAATTATCTATATATAATAAATTGCTGGATGCAATGTCACAGCCTGTAATCCCAGCACTTGGGGAAGGCTGAGTCAGGAGAACTGCTGAGTGTTATGAGCTAGAAACTAAGGCCATCTCTCTAAACAGCCAACCAGGGGCTAGAGAGATGGCTCAGTGGTTAAGGACATTTGCTCTAGCAGAGGACCTGGATTTGGTCCCCAGCTCCCACATGGTGGCACATAACTGAAAGACCCAGAACGTAAGGACTCTCACGTTCTGACCCAGGAAAGTGTACAAACTTAATCCAAATCAAGGGCCTCCCAGAACCTTTGTTGAATTACTTCAAATAGGTTTTCTCTGCCAACTAACTCAGGAGAAACGGTCTTGATGTAAATCACATGAGGCTTTATTCAGGGAAAGCCAGAGCTCTGGGGATGACTCATATCCCGGAAGTGGATAGAGGAGTAGGGGATTTTCCTGATTTAACAATATCTATTCTTTCTAAAGAAAAATGGGTACAAAAGAAAATGTCATGGATACAAGGAAGGTGGAATGGGTACACAGAAGATTGTCATGCTCAGGTGCACAGGTGCAGAAGTGAAATTTACCACAAACACTTGGCAATGAGCTGTATCTCAATCCACCAGTCAAACTACAAACACTTGGCAGTGAGCTATAGCAGTTGGCAAATACATGCATTCAAAGAACAGTAGAGGCAAGCACACAGATTCAAGAAATGTTCAGGCTATTATGTTCAGCTATGTAAAGGCTTTCTGCCAATAGTGAAACCTCTTTTCCCAGTTTCAGGGTCTTTGTGACCTGTTACTTTTTTCTCAGGATCTTTCATAACCATGTGTGATTGGGTCTGTCAATTACACATGACCTCTAGTGACCGCATCTGGCGCCAGGCACACACGTGGTGCAAATATGTACACGCAGGCAAAGTACTCACACGTGTAACAAATAAATATAAAAAGAAAAACAACCTGTCTAGGCAAACCAGGTGAGTGGTTTTTTTGTTTGTTTGTTTTTGTTTTGAACATCCCGCGCTTAAGGCGACGAAAGGAGACTGTATCTGCAGAAGAGAAGGCTCTCCCTGGCTATGATCCTCCCTAGGCGTCTAGAGCCTCCTCCCCCTCCCGGCAGCCCTTGCGCGGGGAGGCCGGCCCGCGTCTGACTCAGCGGCGGGAGGTTTGAAGACCTAGAGCGCCCGCGGAGGCTGAAGCAGCCGGGCTTGCGCTTCAGGGTGCGGGACTGGGGACAGGGCCGACGACGTGTGGGTCCCCCTCCCCGGTCACCGAGCGCTGCGTAACGAGGACGCGCGGGCCCTGCTGGGACTAGCGACCGCGGCGCAGCAGGCGGACTCCAGCCAGGACGCCGGGAGAGCTTCCGGGCCGCCCGAGAGGTGATCAGGTCTTGGCTGTCGTGTGTCGCGGAGCCGGGCGCTCTCGGCGAGGGCGCGCGCGCGCGCGCGCGCACACACACACACACACACACACACACACACACACACACACCCCAAGCCTGTCGCGGCGTTCCCCGGGACACGGCCTGCGCATGCGCACCCCTCTGCCTTCTGTTCGCGCGTCATGGAGGCCTCGGGAGGCGTTGGGGGCGCCTTCCTGAAAGGTGAGGAGACTTGCCCAGTAGGGAGGAGGGCTGGGGTTTAGGGTCGAGTACCTGGTTGTCTTGCCTGGGCCACCGGGATCGGCTCACAGGCCAGGTCCAATCACATCTCAGGTCTCCTTACGTCCGAGGTCCTCTCACATCCTAGGTCCCCTCACGCCCGGAGTCCCCTCTCTCAGGATCCCGACCACGCCACACACATTCACCCTGTGACCTTCATCGGCCCCCGGAGTGGCTGCCATAGCACCTATGTGTTCCTCAATTCCCCCACCACACCCCGGTGCGTGCTGAGCCCTGAAGAGCTGGCGGGAGGATCTGGTCCTGTCATAGCTTTTTGGGAGCCTCTCGCCTCAATGGCCTCAGCAGTTGTGGGATCAGGAAAAGTAATAATTTGGTAATAGTGTGATGGCCTCTTGAGGGTCTTACCTGAGTAGAGCTGACTGACACTTGTGGAGCTCTCCTATTTTTGAATTCTTGTCGTGCCAACATGTGCTCAGAACATGGGACCCTGGGTGAGGGGATTCCAAATATAAATATATGTTATATATTTATATATTATTTTATTATATCTATGTGTTTATTATATATATGTGTGTGTGTATATGCAAATTTTTATTTATTTTTTTAGAAAGCAAGTTTGCCTCCAACTTGCTATTTAGCTGAGGCTGACTTATCCCTGTTTTTTTATTTGGTTTGGTTTGGGAGTCTGGGGGTGGGGGTTGCTTGTGTAACAAAGTTTCTCTGTGTGGCTCTAGCTTTTCTGGACCTGGAAACTCTGTCTCAGTCTGTAGACCAGGCTGGCCTCAGAGATCTGCCTGCCTCTGCCGCCCAAATGCTGGTTTAAAAGGGATAAACCACCACCACCACCACAGGCTTTGGTGTAGAACTCTTGATCCTCTTGACTCTACTTTATAATCACTATGTGCTAAGATGCCCAACTTCATATAAATAATTTATTAGAACCAATTTATTAGCTTGTCTATGCTATGGCCATAAAATCGTGTTATTAGAAGATAGTCTGGGCCAGAAAGCCTGGAATGATTACTATATCTGTTTCTTTAAAGAAAGCATAATCCAATATAATTAAGCCTGGATGAGGAAGATTTAAAATACTACCAAAATAGCAGTGATGATGTTTTGAATAGATTCGTAATAGGAAATCTTCACGTAATAGGAAAATTTCACTTTTTTTTTCCCTAACATAAACAGAATAAGAAAAGAACCTGTTGCGGGAGGGGGGTGTTCAATTCCCAGTGTGTGGTTCCTACTAACATCTTGCTTATTTTCAGATATTGTGGCCTATGTTGAAGTATGGTCTTCCAAGGGGACAGAGAATTACTCAAAGACATTTGCAAAGCAACTTGAGGATATGGGGGCAACGGTAAGAAATTGATATAAAAATGACTGGTAACCTCCTGGTGTTTTCTCGTTATGGGAGCTTTTCCTTACAATACGAAGGACTTAGCAGTGGGTGAGTGGTAGGAGACAGAACAAACCAACCAAATACAAGTTGGGCAGCAGGGCTTACAGAGGAGATAGTCTTGGAGGCATCGTGTGAGGAGGAGTCTAGTGGGAGATTTGAGTCTGGCTTTGGTTCAGTGAGGGCTGGTACTCAGAGTGAAGAGAGTAAAGATGCAGGAGAATGAGCAGGTTTCCAAGGGAAAGTTGTGACCTTAGGCATATTGGAAACATCTCATAGGCATTTGATTACTCATGTCTGGAACTTGAGCCAGTCAGAGCTGAAGACTGTGATGTGGGGGTCAGCAGAGGATGGTACCTCACTCAGATCCTGAGGAGCCCTAAAGGAGGAGGAGGAGGAGGAGGAGGAGGAGGAGGAGGAGGAGGAAGAGGAGTGTTTAAGGATCAGTGATGGCCTGACCACCAACCTGGGAACAAGAAAGGGAAAAAAATTGTAAGGAGAATATCGAAAGCAAGTATGAAAGAATTTAAAAGTTGTGGATTCAGAACAGCAGAACCAGTCAACAGTGAATGCAGACTGCTCTGATAGGAAGCTATACTGGCTGGTTTTGTGTGTAAACTTGACACAAGCTGGAGTCATCATTGAGAAAGGAGCTTCAGGTGAGGAAATGCCTCAGTGAGATCCAACTGTGAATGGAAGTCCAAGGATCTAACAGTTGTTCAATCTCACAAGGCAAGCAGGCGAAGAAGAGAAAGAGTAAATCTTCCTCCTTCCAATGACCTTACGTTGGTCTCCAGCAGAAGATGTGGCCCAGATTAAAGGTGTGTGCCACCAAGCCTTTAATCCCAGATGACCTTGAACTCAGAGATCTCCCTCCCTGTCTTCTGGAATTCATAGCCACTGTGCCTCAAGATCTCCATGTCAAAATCCAGGTCAGAAACTTGTATCTCCCAGCCTCCAGATTAGCATCACCCGTGAGCCTTCCAATTCTGGATATAGTCAAGTTGTCAACCAGGAATAGCCACTACAGAAGCTTGGCTTGAACAGAGGGTGCTTGCTTGCATACTGGCATATGTGAGGCACTCCCTGACAGGCTGAGTGGATGAATGAGAGACGGGATAACTCCTCATGTCAGAGTGGGGATTAGGGTGCAGTAAGGTGGTATTAGGCCTTATTTAGCCCTAACCCCATGAAGTTGGGTCAAAGCCTGAGAGCAGAGGAATCTGCACGGATGATGCCCTGCCACCTACAGTAGAGTCAGGACCCATATACTCACTGTAAAAGCAGAAACGAATCCTTAAGTTGAAATTGTATTCAGTACTCACAGGGTCATAGCTTAACAACTCTGTGGGGAGGCTCTTGGCCTGACTGAGAGAATTGCTGCTGCTCCTTGCATCCTGAGTTGTGATCTGTATCTCCTACAGTTTGTAGCCAGTCACAGAACAAAATGCCATGTTTATATATACAAACTGTATAGCACTTTCCTGCCACCTCAAAATGAAACAGTCCTAAGTAAAACTGTGATAAGCCAGGGACTTTCTGTATAGAATATCACCCTACAGCATGCCTTACACAAGCATGTGGCACACCAAGTGAAGTTCCATTTGGGGAGGGCTGACACATAGGTCATGCCTCCGTCTAGATGTAGTTCGTGGCAGCTCAGTCCCAAGTGTGGGATTTTATCACATCCTCCTCTAAGGCTTCTAGTAAGTATCCCACACCTTTCTGAAAGACTTTTTCAGGTGCTGCTTGTTGTCTGGTAACTTTGCTGAACTCCTTGGGGAGAATGTCCCCAGTGCACAGCTGGGCTCTTTCTGGTGTCTTGAGAAAAGCAGTTTATAAAAGTAACACCTGCGCATGTCTGAAACGGCTGCTCTATGGGGCTTCCAAACCTGTAATGAAACCTGAGAGAAACCAGTTTACATCTGCTTAATGAAACCTGAGAGAGACCAGTTTACATCTGCTTTATACCCCTTTGGTGCAGAGATAATGTTTCCAGGCCTTATGAACACATAGGCAAGTACGCTATCACTAAACTAGAGTCCCATACTCTTCTGTTTTTGAAAGGCAATTTAAAAACCTTGGGTGGAGAGCCAGAACACCATGGCTTGTATGTAGAGGTCAGAAGACAACCTGAGGCTATCTCCTACCGTGCTGGGTCTTGACCCTTTTGAAATATCTGATCTTACCACATGTCTTAGTTAGGGTTTCATTGCTATGAAGAAACACCATAACTAAGGCAACTGTTATAAAGACAAGCATTTAATTGGGGCTGACTTTCAGTTTTAGAAGTTCAGACCATTATCATGGTGGGAAGCATCCATGCAAGCAGACTTGGTTCAACATCTGTTTTTTTTTTTAATTTATTTAAAAACCTTTTTATTACATATTTTCTTTATTTACATTTCAAATGTTATCCCCTTTCCTAGTTTCCCCTCCAAAAATCCCCTATCCCCTTTCCCCTCCCCCTGCTCCTCAACCCACCCACTCCCATTCCTGGTCCTAGCATTCCCCTATACTGGGGCATAGAACCTTCATAGAGACCTAGGGCCTCTCCTCCCATTGATGACCAACTAAGCCATCCTCTGCTACATATACAGCTAGAGCCACAAGTTCCACAATGTGTTTTCTTTGATTGGTGGTTTAGTTCCAAGGAGCTCTGGGGGTACTGGTTAGTTCATATTGATGTTCCTCCTATGGGGCTTCAGATCCCTTCAGCTCCTGGGTACTTTCTCTAGCTCCTTCATTGGGGAACTTGTGCTCTGTCCAATGGATGATTGTGAGCATCCACTTCTGTATTAGCAAGGCACTGGCAGAGCCCATCAGGAGACAGCTATATCAGGCTCCTATCAGTAAGCTCTTGTTGGCATATGCCATAGTGCCTGTGTTTGGTTGTCGTTTATGGGATGGATCCCCAAGTGGGGCAGTCTCTGGATGGTCATTCATTCAGTCTCTGCTCTGAACTTTGTCTTTGTAACTCCTTCCATGGGTATTTTTCCGCCTTCTAAGAAGGATTCTGAGCTTCTGGGCTAATATCCATTTATCAGTGAGTGCATATGATGTGTGTTCTTTTGTGACTGGGTTACCTCACTTAGGATGATATCCTCCAGAACCATCCATTTGTCTAAGAATTTCATAAATTCATTGTCTTTAATAGCTGCATCGTAGTACTCCATTGTGTAAATGTACCACATTTTCTATATCTATTCTTCTGTTGAGGGACATCTGGGTTCTTCCCAGCTTCTGGCTATTATAAATAAGGCTGCTATGAACATAGTGGAGCATGTGTCCTTATTACATGTTGGAGCATCTACTGGGTATATGTCCAGGAGTGGTATTGCTGGATCTTCAGGTAGAAATATTTCCAATTTTCTGAGGAACTGCCAAACTGATTTCCAGAATGGTTGTACCAGCTTGCACTCCCATCAGCAATGGAGAAGTATTCCTCTTTCTCCACATCCTTGCCAGCATCTGCTGTCACCTGAGTTTTTGATCTTAGCCATTCTGACTGGAGTGAGGTGGAATCTCAAGGTTGTTTTGATTTGCATTTCTCTGATGATTAAGGATGTTGAACATTTTTTCAGGTGCTTCTCTGCCATTCGGTATTCCTCACTTGAGAATTCTTTGTTTAGCTCTGTTCCCCATTTTTTAGTGGGGTTATTTGAATTTCTGGAGTCCAGCTTCTTGAGCTCTTTGTATATATTGGATATTAGTCCCCTATCAGATTTAGGATTGGTAAAAATTCTTTCCCAATCTGTTGGTGGCCTTTTTGTCTTATTGACAGTGTCTTTTGCCTTACAGAAGCTTTGCAATTTTATAAGGTCCCATTTGTCAATTCTTGATCTTACAGCACAAGCCATTGCTGTTCTATTCAGGAATTTTTTCCCCTGTGCCCATATCTTGAAAGGTTTTCCCCACTTTCTCTTCTATAAATTTCAGTGTCTCTGGTTTTATGTGGAGGTCTTTGATCCACTTAGACTTGAGCTTTGTACAAGGAGATAAGAATGGATCAATTTGAATTCTTCTACATGTTGACTGCCAGTTGTGCCAGCACCATTTGTTGAAGATGCTGTCTTCTTTCCACTGGATGGTTTTAGCTCCTTTGTCAAAGATCAAGTGACCATAGGTGTGTGGGTTCATTTTTGGGTCTTCAATTCTATTCCATTGATCTACCTGTCTGTCACTGTACCAGTACCATGCAGTTTTCATCACAATTGCTCTGTAGTACAGCTTGAGCTCAGGCATGGTGATTTCACCAGAGGTTCTTTTATTGTTGAGAATAATTTTTGCTGTCCTAGGATTTTTGTTATTCCAGATGAATTTGCAAATTGCCCTTTCTAACTCAGTGAAGTTGGAATTTTGATGGGGATTGCATTGAATCTGTAGATTGCTTTTGGCAAGATGGCCATTTTGACTATATTAATCCTGTCGATCCATGAGCATGGGAGATCTTTCCATCTTCTGAGATCTTGAATTTCTTTCTTCAGAGACTTGAAGATTTTATCATACAGATCTTTCACTTCCATAGAGTCACTCCAAGGTATTTTCTATTATTTGTGACTATTGTGAGGGTGTTGTTTCCCTAATTTCTTTCTCAGCCTGTTTATTCTTTGTGTAGAGAAAGGCCACTGATTTGTTTGAGTTAATTTTATATCCAGCTACTGCACTGAAGCTGTTTATCAGGTTTAGGAGTTCTTTGGTGGAATTTTTAGGGTCATTTATATATACTATTATATTATCTGCAAATAGTGATATTTTGACTTCTTCCTTTCCAATTTGTATCCCCTTGATCTCCTTTTGTTATCTAATTGCTCTGGCTAGGAATTCAAGTACTATATTGAATAGGTAGGGAGAGAGTGGGCAGCCTTGTCTAGTCCCTGATTTTAGTGGGATTGCTTCAAGTTTCTCACCATTTAGTTTGATGTTGGCTACTGGTTTTCTGTATATTGCTTTTATTATGTTTAGGCATGGGCCTTGAGTTCCTAATCTTTCCAAGACTTTTATCATGAATGGGTGTTGGACTTTATCGAATGCTTTCTCAGCATCTAATGAGATGATCCTGTGGTGTTTGACTTTGAGTTTGTTTATATAGTGGATTACGTTGATGGATTTCCATATATTGAACCATCCTTGCATCCTTTAGATGAAGCCTACTTGATCATGATGAATGATTGTTTTGATGTGTTCTTGGATTTGGTTTGCGAGAATTTTATTAAGTATTTTTGCATCAATGTTCATAAGGGAAATTGGTCTGAAGTTCTCTTTCTTTGTTGGGTCTTTGTGTGGTTTAGGAATCAGAGTAATTGTGGCTTCAGAGGAAGAATTGGGGAGAGTACCTTCTGTTTCTATTTTGTGGAATAGTTTGAGGAGTATTGGAATTAGGTCTTCTTTGAAGGTCTGATAGAATTGTGCACTAAAGCCATCTGGTCCTGGGCTTTTTTGGTTGGAAGACTATTAATGACTGTTTCTATTTCTTTAGGGGATATAGGACTATTTAGATCATTAATCTGATCCTGATTTAACTTTGGTACCTGGTATCTGTCTAGAAAATTGTCCATTTCATCCAGGTTTTCCAGTTTTGTTGAGTATAGGCTTTTGTAGTAGGATCTGATGATTTTTTTGGATTTCCTCAGATTCTTTTGTTACATCTCCCTTTTTATTTCTGATTTTGTTAATTAGAATACTGTCCCTGTGCCCTCTAGTTAGTCTAGCTAAGGGTTTGTCTATCTTATTGATTTTCTCAAAGAATTGGCTCCTGGTTTGGTTGATTCTTTGAGTAGTTCATTTTGTTTCCACTTGGTTGATTTCAGTCCTGAGTTTATTTCCTGCCATCTACTCCTCTTGGAAACCTACCTCCCTGAGGTAGGTTTCCTGTATGTAGCAAAAAGTGGGTCCTGTTTATGTAACCAGTCGTTAGTCTATATCTTTTTATTGGGTAATTGAGTCCATTGATGTTACGAGATATTAAAGAATAGTGACTATTGCTTCCTGTTATTTTTGATGTTATTTTTATGTTTGTGTGGCTCTCTTCTTATGGGTTTGCTGAAAGATTGCTTTGCTTTTTCTAGAGGGTAGTTTCCCTCACTGTGTTGGTGATTTCCATCTATTATCCTACAAAGGTAGGGCTGGATTTGTGGAAAGATATTGTGTACATTTGGTTTTGTCATGGAGCATCTTGGTTTCTCCATCTATGTTAATTGAGAATTTTGCTGGGTATAGTAGCCTGGGCTGGCATTTGTGTTCTCTTAGGGTCTGTATGACATCTGCCTAAGATCTTCTAGCTTTCATAGTCTCCGGAGAGAAGTCAGGTGTAATTCTGATAGGCCTGCCTTTATATGTTACTTGACCTTTTCCATTTACTGCTTTTAATATTCTTTCTCTGTTTAGTGCATTTGGTGTTTTGATTATTATGTGACCAGAGGAATTTCTTTTCTGGCCCAAATTATTTGGAATTCTGTGGGCTTCTTATATGTTCACGGCATCTCTTTCTTTAGGTTAGGGAAGTTTTTTTTTTTCTATAATTTTGTTGAAGATATTTACTGGCCCTTTAAGCTGGAAATCATCCTTCTCATCTATACTTATTATCCTTGGGTTTGGTTTTCTCATTGTGTCCTGGATTTCCTGGATGTTTTGGGTTAGGATCTTTTTGCATTTCACATTTTCTTTGATTGTTGTGTCAGTGTTTTCTATGGTATCTTCTGCACCTGAGATTCTCCCTTCTATCTCTTGTGTTCTTTTGGTTATGCTTGTATCAATGGCTCCTGACTTCTTTCCTAGATTTTCTATTTCCAGAGTGGTCTCCCTTTGTGATTTCTTTATTGTTTCTATTTCCATTTTTAGATCCTAGATGGTTTTGTTCAATTCTTTCACCTGTTTGGATGAGTTCTCTTGTATTTCTTTAAGGGAGTTATTTATTTCCTTCTTATAGTCCTCCATCATCATCATGAGAATTGCCTTTGATCCATATCTTTCTTTTCTGGTGTGATGGTGTATCCAGGACTTGCTATGGTAGAAGAGTTCTGATGATGCCAAGTAACCTTGATTTCTGTTGCTTCTGTTCTTATGCTTGCCTCCTGACATCTGATTATCTCAAGTGCTCACTGCCCTCAATATATCTGATTGGAGCCTGTCCTTCCTGTAATCCCGGTTGAGTCTGAACTCCTCAGAGTCCAGCTTTCTCTGTAATCCTGTGATTCCAGGATTATGTGAACCTGAAATTTTGGGTGTGTCAGAGTACTTGGCAGTCAAGTTTCCTCTGAGTCCTTGAGATCCTTGTGTGACCAAGCTCCTGGGATCCTGGGATCCTAGAATCTTAAGATCCTGGGAGTGTTAGAGCACCTGGAAGTGGTACCTTCTCTGGGGACCTTGGGGCTTTTTGCTGTGTTCGAAACCAATGTAGACCAGCTCCGACCAGGGTTTTCGATCATTTCTTTTTGACAGATTTTGAATGGTCATCTTTTTAATCACTTTATTTAAGAAATTATGGGTAAATAACAGTAAGTATTTTGTTCTTTTCATTTTGTCCACAGGTTTCAAAAACCTTGAACAAGCAAGTGACCCATGTGATCTTCAAAGATGGATATCAGAGCACCTGGGACAAAGCCCAGAAGATCAGGGCAAAGCTGGTTTCTGTCCTCTGGGTTGAAAAGTAAGTGGTGGCCGTAGACACTATGACAGCACTGTGTATAGTAGAGCCTGTTGCTGTTAACAACATTCGTGCAGGAACTTATTGTCTCACAGCTGTGGAAGTTGAACATCTCAGGCGAGTGTTTCTTTTCAGACATCATTGGCTGAACGTGCCTATGCTCTCTTGACATTCCCTCTGTGTCTTTGTCCTCATTTCCCCTTAAATGGTCATGTCACTTCTTTTTTCTTTTTTTTTTTTTCCTTGTTCCGGTCAACCCCGCTCACTCTGCTTGACCCCGCTCGCTCCGGCCAGCCCCACTTGCTCCCGGCCGCCCCCCGTACGGCCCCCCGCTTGTTCCAGCCAGCCCCACTCGCTCAGATCGGCTCCGCTTGCTCCGGTTTGGCCCCGCTCGTTCCAGCCGCCCTCGTTCGGCCCCACTCGCTCCGGCCCTGCTAGCTCCGGCGTCCCCGCTTGCTCCGGCTGTCCCCGTTTGGCTCTGCTCGCTCTGGACAGCCTGGCTTGCTCCGGTTGGTCTCTCCAGTCCAAGGATTCATTTCTTATTATTCTTCATAAGTACGCTGTAGCTGACTTCAGATGCACCAGAGGAGGGCGTCAGATCTTGTTACGGGTGGTTGTAACCACCATGTGGTTGCTGGGATTTGAACTCATCACCTTCGGAAGAGCAGTCGGGTGCTCTAACCCGCTGAGCCATCTCACTAGCCCAAGGTCATGTCACTTCTTAAATATCCTATCTCCAAATGCAGTCAATTTGGGGTTTGGGTAGTTAGGAATATAAGTTTGTAGATTTTTGAGGATACAATCCATCCATCAAAGAAAAACTTAGGTGGAAGTTAAGGTCACTAGGTCAGGGTACATAGTGTGGAGACTTGTGTGGGTGAAGTAGACCCGTGTTGAGGTTTGGCGTGTTGCTATGTATTGTAATACAAAATTCTGCACTGAAGGTCTGGGTCTGCTATGACTGAATCCTCTGGTTTACCAGCTTTTGTGCAAACCTTGTCCTTAATTTAAAACTATTGGTTGAATAAAGATGCCTACAGCTTATAGCTGAGCAGAAGAGAGGTAGTTGGGGCTTTGGTCTCAGACTTGGAGTCTGAGGTAGGACCACTAAGAGGATGCTTGAAGAGCAGAGGAGAGAAGAGAGAGGAAGATGCCATGGAGTGAGAACTGTCCATAAGGGCTAGCCAGTCTGAGTCAGAGCAGCCCAGGCTGAACAGGGCAAGTTATAACTTGGGATTATTAATAGGCAAGTAGATACTAATAGCTTAGAGAGTAGCTATCTGCCCAGCTCTAACGCTGTTAAGACTTATAAATATAAATGTTTTATGCCTTTTATTTGAGAACTAAATGATCTGAGGCAGAGTAGAAATGCCCAACTGACATTAGTATTTACCACAACAGAATTGTGCTGGAAACTGAGGTTAGGGCGGAAGCTGATGGTGTCAGTGAGCTGTTGGATGTTCAGACCAGACCGGGATGGTAGTGATGTAGTAATGACTGACTAGTTCAGGATTTTAAAAAGTCATGTGTACATGTATATGTATAAATAAATAAATAAATAAATATATATATATATATATATATATATATATATATATATATATATATATATATATATATATATCTGAGAAAGGCTGTGGTTCATTGTTTGACCTAGGCTGGGAACTGAACCCAGAACCAGAAAGGTGGTTTGGCCATTGGCTAAGTTGAAGAAGGCTTTAGAGACCTGAGGTTGGTAGCTGGAATGATACACATCAGAGTCAGGACTCTACTGAAATGTGCCAAATCCTATTTTGGATATTTCCTTAGACAATGCTCAGTGGAGGTGACAAGCAGGTGAGTGGGTAGAAAAATTCAGGGGGAGATTGGCAACTAAGATATGGGAGCCATCTGTACTGGGGGTAAGTAAAGCTACATACTAGCAGTGAGCCTTGGTAAACAGGTGGAGGAGAAATAAAGTTGAGTGCTCCTGGGTCTGGAAGTCAGGCTAAGAAGGAATTGTGGTAGGGCACAAAGAATGAAGAATTTATATTTTGGAAAATACAGTTGAACTATCAGTATTCATAATATTTCTGACCTCAGATGTGTGTGGTCCTGTCCTTACTGGGAAAGTCTCCAGCTCACTTGGCACTAGCAGTGTGGCTCAGTTGTGACACTGGGCTTGGGGTCAGATTCCACAGGTAGGAGCTCAGTCCTTCAGGTCTGCCTTGACTTGAGATGGCAGTCATAAGTCTAGGTCTCAGCACTTCCGTTCCATCAGCTCATAAACTGGGCTTCTATTACTCTCTCCTTGAGTTGATGGTTTGTTCAAATAGCTCACAGTGTTCGAGGAAGAGCTCCTCCCCTCCCCTGGCCTTTTATCCTCCCCGGTGTGTTAGGTTGCTGTCCTCGCTCCTCTGTCCTGGTGCCTGTCAGGAACAACTAAGTGGGAGAGATGCACATACCCTCTGCAGGGGCATGCTTCTCTGTATGGATAAGACGAGAAAGCCCAGCCGGCCTTGCTGGCTTATATGGGGTTGAATCTTCACTGCTCACAGTTTGGGGGGGATGTGTGAGTGGGGTAGAAGTTTTAGCCACAAATTCTCAGTTGACTCTTCTGGGCTAGCTGAATTCCTGCCGTAAGCAAGCCAGCCACTGGGAGAGGCTCATCAAAACAGACCATGATAACGGATTAACTTTGAGGAATCTATGTGTGAAAAGCTTCATGACAGGAAGTGTGACAGTGGCCAGTTAGATCTCAGACCGTAACATGCACGTGTGTTCTGGGCCAGGTTTAGTTTTACACAGGATGCCTCAGGAAGTGAAACTCTGACACTTCCTCTCCCAGCATCCCATGGTCAGCCTCCTGCCCAGGACTGCTACATCCCTGCCAGGCTGTCCAGGAACTAGCACTCAAGTGGTGTCTCATGCCTTACTATATTTATATTCTTCATTGTTTTCATTTAGATTTCTCTTAGTTTTCTGAAATAGCAAGGTGACTTCTTTGTGCTGCACGATTCAGGAAATGTCCTATTCCAGAGTCCTTTACTGCTCAAGTTTCTCCTACCTTGAGTAGTTAGTTAAGGAGCTAGAATAGGGGAGATAGATGTGTTCCAGTTGTTAAATACAAATCAAAGAGTGGCTCATGTAATCCCTGTCCTTGGAAGGCTAAGGCAGGAGAATTACTGTGACTTTTGGGTTAGCATAAGCCACAGAGTAAGACCTTGTTGAAGAACAAACAACAAAAATTAAAAAAAAAAAAAATTACAGGCTATAAAGAGAGGTTCTCTGTGGAGCTACTGAGTGACTGGAAGTGGAAGTTTTAGAGCTGGGAACTTCACACACATGGTTATCCCACATTCAAAATGCTAGCAACCAGAAGTGTTCTCAGACTCGGAGATCATTTGCATCAATTTATTGGATGACCATCTAAAATGTGAAAATCTGAAATCTAAAATGGTCAAATGTCCAGTTTTAGTGATTGGGGAATGTAGCTTGACTGTGGAGTGTTTGCATGAAACCCTGGGTGAGCTAGCACATAAACCAAGTGTGCCTATGCATGCCTACAGGAGGCACTGTAGCTTAAGTTCACCCTTGGCTGCATGGGAAGTACAAAGACGACAGCCTGAGATACACAAGACCCCGTGTGTTGGGGCATTTGTTAGCCCTGCCTCAAAGAAGGAAAGGAAAGCAAAGCAAGGAGCTTCAGCCTTCAGATTTTCTTTCTTTTTTTTCAAGTTTTTTTTTTTTTTTTTTTTTTTTCTAGACAGGGTTTCTCTGTATAGCCTTGACTGTCCTGGAACTCACTTTGTAGACCAGGCTGGCCTCGAACTCAGAAATCCGCCTGCCTCTGCCTCCCAAGTGCTGGGATTAAAGGCATGCACCACCATGCCCGGCTCTTTTTAAAGATTTATTTATTTATTTTATGTATATGAGTACACTGTAGCTATACAGATGTTGTGAACCTTCATGTGGTTGTTGGGGATTGAATTTTTAGGACCTCTGCTCCCTCCTGTCAACCCCACTTGCTTCAGTCCCTGCTCGCTCTGGCCCAAAGATTTATTTATCATTATACATAAGTACACTGTAGCTGTCTTCAGATGCACCAAAGAGGGCATCAGATTTCATTACCTGTTGTTGTTAGCCACCATGTGGTTGCTGGGATTTGAACTCAGGACCTTCGGAAGAGAAGTCAGTGCTCTTAACCACTGAGCCATCTCCCCAGCCCCAGATTTTCAAAGTAAGGCTGTTCAATCCTAAAATATTGAACTGTAGTCATTGCATGTGTCTAATGATTCTACCCACCTTTACATTGATATTATATGTATTATATCTACATGTACCCTAACTTTTACAACATACTCTTATCATTTTTTTCATTGGACAATTGCCTCTATGTTAAATATAGTTAGAAACTGTCTCATTCACACATGTACATACAGATGCCATTCTTATTGATACTCATTCATTCCTGAAGATCCAAGTTTCCTCCAGTATTTTTCTTGAATAATTTTTCATTATTAAATTTTTATATTCATTTATTACATATAGATATATCATAAATATAAATATTTTATTATTTATTTTTAACTGTTTAAATAATTTTTCACTGGAATAACGAATGGTTTCATTATCTCTAAGAAATCACACCTCACTCCCCACCACCTCCTTCCCCTGGCAGCGCTCAGTCTACCTTGTATAAGATAGACAAGCACTCTAACCACAGGACTACACTGCGGCCCACTTGTGAAGTTCTTCATGTGTGCTGGTGATAAGAATTTTTTCATACATGTTATTCATAAACCTTGTTTTTCTCTCTCTGTGCATTTTCTAACCACTGTTTAGTTGTGTTTCTCTGACATAGAAGCTTTTGGTTTTTCTTTTGTTTCTGTGCTTTAAATGTCACCTTTGAGAAACGATTGCTTAATCAGGAGCAGAAGACATCTCTGCTTCCTTCTCAGGGTCTTGTTGGTTTACATGGTGTATTTAACTCTGTCTATTCTGAATGAATGTTGTGTATGATAAGGGAAGGTTCTGCCTTTGCTTTTTTTCATATTGTAAGGTTGTTGTCCCAACACCACTGTTTGAAGAGATTGATGTTTTTTGAGCCATTGTTGAAAATTGGCTAACATTATGGGCTTATATCCAGACTCTCAATTACCCTTACCTTCTCTAACATTTTTTAAATTATTACTATTTACTTATTTGTATGCGGAGGGGATGAGTGTGTGGGCATGCTGTCTTCCCACTGTGAATTTGTCTCGCTTTTGTGTATTGGGTCTTTGTGAATTTCACATCATGTACCCCAGTCTCACTCATCTCCCCCTCCTCTCATACCCACCCTCCACCCTTGCCACTTCCTCCACAACAGAGAAAAAACAAATCTTATTGTGGAAACTGCAGTGTGTCACAGCATGTCCCACGGTACAGTCTATTGTTTGCATTTCTTTGCTTGCAAATATTCATTGCAAGGACTTGGTCTAGCAAGAGGCCTCTGGCTTTTGCTGCTCTGTCAGCACCTGAACTCCCCTCGGCTACCCTGTTGTTGCCCTGCCTCATGGAGATCTGTGGTTTGGGATCAGTAGGACCAGTCCCTTCATGCACTCATTGATGAGGTAGATGTTGGGGTGGGCCAATTCAAAGCCTCGGGTCTAGGCCTGACAGGTGTCTGAGCTGGTCAGCCCACCAGCTCTCCCACTCACACGCCCTCAAAGCTAGTTTACCAGTGTTACCAGCAACCCCCATCACACCACGACCAGCTCTACATCACTGTCCAGGTGAGGTGCACGCCTGGCTATCTTGAGTGTTGTAGCCAGTGAGAGACATGGCCAGTTCTCCTCTCGTGACCCCAGGGCTGGCTCTCCCACCTGCCATAGATGACAAGGGACAAGGGAGGGGAGGAGGGCATTGTCTACACCACTGTCCAGCAGACAGGAGCCTGGACTTGCTCTCCCATGTCCATCCCCTTGGGGCCGGCTCACCCGCAGCCCCTACGTGCAGGGCTGTGCTGCCTAGGTGAGGGGCAGGGCCAACACTTTCGCTCTGGTGACCTTGGGGTCAGCTCTCTTGTCTGCTGTATTTGGCAAGTGACATCTTCCTTGCCTCTGTCACCACACTACAGACAAGTGACAGGGCTAGCTCTTCTACATTTATGCCCTTGGGGCCAGTTCACCACACACACACACACACACACACACACACACACACACACACACACCCCCCAGGGTCAGCTCTACTGTGCTGCCCAGGTGAGATGCAGGGCCCACTCTCCTGAGTGCTGCAGCTAATGAGGGGCTGGGGCAGCTCTCCTCTTATGACCCTAGGGCCAGGTCTCCCACCTGTCTCAGTGGTGAGGGGTAAAGTGGAAAGGAGGGTTTCTTCCCTCACCCATGCCACCACATGGGCGAGCTCTTCTGGAACACCTACAAAGTGAGGGGCCAGTTCTGCACAGCCCTCAGGCATAATATAGTCTAAAGTGACGTCCCAAACCTGGCTTTAACAGACCCCTGCTGCTGCTGGGCCAAGGATCCAGATGTGGCCCCTGGTGGCAGCACAGACAAGGACCCCACGATGGTCCCAGGTGGAGTCACTGGCTACTCACGTCAGACTGTTCCTCACTACCCTCGAGTCTCTAGTTCTGCCTCTCCTCATTGTGCTCACGTCCTTTTGCTTCTCCTTCTCTTCCATTTCTCCACTTGTTCCTCGTAGTGGTGGCCAGGGTCTCGGAGTATCTGGAGTCATCTCAGGAGTGGTCTCAGGAGTGCTATGCCCCACTTGTGCATCATGACACTGGGCAGGATTCAGCTCGGGCATGGTCTGTTCCCCAAGGCCCGCATGGCACTGGACTGGGGGTCATCTCAGACTCATTCCTGACCAGGCCTGTCATCTTTGCAAGGGTCTTCAGTCTCAGGCTCACTCCGCCTGGGGCCCACAGTCCCTGGCACCAGACTGATTGGTGGACATCTCAGGCTTGCTTTTTTCCAGAAATGTTAGTCTGCTAGTTATTCAGATGTTCAAAGGTCAGAACGCTGAGCATAGACATAGCCTCTCTCCTCAATTCCACCTACTGAAGCACATGTGACCAAGCCACACCTGCAATGTGTTTAGAGGCAAAATAATTGGCACTTTTAATTGTCTTATTGAGTTCACGTGGCCAGACTTGGCTTGGGGCACAGATTATGACCTCCACGTTCAGGATTAAAGGCATGTACCATAGCCCCACTTTATGCTGTACTGTGTTCAATCCAGGGCTCTATACATTCTAGGTAAGTATTCTACCAATGAAGCCATCACTTCTGCCATATAAAGCATTATTTTATATTTATTAAACATCAGTGAGATGAGGCTGGAGCCATAGCTCAGTGTTAAGGGCATGTGTTGTTCTTACAAAGGACCCAGGTTCAATTCCCAGCAGCCACATGGGAGCTGAAAACCATCCATAGCTCCAGTTTCAGGGTCAACAGCCTCTTCTTACCTCCATGGGCACTCTATACACATGGTGGACCTATATACTCAGGCACATAAGATAAATACATGTAATAAAAATAAAATTTCAAAAAAATCAGGCATATCTTTATATGTACAAATATGTTAAATTGCTCTAGTATTATTTAACTAAAGGTGTATGTATATTGTTAAGAAGTAAAATCTATATGTAGACATAACAGAAATGCATAAAGGTATTTTCATGTTTTGATAGGTTTAGTAAGTGGCATAAAAGATAAAGAAAATTGTGTATCTCTGAGATGGCTAAGCCTGTAAAGATACTTGACACCAAGCCTGATGGCCTGAATGTCATTACCAGAAGCCATTTGGTGGTAGGAGAACATGTGTACCATGAAATGAGCATACCCACAGAGCCACCCCCTCACACACACACAAATAGTAATAAAAATGAAACAAGGGTAATGCTTCTCCTTTAACTGCTCAGGGTCACTCATCTGGTTTTCATTGGCAGTGGTCATGTGTGTGGCATCTAGGGTCACCAGATTCCCATTGTGTGGGGACTCAAGGCTTCAGACTGTGAGTCTCTGATGAAAATGCCCTTCTTTTAGAAAAAAGAAGAATTTATGTCAGAGAAAATAAACAACGAAGACAGAATAATTAAAGATCAGCCTGGCTCTCATCTCTTGGGTTTTCTGAAGAAAGTTAAAATTTTAAAAGACTAGTACAAAAGCACTGAAATGTATCTGTTAGCTGTTGTCATCCTGTTAAAGGAAGCTTTAAGATTGCTACAGACACAGAACCTAGGCCTGTGGAGCAGCAATCCTCAGGTGTCAGGACCTTGGCCTGTGAGGAGCAGTCCTTGGGGGTCAGGCAAGCAGGTGATGGTGCCAGGAGAAACCTGCAGTGGACATTCATCTCTCCAAAGTAGTGATCAGCAAGTATACTGCTTTAAGACTGTCTGGCTACCCTTCTCAAAGTCTCCATGTGCTCCTGGTTTATGTGCACTCTGGTTCATGTTGATCGTCCTCTTAGAAGAAGGGGCTGGACCTTAGGTTGTATTAGGTTTACAGAAGGTAAAAAAGCAATTTGGTGTCTAATGTGGCATGAGGAAAGTTGGTGCTGGCAATCTTTGGATGATTTTGTTTTTTCCCCAAGTGCCTTCCATTCCTTTGTATAATCACATGGTCATTTTTAGCACCTAGTTCAGTTACAGTCTCCTCCAAAAGGATTCTGAGAGCACAGTCTGTGTCCTGCAACAGTTCAGGCTCTAGAGCCAACCAGCCTGGGGAGACTGGTGAGAAACCAGTCTGCTTTGTTCTGACCCTCACTGGGTACAACGTGGTGTTCAGTGCCTAAAACTCAGGTCAGATACACTTGTGTTTTTTCTGTTCAGAGACCCCCCTCAAACACTCCTTCCTGTGTTCTTCCATGTATCTCGGGGTATACCTGTTGGGATCATGTGCTAGCCCACTGAATTTCAGATATGTCTGTCCTTACCTCAGTGTCTAATGCGATACATCTGTGTTGGAGAACAATACACTGCTGCTTATATGACTCACTGACTGCTTTAGAGGGTGAAGGGCAATAGTTGGCAGAGGTGAAGGAGTAACAGGGCTGGCCTAGCTGAGGACATGAGAAGTGACAGAGGTCCAAGTGCCACCTCCCTGGGCTCTGAAGTGGCTAGAGCTGGGTCTGTTGTCAGGGCTGCCTTGAAACATTTTCCCTTGGCCACTAGATGGGGCACTAATGTTATGCATTTCTGAACTGAAGAAGTCTAATAGGAAGCATTTTCTGTTACTCATATTTATAGAGTGCTGGATAAATGTGAGGCTTTCTGCTATTAGTGCAGTTTGTTTTTGTTAATTATGTATCTGTGTGGGTACATGCACATGAGTTACCCAAGGAGGCCAGAACCATCATATCTCCTTGGAGTTGGAATTAAAGCTGATCATGACCTGCCTGACATACATTCCAGGAATTGAACTCCAGTCCTCTGGAAAAATATTAACTACTGAGCCTTCTCTCTCTCTAGCCTTGGATTTTTTGTTTTGTTTTGGGTGTTTTTTGCCTTGATTTTGAGACACGGTCTCACATTGTAGCCAGAGGCAACTTGGAACTCACTATACAGATCATATTGGCGTGGAACTCACAGAGATCTACCTGCCTCTGCTTCCAACATCCTGAGATTAGAAGTGTGTATAACCATGCCTAGCTCAGTGTAAGTTTTATTTATTTTATGTATATGAGTTCTGTTCTCTGTCTTCAGACAGAAGAGGGCATCTGATCCCATTACAGATGGATGTGAGCCACCATGTGGGTGCTGAGAATTGAACTCAGGATCTCTGGGAGAGCAATCAGTGCTCTTAATCGCTGAGCTATCTCTCCAGCCCTCAGTGTAAGGCTTTATCAGTACTTCTTACTGTTCGCCTGTGTGGACATGCAAGTTCCCTTGCCTAGATGTATGTTGCTGGCATTGTATTTCCCTTCATGTGGGAACTAACAGAATTCTGGATCTGAGCCTTTGTGTCCTGTCACTCTGATTGATCAGTGAATTGTTGAGGTCTTGTTCTAAAGTGGGACAAACAAAATGCGTATTCTCTAACTAGTATGAACCAAGGCTTTCCCCAAACTCTTACCTACAAAAGATGATTGGTAATTTAATGAACTTGGGCTGATGGTCTGTGAGTTAAACAACTTTTATAAACCAGAAGGAAGGTGGTAGTGCTTACACACCAGAACTGGTACAGGCAGTCCATACTAGCTGACCTTGTGCTTATGGTGACTTGGATATTCTTCAGGTGGTGATTGGATTCCCAGATTCAGTCGTTCTCTTTTCAGATGAGTCCCAACCATCTCCTTTTGCTCTTCAGTAGAACAAGTTGTTAAGAACTACTCTGTTAAACTAGTAACTGTGCTAGAAAAGAGCACATAAGATACACTTACCTCCTGTTCCTCTCTCACCATTCTCACTGGGCTTTCTTGTTTGTTTTCTTTCTCCCTTTCTCTCCTTTCATCTCCCACCTTCTTTCCTCTCATCTCCCACCTTCTTTCCTCTCACCATCTAACTGTATCTCAGGCTGGCCTTCAGCAGTCTTTGTGTCTCTGCATCCCCAGTGTTGGGGTCATCAGCATGAGTCAGTGCATCCAGCTCTCCTGGTAGGAACATCCTGAAGCTGTAGGCTTCTGTAGGCTTAAATGATGGGCCTTTCTTAAAAGCAGTTTTGTAAAAGTGTGGCTCAAATCAAGTGTGGTGGCTCACGTCTGTAACACTAGGATCTAGGAGGCTGAGACCGGAGTATCACAGAGTTTAAGGCCAGCTTAGGCCTTCGAACTTGTTCCAAACAACCTGGGGTACAATGCCAGACACTGTCTCTAAATGTCCCCTTTGAGTTTATAGATTGGTGTGTTATCTCATAATCACCAAATTCAAAAGACACGGGTTTTATATGCGCAGAGTACCACCTGCCCCTTTTCAGTCAGTTCCTTTCTCCTCATCCCTCAGCCTGGAGCAGCCTGTGATCTGGATTTTGTAGGCAGAAGTTGGTTTCCCTGATGTACGATTTTAGGCAGATGGACTCTTCTCGCATGGACTGTTGGGCTTCCTCCACTTGATTGATAGTTTAGAGATTTCTTCATGTTTCATGCAGTAATAGTTTCATTTGTCTAGCCAAGTAGTATCCATTGCATGTGCATACCACGGTGCATTTGCCAGTGGTGGAAATGTGAGCGGTTTCCCATTTTTGGTTACTATGAATGAAGTTGTTATGGAGATTTGTGTTTGTGCCTTTCTGTGTTTTCATTTCTCGTGGTTTATCACCCAAACAAGGTGGCTGCATGGTTTTATGTTCCTCTAGCAGTGTGAGTGTCCTTTTGTTCCATGCCTTCACCCACACTTGGGCTTTGTCCATCATCTGAATTTAGCAATTAAGAGTGGATACATAGCAGCCTCTCATAAGTTCTAATTTACATACCATATAATTTTCTCAGTTAAACTATACAATTTACTGCTTTTAAACATACTCAAAGAGTTGTACAGCCATCTCCAATTTTAAAGTATTTTTGTATCTTGAGTTGAAGCCTGTGCCCTTTAGCTATCACCCCCATGTCTGAAGCCTCAGCAACTGTTTATCCACTTCCTGCCTCTATAGTTTTCCAGTTCTGGGTATTTTTGTATAAATGCAGCTATATAGTGTGGCGATGCCTGAAGCTGCTTCTTAGCAAAATCTGTGATGTTATTCCTTTTATTTGCTTCCTTTTTCTGATCAAATAGTGCTTGATTGTGTGAATGTATATGCATGAGCACACACGAGCGCACACAACACAAACACAAAGCAAAATGCTTATTGGACTCCCAATGCCAGGTTATAGTCCATCATGGCAGTCATGTCGCTGCAGCAGGTGGATGAGAGAATTGGTTCTGTTCCATCCACAGTCAAGAGCAAGGAGCAAGGCCTTTGAACTTGTTCCAATGTACATGTGCTAATAGTATTCAGCTCTGCTCCTCCCTGTTTTATGCAGTCCAAGATCTCTTTCTTAGGGAATGGTTTCATCCACACTTAAGGTGGGTCTCCCCTTCTCTTGTAATGTAGTCAAGACAATTTGTCAAAGACATTCTTGCCTTAATCTAGACAGTCATTTACACAGACATGCCTAAGAGCCTGTCTCCTAGGTGCTGAGATGTTAGTTCATAGTAACTATAACAGGGTAGAAGGTAGTCATCCCTTTTAGACACAACCCTGTGGCTTGATCCACTGTGGACGTATTCTAGTGCTTGTTTTAAAATTTATCTCTTTTTAATTACATGAGTGACTGCATGCATGTGCATACAGTGCCCACAGAGGCCAGAATAGTGCATCATCCCCTGAACTATACAGTTACACTATAGATGATTATGCATCACCCTGTGACTGACTAATCCAGATCTTTTGCAAGAGCAGCACAGTACTAACAGCCAACCATCTCTCTGGCCACGGGAAATTTGTCTTTAACCAGTCCCCCTCAGGGTACTGCTCCCGCAGGCAACATGTGTCCATCTTTTGCTCACAAATGTTCTTTCTCTTTATACCACAGTACAAGCTAGTGGCTTGTACTTGCAGTTCTGATAGGAAGTAGGTAGTTGGATCTTGTGTCCACCGTGGATACAGTTCCTGTCACATAGAGCTTGTCCCTGCCTCCTGTGCTGCTTGCCACCCCTATGTCCTAAGCTCTTGGCTTCCAGTTATCTCACATGGACATAAGAATTCCTCCCTGGTGTTAGGAAAGTGTCCAGACCTGCTCACCTGCTCCTCTCTCTTGTGCTCCCTACTCCCCAGGCTGGGGAGGACCTGGAGTCCTTGACTTTTGTACCTCTCCTAGGCCTGGGCTTTTGTTTGTTTGTTTTCTTTCCAGTTCTGCAGGCAGCTCTTACCCACTCCTTGTTTTCATTGGTTTATGTCCCATTTTCTTTTACTGTTACTTTATTGGTTGGGATTTGGGGGACTCTGTCATTTAACCCAGATGTCAAAACCTGTTTCATTCTCTAAACATTGCTTAGTTAATTCTGGCCCTAATGTGCATGCACTGTTACTGTCAACCTTCAGCGGTCCCTTGCGCCTGAAACCTATTCTTTGGGTGACCTGTTTATGACATATCCTTCTACACCTCTTTCCTTAGTAGAGCCTGCCGGGGCAGGAGGTAAGCTCTTAAGCATAGCACAATGTCCTCAGGGAGACCAGAACTCTGTGTGATGGTCTCTTCTAACTGGGATTGTCTGCCTGATCTTTCTCAATGTGTTGGTGGTATGTAGGAAGGTTGCTTATTTGGTTTTTATGTTGATTTTGTATCTGTCACTTTGCTAACAATGTTTATCAGGGCATTTATGATGGAGGCTTTATGGTTCCTTAATAGATATTATCTTCTAGAAATAAGAACATTGACTTCTTCCTCTGCTACTTTTTATTCTTTTTATTTACCTCTCTTGTCTTATTGCTCTTTCTAAAAGTCCATTCCTCTTTTGAGGAAGGGTCTCATCGTGTAACTCTGGCTGACCTGGAACTTGCTTTGTAGACCAGGCTGACTATGAACTCACTCTACCTCTGCCTGAGTGCCGGGATTAAAAGTGTGAAGCACCATGCCCGGATTTATAGTTTGTAATCTTTCACTTGAAATATTTACATGCTCAAGTGGGACTGGTTTGTAGGAAGGTGGAAGTGTCATTCCTTCCTAGTGGACTGTGAGTGTAGTGAACTGTCTATAGATGGCAGCAGCCAAAACTTCCAGAGAGGCTTGCGGCAAACATTGTAATTTTGTAACAGGTCATTCCTGTAACTTCAGTAACTGTTCAGAGATAGTGAAGCTGAGATAGGCTGGTAGATGTGGAGACTCTAAGGTGGGCTGTAAGGACAGGGATGAACTAGATGGAGTGGGGAAGTAGTGAGATTAGATAGAAAGGATGGGCCTGTGTACAGCATCAACAGGATAGATTACAGCTACAGCGAGTCAGTTAGGAGGAGGTGTGGAGAAGAGAGGGCATGAGGTAGAAATGAGAGGAGAGACTGGGCTATGCAAAGAATAATTATTATCGCACAATATCAAAGTCAAAGCAAGACTATGACAACATATTTATGCCGGATGGAGAGATGGCTCAGAGCACTCACTGGCTGTTCTTATAGGGGACCTGGGCTCAATTCCCAGTACCCACAAGGCTCTACTCACAGCTGTCTCAAGCCCTCTTCTGGTCTCTATGGATACAAGGCAAACAAATGGTGCACAAAAAACATGCAGACAAAACAATTGTACTCATAAGATGAAATAAAAATAAATGTAAAAAGTTATTTGTGGAACTTGACAAACAAAGATAGTGAAAATACTGTTAGAATTGTCATTATATATATCAGCTTTTTTCCCTGGAGGGATGGGTTTTGAGTCCCTCCCCTCCCTATGATGTCTCAGGTAGCAGCAGACTACTAATGAGAGAGGTGCAGCTTGTTGTTCTAGGTCATACTTTCAAACAGCATTTGTGAGGATGTAGTGTCCTAGAGAATTTAAAACCAAACCAAACCAAACAAAACAGTTAACCTTTGGGACCGAGTTTCCGCCCTTTTGCCAGTAGGTGTCACACCTTCCTTGCGTTTTCCCAGCCCTCTTCTCAGAATGGTGCTTTCCCTGTCATTGTTCCACACGTAGGAGATGGTGACACTTCCCACTGGGTTGGCTGAATTTGAGTGTAAGCTACTGGTGTAAGCACACCTATGCAGTTGTTTGCCTTGTTGTGTGGGCATCCCCTTCTTGCCTGGGCTCTGGCTGCCTGTTACTGTGTGCTTCCATGTCCACTTAGTTTTATATCTGGCCAGTGAGTACTCACTTCTGAGCTGGGCAGAAATTTCCCATGACCAGGAGGTCAGTCACCTGTGGAGTTTGGAGGGTGCTTCCTTCCTGGAGAAGTACTTTCAAGGTGCCCATGGATAGTCTCACTTCAGGCTTGCTCTAATGTGTGACACATCAGCCACTGTCTGCACAGCCTGTTGATCCTGAACCCATCAGCCTGGGTGCATATTCTAACCCCTGGTTGTGTCTCAGAAGCCTGCCCCACCTCTCTCAAGCTGAATGGTTCCTGCACCTCCGTGTAGGGAATGTAGGGGTGTGGGGAATGCTGATTCTGTCTTGGCAATGCTTGGGATTGAACCCAATTTGTCACACATGCTGTATGAACACCCCAACATGCTCTCAATTACTGGGGAGATCCTTGAAATACATCCACCTTCCTCATTCCCCAGGTGCTTGTATTATAGGTATGTACTAATATGCCTGGCTTTCTTCTGTTTTTTGCATTGGACAGAGAAGACCATGTAAAGAAGACTTTGGAAAATCTAATATATACTGACTTATATTTTGCATGTACTATAGAAGTATATTAACTTTGAACCTGCTGTCTGATAGATACCCAGTTCTTATGTTGCATGTGTATAGCAAAGACAGTTGCTCACTGGGATACCTTGTCATGGTTCTACAGATGCAAGATGGCTGGAGCACGTGTTGATGAGTCTTTGTTCCCTGCAGTGAATACTGATGAACATTTACCAATCCTAAGTAGAAAAAAAGTAAGTATGTGATTTCTTTGAGGACAGGGTGGCTATGAATGTATGAGCCCTTGTATTTTTATTCCTATAAATTATACTTTCACAAATATGTTCTGAGTATCTTAAGCATGCCATTGAGTTCATTGCTATTTTTACATAAAATTTCTAGTTAACTGTAGAGGATTCTTATTTTTTAGTTTTTTGTTCTTTTCTTTAGTTTATGAATGCTTTGATGTAATCTATAAAAAATAGAAGAGTTCGCCTTGAGAAATTAAAATGTGCCCCAAGGCTAGGCAGCCTTTAGTTGCTTTGTTGCTTCTTTTCTGTTTTTGTTACATTTTTATTTTATGTGTTTGTATGTTTTGCACTACATGCAAACCTGATACCCATGGAGGCCAGTAGGGGGCATTGGATCTCTTGGAGCTAGAGTTGCAAATGGTTGTAGGCCGCCAAGTGGGTGCTGAGAATTAAACACAGGTCCTTCTCAAGAGCAGTCAGTGCTCCCAACTGCAGAGCCATCTCTCCAGCCCTCTGGTATTTCTTAGTGCACTAGGAAGTGTCAAAGCACTTTGTTCTCATACAGGAACTGCTATTAGATTTAATGACCTGATCAAGATTGAATCCAGTGGGTGAGAACTGTATACTTCTACAGAGTAAAAGAAGTAGCTGTGGGCTCTTCTGTGCTTCTACAAGATAGTGCATGGTTTATATCCATCATGTCTACTGCAGTAAGCCAGGTGCTGGAGCGGTGATGATGCAACTCCCCCAAGGCTTCTCTGGAGCTCCTCTGATTCTGGGCAGTTCTTTACTGTGACATGCGGAAGTGAAAGACTTGGGAAAATGCATGGATAGGACATGCTGTTTTCCTTTAACATGCTTAGTAAGCTCAGGCCCAGCAGGCATCGCTGATGTTTCTTCCCTCTGACACTTCAGCTTGAGTAGTGACCTGGGTAAGAGCCCACACAGCTTACTGCATGTTAGCACGTGTACCTGCTGCTCACAGTGTCGCTCTGCTTAGGGAGCTGTTCACTTGGCTAGGCTGCCTTTTCTTCACCAGGTAATAGTATGGTTTTGATCAAGCTAATTTTACATTGCACATTGTGAGTGGACCTTTCCTGCATATACTTACAGGTAGTCAGTTTCTATGAATGGTGTTACGTGTGAGATGTGCATTTACTACTTGTGCTCACAAACATAAAAGTGGAATTGTTGGCTCACAGTGCAAATAACCTTCAATTTTGTGATCCCATCAATAGTGTGCAGGGGCACCTTTGTCTTGTCCAGTGCCATTGTGTTATCTTTACTCTTTGTCTAGTCTGATGCACAAATAGTGACTGCCTGCATCTGACACTTAGCACTTCTGAAAGCCTTCCTTTTTCCTAATTCTATTGCAAGTTAAACATGACTTGAGAAAAATCATTTTAGGTGCTTG
The DNA here is from genome assembly GCA_902729485.2 of Mus minutoides. Taxonomy (NCBI): domain Eukaryota; kingdom Metazoa; phylum Chordata; class Mammalia; order Rodentia; family Muridae; genus Mus; species Mus minutoides. Next base: position 2,308,306 of record LR749584.1, read on the forward strand.
GGGGGGGGGGGCAATTTCTGCTCTCTCCTTCTCCTGCTGCGCTAGGCTGACCATGGTGTTCTGCTCAGGAAGGAGTTTAAACACATCATCATATTATCTGTTCCCTTTGTCTGGATCGTGCTCCCCTCATTCACCAGGCTGCCCTCCCAGCGATCGGGTGACTCGTGCAGACATCTCCTTGCTTTTCAGTCCCCTCTCTGTGCTGCAGTAGAAGGTGTGCAGATGTCTCCTTGCTATGGTCCTCTCTAACCCTGTGCTGCAGTAGTAGGTCTTTCTGCTTGAGGCTGCTGTCCTGCTTCTGTCACCCCTAAGTTTCCATTCCAAGGCGCTTTATGGATTTGGAACCATTGCTGCTTTGAGATTCTGGGGATCTTTTTTTTTTTTTTTTTTTTTTAAAGCAACTGAATGCTGTTCTGACTGTAGTGATAGAAAGAGACCCAGCACTAAGTGTGGAATGTCTACTCTCTGCTTTCCACATACCTATGGACTGGGCCTCATGGGAAGAGTACTCCAGGCAAACTGCTAATCCTCCTAACAGAACAGTATGGCCAAGCTACACAAACTGTCCTGCTGTCCAAAGGCAGCACTGGTAACATCTCACCCTGCAGCAGTGAGTGCAGCAGTGAGCCTGCTGAACTTAAGCCTAAGCTCCCAGCTTGTACTGTTAGAACCCAGTTATCTGTTAAAGTTGTTCCCTGTCACTCTTCGCCTTTTGTGCAAGCACTCTACGCTGAGGCCCAGTGTCTGACACAGAATGTGATAATGACCCAGCCTACCTGACTAGAGTCAAAAACAAAACTGGGGCATGCAGCTGCACAGACCAGAAACAGTACAATTTCAAAATTAGCTGCAGCAGCTTAGACAAGGCAACGAAGACTCCCTTCTTTAGTAACTGGGATAATGGCTGGTGTGAGGCAAGCAGAAGGCTACTTCTGAGGACCCTCCTGGCTGCTGAGAATGCCGGATGGTGAAAGAGTTCAGAACATGCTTACGGAGTGTACAGCCTTTTACCTTTTTTTTTTTTTTTTTTTGGTTTTGTTCGAGACAGGGTTTCTCTGTCCATGCATTTACTGTTTGTAAAATAATGCCTTAGAAATAAATTACCAATTCACATACAGTGTAATGAACAACTCATTAAGAAGTTCTTTTGCCGGGCGTGGTGGCGCATGCCTTTAATCCCAGCACGCGGGAGGCAGAGGCAGGCGGATTTCTGAGTTCAAGGCCAGCCTGGTCTACAAAATGAGTTCCAGGACAGCCAGGGCTAGACAGAGAAACCCTGTCTCGAAAAACCAAAAAAAAAAAAAAAAAGTTCTTTTAATTTTTGATATCATTAAAGTTACCAAAACTGTATGGAAATGGCTTTCTCTTTGTTTTAAAAACAGTCAGAAAGCCGGGCATGGTGGCACACACCTTTAATCCCAGCACTCGGGAGGCAGAGGCAGGCGGATTTCTGAGTTCGAGGCCAGCCTGGTCTACAAAGTGAGTTCCAGGACAGCCAGGGCTAGACAGAGAAACCCTGTCTCGAAAAACCAAATTAAAACAACAACAACAACAAAAACAGTCAGCAGTTGTAGGGACTGGAGAGATGGCTCAGCAGTCAGGATCATTTCTCTTGAACAAGACCTTGCTGAGTTTCTTCCCAGCACCTACATGGTGCCTCTTCACTGTTCCTAACTCGAGTTTCAGGGGATCTGACACCCTCTTTTGGCCTCTCAGCACTAGCCATTCATGGGATGTATATGCATGAATGCAGGTCAACATTTGTCCACATAACAAGTAAATCTTTTAAACAGTAAAAGAAAACAATACCCTCTCACTAATGGTATAACCTTTTTGCCTAGCACAAGTGTATGCAACCCAAAGATTTTATCCTTAAAACACCAGAAAATGACAAAAGACTTCAAAGGAAATTTGAGAAAATGGCTGAAGAGCTACAAAGGCAAAAGGCAGCTCTAGGTAAGCCACGTCCCGGGTGCCTGACAGCTGCAGGGAGGTGGGGGAAGGAGGCCCCAGCACGGGCCTGCTCACTGGGAGTAGGCACCGTAGAGCCTCTGGCAAGGGCCGTCAGATAGTCCCATGGCTCAGTGGGATCCTGATCTGGGGAGGATTACAGGAGAAAGCTTCTCTTCTCTTTCTTTCTTTCTTTCTTTCTTTCTTTCTTTCTTTCTTTCTTTCTTTCTTTCTTTCTTTCTTTCTTTCCTTCCTTCCTTCCTTCCTTCCTTCTTTCTTTCTTTCTTTCTTTCTTTCTTTCTTTTTCTTTTTCTTTTTTTTTTAAGATTTATTTATTATTATAAATAAGTACCCTGTTGCTGTCTTCAGACGCACCAGAAGAGGGTGTCAGATCTCATTACAGGTGGTTGTGAGCCACCATGTGGTTGCTGGGAAGAGCAGTCAGTGCTCTTACCTGCTGATCCATCTTGCCAGCTCCAGCAATCTCATTTCTTAATTCTGTCTCTTTAACAAATGCCTTATCTGTAATGACAATCTTGACATTTTGGTTTCTTTGAAAAACAAAGAAATATTATAGGAATATGTTTTTGTTTTAACTCTGGTTGTAAGATATGGGACTGCTTCAGGTTATTCACAGCAGCTGACTGACTTGTCTCGTGCTCTAGGAGGGGTGTGATTTTGCCAGCTTCAGGATAGTTTCTGTTATTGTATGTTTGGAATTCTGGGGATTTTTGAGAGGGTAGATAAATGCTGCCCCTAGAGGAGGGGTGGGTTGGTGGTTGGTTACTGGTTGCTCACCTTTTCTTAAGTAGTCTTCTGCAGAGAAGTTAGATATTCTGGACTGAAAAGATCAAATTTGCCCCAAGGAACTCAGTGCCCCTAATTGGCAAGAAGTAGGTTAAAGATAACACTGTCCCATCTCCCTTTTCTTAGCTAGTATTAGGGGTTGAAAGAGTGGAGAAGGGTGAAAGAAAGAAGAACCCACAAAATAGCAAATGGCAGCTACACAGGCCTTTTTGTTTCATATCTAGAACAGGCAAATCATAGACTTTGTTTGCTTTTAATGATGTAGGAAACACCTTGGGCTCACTTCCTGTGGTTAGGTTCAGATGTGGGTGTATTTGGAGGATGAGCAGTGTTCAGTAGGACCATGTTCTAAAACCTGGATATAAAATAAGTTTTAGGAGGCAACACACACTCTGGCTTGCTGGCTTCTTGCTAATTGTATGATATCGCCTTACCTGTGTCTCAGTGACTACCTCTGTACATGAGGATGCTGATAGCTTGGTGACTAATTTATGCCCTGTACTGAGCTCAGCAAGGGTCAGCTGGCAGCTAGCTGTACTGGCCATGCCATGGTTCATGGGGGGAGTAAGACTGACTGTGGGAAGAGAGACCAGCACTGGAGGGAACAGGAATGTGGTGAGGCTAGGGGTGGCTCTTCCAGGAACTGCTGGTAAGGTGTGACGGTGGAAGTTTGTTTTCAGATGACAGTGTTCCTGTCCTCCTGTTTGAGCCCCCTCGCTCACTGGTGTACAGCTCCCCAAGGAATATGATGAAGAGGAGACTGCAGGAGATGAAGGAGAAGAGGGAGAACCTTTCCCTTACATGTAAGTGGTTACAGTATAGAATGAAAAGGATGTATGCTGGCGAGCTACAGAAGAAAGGTTACTCGATCTCTATCCTAGGTGCTGTTTTTCCTTTCTGCAGTGCGTGGGTCAAGGGCTCACGCTGCACCCCCAGTCTCCTTACCTAGACATTTTGAGTGCTTCCTGAATTTAGTACTTAATTTCAGTGGAGACCTTTTTAGTGTTTTCTTCCAGCAGAAATGTGCTTTGTAAGACCGAGTGTTCTTCATTTTCTTCTTGCAGCCCCTTCATTGTTTTCAGTATCCTAACTTTCTTTTTTCTTTTTCCAAAAATGTAAGGAGCTGGAAAAATGGCTCAGAAGTTAGAGTGCTTGGTACCTTTGCAGAGGACTGGAGCTCAGTTTCCAGCACCTCATTGGGTAACTCATAACTGTCTATGACTCCAGCTCCAGGGGAGCCAGTGCCTTCTTCTGGCCTGTGTGGAAACCTGCATACATGAGTAATTTAAACATACATATACACATAAATAATAAAAAAACATTTTTTACAGAAACAAAATAATAAAAAACTAAGCTAAGCAGGTCTCTTTTAAAAGGAGAATGTTTTAATGACCTGGTAGTAATAAGCACATTTTAATACAATGGCGAGCAGTGCTGTGAATAAGCAAAGCCTTGCCTCCGCACTGCTTACACTCTGCTGATGTGTGCACAGTTGGAATGATACAGGTGTGCCTTCTGTGTGAGGGCATAGTTTATTTCTTACTTAATTTAGATCATTAGAATACTCCTTTTTGTTTGTGGTTGTTGTTGAGACAGGATTTCTCTGTGTAGCCCTAGCTGCCCTACAACTTGCTTTGTAGACAATGTGGTCTCGAACTCAGAGACCCAGCTGCCTCTGCCTCCCAAGTGCTGCAGTTAACTGCATGCACTACCATGCCAGCCACATCATACACATTTTTATTAAGCCTTTTCCTTCACTTGCTACCATTACAAACTAAACTAGATTCATCTGCATCTCAGGCCCATGAATATCAGCCATGATAACAAGTAAGACTGAGATGGACTGTAGCTTTTACAGAGACACCATCACGGTTTTGTTCACAGCAAGCAGAGGATGGCAGCTGAAGCAGGAACATAGCTCTGTCTCATGCACACGTCCAAATTGATTCAACATGTATATGAACTGAGTCAGAGATTTTAAACCCCACATCCGAAAGGCCGCTGTGGCGAGTGCATGCCTATAATTCAAATCCTAATAGTCAAAAGGTGGAGGAAGGAGGAGCAGGAGCTCAAGAACAGCTTGTAAGGTCAGCCTGAATTAATTTGTTAAAATGAGTTTGTCCCTAAAAACAAAAAAGAAAAAAAATTGAAAAACCCCCAACACACCCCCCCCCACTCCAAATTGCTTCCAAAGTAACTGTACAAAGGCTAAAGCTAGGTAGTTCAGTTCTTGCCTGGTGTGCACAAAGCCCTGGGTTCAGTTCCCAGCATCAGAACAACTGAACAACCTCAGAACCTGAGGACTTCTGACTGCCCATACCTTCTTTGTATATATGCCCTTGCTTTATCGTCACTTTATTAACTTTTCTCAGGGAACATCCTCTGATTCTCCTTTTAAAAAACGACTTTTAGAGGCTGCTTAAGTACTGTACTTCCAGAGGACCCAAGAACAGTTCCCAGAAGAATGTTGGGTGGCTCAAAATATCTTGTGACTATAACTAGAAGGGATCCCAGTACCTCTTCTACACTCATGTCCCATACCCATACACAGAAACACATATATACACATAATTTAAAATAAATTTTAAAACTCTTTGCATATGTTTGTTTTGTCTCTTGTATGGACAGCTTTTGAAGATAGCGCCTAGAGCCTCATTTATTGAATCATTGATGTTCTAGATATTTTCTTTAAAACTGATTTTTTTAACTGAAACACTGTTGACTTTTGGGGACAATTTGTTATTGTGTATTCTTTCTAAACCAGTTACCCCTGTCTGTGTCAACACTGAACTTCTACTTACTTGGAGGTAAATATTAAGAACTTCAGTTCTCAAACCGAAAACATTCACTTGGTTTAAGCTTCATACAAGTTGGATTTTGAAAGTCCCATCTCATGTGATTGTGTGATCATGCTTGTGGGGCAGTGATTGATAGGGGTTCATTTTGTCAGTCTTAAATCTACAATATACCTGATGCAATTTTTATTCTCGAATTATATTAAGCTTAGACTAAAGGTCAGAGTAATTTCCTGTGTATATGGGATCAGGAGCAGAATGGGTAGACATGCTCTTGTCCCTGTCCAGTAGGCAATTCTGCCATCCAGTTATTGAAACTTGTCATTGTGTTATCAGCCTCTCAGATATTGGAGCAGTCTCAGCAGAATCCATGTGTCAGTCTGTTTGAAACATCCTTGAACATTTCTCACCAACCTTTGAGTTCAGGTAAAATTGTAATATGTATTTTGTTTTTGTGACAAACTTATGATTTGAAAAGTAAGTGTGTGTGTGTGTGTGTGTGTGTGTGTGTGTGTGTGTGTGCGTGTGTGTGTGCGTGTGTGTGTGTGTGTCCCCTCTCACACTGTACTTTTTGAGATAGACTTTTTCTGTGGAGCTCTGGCTAGCATGACACTTCTTCAGTAGATACCCAGCTAGCCTCCAACTAGAACCATGTTCTTGTCTCCTCGAGTACTGAGATTACAAAAATGCCCCATCATCCCAAGATGTCGGTCGTGTGGTCAGTTCTAACCATTCAAGTACCTGAGTAGACTTAACTAAGTTAAGTTCCTCCATGAGATTTGGTTCCTCCCTGGTGATTTGTTTGATTGTTTGTTTTGTTGTGGAAATCCTTGAGACGACATATGATGTAAATGCAGTGTAAACATATATCTGAGAACAGTTAGCAATAAAGAGGAATTATTTCGTGTTTAATTAACCCATGAAGTATATTATTGAAAAGAGTCTGTGTTAAATAGTATGGGAGCTCTTGACCTTTTTTCAAGGCTATATAGCTGTCAGGTGTTGAGTTCTTTACACTTTCCTCACATAAGTCCATGGGAGGGCCTAAGTGAAGTCTGTGGAACCTCTAAACAACTGTGTTCAGAAGGGTTTCAAATGCCACACAAGGAGATTGAGCTAGGTGCTCTTCCTGTGCGTGTGGTGTATTCTGGTGGTCTGCCCTGCATGTTCTGGGGTTGTTTACCCATTCATCTTTTCTTTGCTCAGATTTGTCTCCCATAGATTGGAAGCAAATGGCGATGACAGTGCTGACTTCCCTTTCCCTGTACTGTTCTGTATCTCACTGTATCACACACACACCCCAAGTCTCCATGAGGCAGCCTGCATCCCCACTCCCATTTCACAGAAGAGAAAACCAGGAGGTCAAGTGGATGATGCAAGATCCTGAGATTGGGAGTGATTCACCCAGGCTTCTGACATAAGTAGTCTAAGAATTTATGCTCTTAATGATGTGCCACACTGTGTTGTGGCTTATTGAAGAGTGATTAGTGCGTTCAGTTCCTAAGAGTAAATCTCAGTATCACTCCAACTGCTGTCTTGGAAGCGTGTCAGCAGAGGCCCAGTGTCAGGCTGACTGTTGCTCCTTCCTTCCCAGAGCACAGCTTCAAGGACAGGACTCTGCTCTGAAAGCCGAGCTCCCATTGTTTAAGAATCCCAGTACTGCCTCCAAATGGTGTCTTTTCTCTAAAAAAGGAAGCCCTCAGCTGGGCAGCACTGTGCCAGTGGAGAACTGGGTCTGAGTAATGACTACAGGTTCAGGGCAGTGAGCAGAAAGTACTATCTGCCCTCTAGTACTTATGAGAGGACAGAAACATGTTGTGTCCTAGGAGGGGCTAGCACCATGACCTGACAGGATCAGAAGAGTCACAGGTGACACTGACACTCAGCTGATTTTGAAGGATGAGTTGTGCTAACGCACAGCAAAATGTGTCAGAAAGCTGGAGCCAGAGTGGGGAGTCTGCAGACTCAAGGTGGTGGACAGCGTGTCATTACTTCTGAGAGAAGTGCAGACTTCATGAGAGGGCAGAATATTGAGAGCCCCACATGCTTATATAAATAAAACATGAGGACTTGACAGAAGAACAGGGGACAGATAGGAGGAGCTGAGTTCTGTTTATCAGGGGAAATGGTTTATAGAAGCCCAAAGCCTAGCCAAGCATGGGGCACATACCTTTAAACCAAGCCAGCATTCAGGAGGCAGGGACAGACTATCTCTTGAGTTCCAAGCCAGCTAGAGTTATACAGTGAGACCCTGTCTGGTCACTTGCACATTTTTAAGGTGATTCTTTATTGATCTCTCCAGATGAATCCTTTGCCAGTGACTCCCACTCACCTTTCCGTGGTTCCTGTGGAGATCAAGAAAGGAAACTGGAAAGATCTTCTAATGAGATGACCAGGATGACATGCCCTTCCTCACCTGTGTTGAGGGCAAGCAGTTTTTATGGTTCAGCATCACCCAACCATCTCAGGCAGCCACGTCCTCAGAAAGCTCCAGACAGTCCTTCAAAGGAGAGCATCAACTCTCAGAAGGATGCTACAGGTGCAGTAGCTGATTCCGAGAGAAAGCAAGCTGCAGGTGTATCTCAGGGAATGCCTGATGAGAAGCTCTGTCTGTCTCCTACGATGTCCATCATAGAAGACCACCAAGCACGTTTGGGACCCAAGAGTTCTTCAGCAAAGAGTAAAAGGTCAGCGGACTTGGGTTCACCTCCAAAAGGAAAACTGAAGAAGAGGTACAAGAGAAAGTCTGCTCTGGCAATACAGTTATTCAAGTCCAACGATAGCCCGCCGTCCACAGTTGGACTCATCCCGGGAACTCCTGACGTTGAGGCTTCTTCATATGAGGACTATTTTTACCCTGATAATCTCAAGGAGAGGAATTCGGAGAGACTTCCTCCTGAGGTTCAGCAACCAGCAAGCCCTTCTCTGTCCCACTGCAGAGGTCTCTCAAAGTGGGAGCGAAGAAACATGCTGGAGATGTGTGATTTTACCTGCATTGGTGAAAAGCACAGATCCATCAGCAGCATTAGTGACTTAATTTCAAAAAGTGCCTCTAGTCTTGAGAAACCTGTCAAGGAAGAAGTAAATACAGCTTCTACTTGCTTGCTTTTGGTGGAGACCTCTCCTAACGACAGCTCAGGACATTGTAGGCAGCCTGGCCCACAGCTGAGGGATGACACAGGCCCAGAGGGAAGCAGCCACCCTGACACCCTGTCTAGTTCTGCCCACCACATCACACCCTTGAAAGGAAATAGTACAGAAACCAGAGACCCAGGCGATGGAAAAGGCTCCCCCAAAGAAGGTAGCACTCCTCCTGCATCAGCCTCTCCCGAAGATGAAGTACACAGCTGTAATCTCAGTTTGGAAGAGGATTGTAATGTAGAAAAATCTGTAGAAGAAAAGGAGATCATAGCCACAGGATATAGTGAAAGTATGTGAGCCTCATTTCCCAATTATTGTTTGTTCTGCCAGTGTGTAATACTGTGCTCATATTTTAAATGTCTTTAGTCTTTACAGTTTAAGTCCATCCCCCTCTCCTTTTATTTTAAGGAACATGCATTTGATATTTCCAGTCATGCTCTTGAGGGATAGGTAGGAGGCCCTGAGCTTTGTAGTCAAATGTGTCACCATGAAAATACCTCCCCAGGCTTTGTCCTTGTGGATTAAAAGAAACAGTAGTGCTTACTTTAAATGGTTGACCTGTACCTTTCCTTATGCCTCTTTCACTCAGCATGACTGTACCAGAGACATAACGGATAGAAGAATTTCTTTTCTTTCTTTCTTTTTTTAATTTGGGTTTATTTAGTAAGGGTTTTAATGTGAGGAATGCAGTAAAGAAACCACCAAATGACCGCTCCATAACTAGGAAGGTTTTTCTTGTAAATAAGAAAGTATCCAGAAGCATCTGGAAGAGTCCAACACAGAGAGAAAGAGAACCAGACTGGCTATGGCCATGGCGATCTGCCAGAGAAGAGAGAGGAGCAGGAGGCGAAGAGTGCAGAGCAAGAGCGGTGGGGAGCAAGAGGACAGCAAGAGATAGAGAGGGGGTGGGGGAGGGAGGGAGGAAGAGAGAGAGAGAGAAGAAGGAGGAGGAAGAGGAGGAGGAGGAGGAGGAAGAGGAGGAGGAGGAAGAGGAAGAGGAGAAGCTGAGGCTAGCAGGAGTACCCAGGGCCTAGGGCTCTGAAGAGAGCTGGGATCTGAGGTTCAAAGGGCCAAGCAGGATGGAGGCTAGGGTGGAGGCTTGTATACAAAATGCTATCAATGAGGGAGCCTGGTGGCAGCATTTAATACAGCAACAGATACATGTTAATGTAGCCATATGTCCTTTCTGCTGCACATAAGAAAAGTGACTCTTTTTGGCTTGGGAACTGTTTTCACAAGTTCCTGGGGAATGCTGGCTTTTATCTATCCAGATTGAGTTGGGTATAGACTCAATTTTGGGCCAAGTCAGAGCTTGCCTAGGGGCGCCTGTTTGACCTGGCATGCTTCTACTGTAGAACTCTAGAGAGCATCAGCCATGATTTTGCTAACAGAAACTATAAAAGAGTTTTGAAATTTGTCATCACTGTTTACTTTGGGCATTGAAACTCTGGGCAATGTTAAATAAGAGCAAACATTAAGACATTTTGCTCAATTAAAAATTTAGTTTTGGATCTCTCTCCAGCCCTCAAGTAAGTCTGGTGTGGCTTTGATTTCTGCTTATTTTGCATCAAGAATACCATTCAAATAGGTTTGTTTTATTCCTATCTATAATTTAATTACAATTATTAAAGTGATTTATTTATCAACAAATAATAAGCTATATGATTATAGGGATTTAGGCAAAGATGGCAAAAATATCAACAAATTTTTGCAAAGTTGAACTCTTAGCATTTGACCATCATTTAAGTTTGGCTAATATTAAATATGACCAAACTGACTTTTGGTCAGTTCTGCACTTGAGGTGGTTTCAACCTCTGTGGCTAGGACAGCTGTGTTGGGCTGAAATAACCACAGTTCTAGCTCTTTGAGGATAAACTCACCTAAATTGGCTCAGTACATCAATTAAATGATTTTCGGATTTTAAGCTGATAACTACCTTGGCTTTTGAATAATTTATATTATATTCATAATAGTATTGTTATGTCTAGATTATTATGTGTTTTCAAAAATATATAAAATTACATAGACTATAGTAAATATGGAAAAGTATAATGTTTTGACAGCTCAGAATATCCTGTCTTGTGTTCTGAGTTTTTATCTTTTTTACAAAGCACTTGAATATTATATGATATGTAAATATAATTTAACTGGGACATAAGTGGTTTCAAACAACCTGGCACACCCTAAACCCTAACACTGCAGGTGTGCAGTCATTAGAAGAATGTGAGTTTCTTCATCCAGGGCTCAACCTTCCTGTCTTCAGTCTAGATCATCAGGCTTCAGAAACAGCATGAAGGGCATGGGCATTGGGTGGTACTCCAGTACTCAGAGGACACTGGGAAATGAGCTGATTGTGAAGTGGGCCGGCTTGCTCTGATGGAAATGTTCTGTAAATTATCATGTCACTACCACAAGACAACATGGGCTCCTAAGACATGAAAACACCTCTCTAGCCTAAACCTAAGCACTTTTTTATACTTAGTTACATTAAGAAGATTTACAAATATTTTATATTGTCCACTATCAGCCCAGCCTGGATTAGGGCCAATCAGTTCTTTGAGGATCCATCCTAGATACAATCATAAATCCTTGGGCTGAAACGGAAATTCCATACTTGCCCCAAATGGAGCCAGGAAGGCTACTCTGAGCATCAGCTACACAGACCCTCTATCCCTCTCATTGACGTGAAAGGCTATTCAGTGCCACTTCACCCCACTTAGGCTTGCTGACTCTAAGATAGTGTGCATGAGGCTTCAAAAGAAAATGACCCAAGAAGTCAGTAGCTGATATTGAAACAGTGGGGTATAATCATTAACTCTTCACATTTTTATTCAATAATTTTATGAACAATAAACAAGAAGTTTCCTTTGTTAGAAAGAATAAACTTTTCCACCTCAATTTCTCACTTTCTGCCTGTGTTAACTTTCGAATTCCTATTAAAGGATAGTGGTAGACATGCTACTCCTCACATCTGTTTCTACTTCATAAAAAGAGAGCTTGAAGGAAACAGTATGCACCCCTGCCACCAACAGGTTCTGAGGTCCTTGAAGAAGCCATATAGAACATGGTGTCAGCTAGTGAGTGTATTTCAGGGAACGCAGACGTGACAGATCCCTGGACTGGGTTAAGATTTTTATTGTAGACATGAGAGAGAACAGCCAAAAGCATCTGGGAGAGTCCAGAGCAGAGAGAGAGGCATAGACTGGACATGGCCAGGGCTGGGGAAGAAGGAGAGTAGAAGTGAGAGATAATAAAATGTGAGACTAGGAAGAGAGTGTAAAAAGAGAGTCAGAGAGAGAGTAGTGAGACTAGCTGAGAAGGAGGAGTAAAACTCAGTTATAACGAGGACAAATGTTATCTGGAAAAAGTGAAGCCCAGGAAAGGGTGAAGGTCTATGGTGCTAGTGTGGACTTCAAAATGTCTTAACAGATGACACTGAGGGAGCCTGGTCCCAGTATGGGCTTTGATGCCGCCGCAGGTACATGTCAGTGGAGCCATGTGTCCCTTCTGCCAGAGGGAAGGGAAAAGATTCCTTTTGGCAGGTGAAACTTCTTCATAATTTACAGAACATTTCCATCAGAGCAAGCCGGCCCACTTCACAATCAGCTCATTTCCCAGTGTCCTCTGAGTACTGGAGTACCACCCAATGCCCATGCCCTTCATGCTGTTTCTGAAGCCTGATGATCTAGACTGAAGACAGGAAGGTTGAGCCCTGGATGAAGAAGTGTCAGAGAAGTTCCTGAGGAATTCTGGCTTTTATCCAACCCTCAGAAATCCTCTTGTAGTTCAGGTGGTGCTCATTTCTGACTATATAGACTACCTTTTGGAGTTTGAGGAATTGATGAAGCTTCCTTTGGAAAACAGTGATGCTGGAGAGTATAGGTGGCTCCACCAGGTACCCCGAAGGTTCCTCTGAGGAGGTTTTATGGACATTAGGGCAGGTGAGAGGATGTGCTGTGTCTACTGGAGGTAAGTACAAATGACCGAACATCCTGCAGGAAGGAGGAAGCCAGTGCAGCATCAAGCCATTGAGCCTGTGAGGTGAGGACAGTGACCACAAGTGTGGCAGCAATCAGATCCTTGAGACCTTCCCTCCCCATCGAGACAGGGTGTTCCAGTTTGTTTTATAGTGTGATGAGAAGTTGCTGGGGATTCTGAGCTGGAGTAACCAAATCTGATTTGTTTTCACCGTAACCTTGGATACTCTGAAGAACAAACTGTGGCTTAGTGTGTTTGCTAGAAGCAATTATTGTCAACACTATTCCCTTCCAGATAACTATGTGCATGTAAACATGCAAATGAAATATATTTAAAGGGACTCTCTCATATGCATAGAACTGTATTATCACTTGCTTCTTTTAGTATAATCTGTGTTGAAGATCAGTGGTATTTTCTGTAGTGGGTCAAAGGATACAGATAGAAATATAGATAATTATAAAATACAGATAATTAGAGAAAAGACATTCTTGCAAAATATTGATGGATGAAACACTAAATTGAGTATAGACTTGGAATGTGTGTCTGTTCTTGAGCAGATTTCTTGGATGGAGAGAGAATGAGTGGAACTCCAACAGGTGAGTTTCCCATCACCTAACCTGATTGCAAATTCTTTAAGGTTATTGTGTAAGGTGTTATGCATCTCACTCTTGAGGGTGCATTTTCACAAAGACTGGTCTTGTCCAAGTCTGATGCCAAGGGAACGATTTTCCAACCTGTTGGGTCTTAAAGGTGGCATTTATGTAATTATAGGTTCCCTTGCCATAAGCGTCTCCCAGCAGGTCCTGATCTTCTGCATGCATTACTTGGTGGTGAGAAGATAGGTGGGAGCTCTTGGATCATGCAGGGAGAGAGATCTTGCAGTTAGGCTATAGCTTTGTTCTTTTATTAGGTCTGGGAAATGTTGTAGGAACTGTATGTAGTATGGATTCAAAAAGAAATGTCTGCACCCAAGTTGCGTGGAGACGGAGGTCTTGCTTTCTGTTTTAACATATTTATTTTGGAAGCAAGATCTTACTGTGTAGCACTCTTGGTCTCCAGTTAATAATCTTCCCGTCTCAGCCTCTGCACTGCTGTGACTGTGGGTATGTGGCAACACACCAAGCTTCATTTATCTTTCGATGGTGCAAGACAGGAAGTATGAGAAGCAGCTTGGTGAACATTGAGATGACAGTCTTCTGCCTCTGCTACTAACATGCAGTCCATCTGAACCGCCCGATAGTTAAAGTCTGCCAGCCTTCCCGAGCACCATGGTGTCTGATGCAGTTCCTACTCGCCTGTCACTAGTGATGCTGATGCAGGAGCTCCCGTATGTCTCATCTGAATACCAGCAGAGTTAGTACGTCCCGTACTATACCTCACATCTGGCCAGATCAGATTCAGTGCAGATCTGATCCTGTGCAGCGAGTGGTGGAATTTCACGTCAGCATTTTATACATGTGTGTTCACTTACCTGCACAGTTTGGCCACGTCCAACTATTGGATTCTTTTACACAGTTACCATTGTTGGGGCTTGAATGATGGGCCACTGACTGTCCTTACAAAAGACAAATTTCAGATGCATAAACATTTGTTGTTGAGCAAAATGGGGAAAAGCCTTCCAAGTAGACAGATCTGCTGAAGACCTAGCCTTGTGTCCCTTAACTTAGTGTCTTGTTTGGGGCAAGCCTCTATAAAAGTTAATGTGTGCCTCAGACTACCTAATATGTCTGTCTTTCATCATAGGTCATTTAGGGTTCAAGATCTGGGCATCATCCTCAGGGATACAAGCTTCAGCTAATACCAGATGTTCGTGCCCTGCTCATGCATGGTTGTGGAGTGTTTTGTAATAATATTCCTGCCAACCCATTCTTGCGTCCAAGAAGTTATCCAATGGGATGCTTTCTGACAACTTGTTATCAGTCACAGCTCATTTGCTTCATCCATACTGGCAGTTAACAAGGCATTTCAAAACGGGCTTGTGCACTCGTCTCCCAGGTGTAGCAGCTGGTAGCATAGGAGTGGGTGACACCTGTGTTTTGATGGGGCCAAACATGTACCTTCTGTGAGTCTATACTGAAGTATTCTAACCAAGAAACCGTCATTTCTGCCAAGTGTTTAATCCTAGTGTGTTAGTCTGTGATGGGAGTGACAGAAACTAGCTAGGCTGATCTTGGGACGCTGGAGGGGTCACTGCCTGTAGCAGCTCTGGGGGGGTCACTGCCTGTAGCAGCTCTGGGCTTATCAGTACAATGAGGTGTGACAGATAGGCCTTTCATGGGACCAGGAGCTCCTGTGATATAGGGAGTTAGTTACTGAGTCAGTAGGATATGCTGATAATGGTTGAATGGGAAGATCACAAGCTCAGGATCTTGTGGAATGTCTGTCTGTCTGTCTCTGCTCACACTTGTAACTTTTTGAGTTTTCTATCATTGTAAAAATGTTGGAGCTGGGGTTCTCACCTACATGTTTTTGTCCAGACATCGTCTTGCTCTGCATCCTACCCTGACCTTGGAGCAGTTTTCCTACCTCAGCCTTTAAGGTGATGGAATTCTACTCCTGTCCCACAGTACTCTTCTGCTAGATCCTTTTTCTTTTTCTTTTTCTTTTTCTTTTTCTTTTCTTTTCTTTTCTTTTCTTTTCTTTTTTTTTTCTTTAATTGCATTTGATTATTTTTGTGGAAAGTAGGGCAACACAGCACATATACAGTGAGGCTAGAGAAAATGAGAGGCATCTAGGATTTACAGTGTGGATAGAATACTGTCCACCCCAAGCCCAACCCCAGGCCCCAACCCAGATCCTAGATGCTCAAGGTTGGGGCCCTTATTCATAAAGAGGATAAGAAACACCAGGAATTCTTCCAGTCTCCTTGCCTGTGTGAATAGGCCACGGGTTGGGGAGAAGGCTCACCAGAAGCCAATTATCAGCATCCAGTTAGGATCAATATCTTCGAAGTCTCTGGAACAGGAGATAAACCCTCCTTATCAAGACACCCAGTTAGGTGTTTAAAACATTCATCAGACTGTTGTATGGAGGAGCAGCAGTTCACTGGAGCCCGACTGTGGGCAGGAGGCCAGGCTTCACCTAAGACACTCCAAATAGATACCTGTTAGTTGGTTGCATCTGTCCATCCATAGACCAGGAAGGTACTTAGCAATGTAAGGATAGATGGTATTATGGGACCTCATGATGTCTGGGGTGGTGGGGCTGTTTGCACGCTTGCAGCACAGATGTGACACCTGTGAAAGACAGAGCCAGGGGAGGGTGCTGGGAGATGGGACTTGACTGGCCCCACAGCCAGCTCAGAGCCTGGTGACCTTAGAGCAGCCTCGAATGGTAGAGCATGTGAGATGTTGAGAGCTATGTGCTTGCTTTATTCTGTGACTCAGGGGCTTATGTCCCCTTATGAATATTCTATCCCTAAAGCACTTCTAACCTCAGATCTGAAAGATGATTAAAAATGAGGCCTGTTAGGAGCAGAGAAGTTTTGTTTTTAAATTGTTAGAAGCATTAGGAAGTAATACAGAAAGTTGGTGTCACTTGCCAGGTGACAAACGTTTGCTACCTCTTAGAACAGGCTCTCACTAACCCTCTACCTGCTTGCTCCAGTCCATCATCCTCTTAAAGCCAACTGAGGGCTTCAGTGAGTGGGCAGTTATCTGAGATTGAGAGGGACATGACATTTAAAAGATGCCTGAAGAAGAAGGGGATTAGTGTGTGGTTGGTTTGTCTCCAAAGGGATCCAGTTTAGACATTTATAGGCAAAGAATGTTGACCTTAAAATGTTTATAGGGCCCGGGGTACAAATAACAGCTAGTTTGAATTCTGGAAAACACTTAACTATTATTCTGTGTTTTTGAGTTTATGATTCATTTTTACACTTCTTTATTGTGTACTGTGTGTGTGCAAGGGTCTGTGAGTGCAAGGGTGTGTGTTTGCGGGGAGGGGGGGGGCGGTAGGGGTCAGGACAAATCTTAGGAGTTAGTTCTCACCATCCACCATGTAGGGTTTGAGGGTAAGGCTCAGGATCCTCCACTCACTGAGCCATTTTGCTGACCCTGCTTTTATTTAGATACAATTCTGTTTTGAAGAATGGAACAAGTGTGACTCCTCAAACTTGGGTCATTCTCGGCTGTATCACATTGCCCTGCCATCTGCAAAGTAGACTTTCCCATGGTGTACACATTTTAGTTTCTGTAGGTGTTTTTATGATTTTTGCCTTGGAGCTATTTATTTGTGTGTCTAGCACATGCATTGGACCGTCTGCAGTGGCACCCTCATGTCGTCCTCACCAATACCTGAGCCAGCATATAGGTGGGGTATGCAGTTTAGCTGATGTAACCTTCCTTGGCTGCTGCCCTCCAAGATCACAAATGTGGTTGGATATGTCTCATAGTATTTTCTCCTTTAAAAGTCCAAGAAATCTTTAAAATAAGCAGTCACCTGGAGAATAAGAACAGAGAGATCATACAAGGCTGCAGTGATAAAGGACAACTCACACACACACACACAGAGACACAGACACACACACACACACACACACACACACACAAACGCATCTTTCTATGCGCCTGGAATATCTCGGAGCCACAGGGGATGCAGTGGAATCTCTTGTGTGTCTTTATGGCAAGAAGTTGGTTTAATGTGACGGTCTGGCGGGGAGCAATATCAAGTATGTGCAGATTAATACCTAAGCTTTGTTCGGATGACCACTCTATAGGAACTTAACTGATTGCATCTAAGTGTCTTCTCCAACAGGCTGGCGTTTATTGTTTTGTAATTAAGAGTTGTTTTGAATGGTGCAAACATGCAGATGTGGTAAAGTGCTCTGGCCAACTATGAAGATTTTCTTAGGCAATTGAGGGAATTACAGGGAGTTGCCTACTAGCTCGAACTACAGGTTTGAGTTTTTTGGTTTTGTTTGTTTTTGATTTTGGTTTTTGAGATCATATATGTATATGGTATCTGTATATAGTCATTTATGTTTATAGCACATACACATGGTATCTGGTCCAAGGGTATGTATGGCATTGCTCTCCATCTTCCTCTTTGAAGCAGTGTCTGTCTCACCTATGGGTGGTCAGTAAGTTTGGGTCTGGTTAATGCCATGGTATGTGGTGTTTTTATTTATTTGCAAGTCTTAATATTTAATTTAAAAATAAAGAACACCAGCGCCTCAATATGTCTAGCCTGGCTAGTCTAGCCCTCAGACTCATACTGCAAGTGCATCATTCAACCGGTTCTCTCTCTCCAGCCCTCTGACCAGTTCTTAAAAGGTCTCGGCAGGTTTGGTGGTAATTGAAAGAGTCTGCGGTATTCTGTTCCTGCTAAGCAGAAGCAGAATGCTTAGTTTTTTACCTTAGCCTACATTTGTGTTCAATCCACGTTGTTTCTAGCTAACGTCCACTCTACTTGGTTTTTAGGTGTTAAAAATGGACCAGAGAGGCCAGATCCTTCAGCCAGACCTCGGCAGAAACCAAAGAAAAATGAGAAAGAAGAAAAGGTCAGTAGGTAAAAATGTAATTGCAGACCTTCAGATACTCAGATGTATGTCATAGCATTGTTTAAGAATTTATTTACAGATGGATGTGGGGCAGTTGGACTATCTTAACACCAGAGGTCTAAGGTCATTCAGGATGAAGTGTCAGCACTAATGATCCTAGACAAACCCAGCTTCCTCCAGTCACTTTTCCAGCACATACCTGGCTGGGAACAAGCCTCCTGCAGCCCTTGGGCACAGGGGGGCCAGCATTTGTTCTGTGGTAATCTGAAAAAATTTCATTTGATGGGAGTGAAGCCCCAGGTATCCATCATCTGTGAATACATCAAGGCCTGCCTTAAAACTAAAACCCTACAAGCGATGGTCACTGATGTCAGCAGGGTAGACAGTGGCCACCCTTCCCAGTCAGAAGATAGCCTTGGGGAAGCTGGGAGCACTGAGGAAGGTAGAGGTGTGGAGAGGTCAGTGGTCGTGCTTTTGATACTTGGTGAGTTTGAAGAACAGTAGGAATTGCTCGATACGAAATTTAGATTTTAAAGTACAGCTTTCCAATGTGCTGATCTTTTATGTAAGGTGGGGACAGGAGTTCGTTTGGGATCTGGTATTGTTATGATTCAACAAAAACCACTGGGTTCCATTTGCTCATTTGAAAGCTGACCGTAGGATTATAGAATTACATTAGTAAATTAAGTACAGCTTCCTCTGATGAACTTCACTTCCAGATTAGGCCAGTATCTGCCCTTCCCCCTATTCCTTCTGCAGAAACTGAGGACTTTACCTGTCTGGTTTTGATCCTTAATCAATTTTACGATAATTTATTTTCAACTGAAATTTGAGACTTTAACAGGGCCCTGGTTTTATGCACAGTACAAATTAAAGGGTCCTATTTTATCAAGCAAAGAGCTTGTTCTTTTTTTCTTTTTAAAATCTTGGGATTGAAACAAAGGTATAGCTCAGCATTAAGCCTGCTAGGCATGGGCAAGGCCCTGGGTTTGATCTCCAGTGATGTAGTTCAGTGGCAGGCTTGCCTGTGATGGGCAAGGCCCTGGGTTTGATCTCCAGTGATGTAGCTCAGTGGCAGGCTTGCCTGTGATGAGCAAGGCCCTGGGCTTGATCTCCAGTGATGTAGCTCAGTGGCAGGCTTGCCTGTGATGAGCAGGGCCCTGGGTTTGATTTCCACTGCTGGGGGTTGGGGCGGGGGAGAAAATGAAAACCTTGCGACTGAATCCTAATGTTGAAAAGGGGGTTTCATCTGCTAATTATTGTTCTGCGTGTCCCTGTGAGATTGACAGTCCTGGTGGTCATGGCAGAGTTTGAAACTCCATTGTTTCTCTGGGCCCTAATGAGCTTTTGCTCTAATTAAACAGGCAAGGGTAGGTAATGTCCCATCTCAGCAGCCCTGCAGAGCAGGCCGGTCAGAGTAGATAATGCTGAATTCGAATTCGGTGTTACATGGAGATTCAGGGTGGAGTGTAGGGAGTCAGAGACTGACAAGTATGGGCCCCAAGAAGACTGAAATCTGCGTGTCAGCATAGATATGAGGCCCCTGTGACAGTCGCACCACCACAGTGCTGCGTTCACTGCGAGCCTTCTTGACGGCCACAGGCCTTTGCCTGCTCTTTGATTTGTTCTGGAAAGTTCTCAGCTCTTGCTGGCTTCAAATGTAGAGATGCCTCCCCTACTCCTCCCCCTTCCTCCTCCATGTTGGCATTAAAGATATACAGAGCCAAGCCTGGATTCTCTTGTTGTTGTTTGTTTTTTGTTTTTTGTTTTTCGAGACAGGGTTTCTCTGTATAGCCTTGGCTGTCCTGGAACTCACTCTTTAGACCAGGCTGGCCTCGAACTCAGAGATCTGCCTGCCTCTGCCTCTGCCTCCCAAGTGCCTCCCAAGTGCACCACCATGCCCGGCTCTGGATTCTCTTGTATCTTTGCGTTTTTTTTTTTTTTTTTTAATGAATTTTGTTTCCATCTCCCCTTTTGGTCACTCTTTATAAGTCCATTGCGATGCTAAACCAACACACTGAAGTCTGTCATCTGTTCATTACTCTTTTAGGCCCTTGGAGTATTATTTGAATTTATTTTCTCATTTTTGGTCCTGTGCCATGCATGCTCATTTGGAAGTCTTTGCCAACACCTCTGCTCTCCCTTGTTTCTTTTCTTATTCTCTGCCGTTTCTCATAGTTCTCAGTCCTATATTCCACAGCTAGTAATGTGTTGGTTTGGCGTCCAGTCGGGAGTGGGATGGTTCAGAGCTGGGCCACTGTCGCTGGGAATCCAACTGTTCTAGGTAGGGTCTGTGAGCCTCAGAGCCTCAGTGTTATGGTTCTGGACTCCCAGCTGATTGCCTGGGCAGCGTGTCCATAGACACTGCTTGCCTGTTTCTATCTTGTACAATTTTCTGGCTGATTCTAGTTTTTTTGGTCGATCCACAGGACTCAGTCTATCACTCTTGGGAACTCTGCTGTGGCAGGTTGTTTGTGCTTGGCCCAGGGAGTGGCTTTATTAGGAGGCGTGGCCTTGCTGGAGTAGGTGTGGCCTTGTTTGAGGAAGTGCATCACTGTGGTGGGCTTTGAGCTTCCTCCTAGCTGATTGAAGACGCCAGTCTTTTTCTGGCTGCCTTCACAACCAGAGGTGGAACTCTCAGCTCCTTCTCCAGCACCATGTCTGCTTGCATGCTGCCATGCTTCCTGCCATAATGGATGGGACCTCTGAACCTGTGAGCCAGCCTTTATAAGAGTTGCCTTGGTCATGGTGTCTCTTCACAGCAATGGAAACCTTAACTAAAACAGATGGGTTAATTTTTATGGTCTTTTAAAGAGAAAAGACTGAATATTTAATAATACACACATACGTACATACATACATACATATATATTCATATTCTTTTATTGATTGGTTAGTTGGTTGTGTAGGGTATAAATGTTTGCGTGTGTACTTGCATGCACATATAAGTCAATTTTGCTGCATACTTTATTTCCTGGGGCAGGAACTGAACCTGGAACTCAGCGATTAGTTTGATTCTTAGCCATCAAGCTTCAGGGATACCTTGGTCTACATCTCTCCTCTCCCTTCCCCCAAACTGACTTTTTCAAGGGACACTGGAGATTTAAACCCTGGGCACCGTGCAAGCACTTCACCCCCAGCATCTCCCCATATGCATCTCTTGTAGAAAGAGTAAGGAAAAATTAAGTCAGAAGAAAAAGTTTCTAAAACAATTATTTAGGAAAAATACATTAAACATCAGATTCATTTTTCTGGTTGTTTTAGCTTTTATGTTGGTTTTTTGTTTGTTTGTTTGTTTGTTTCTTTGGATTTTTGTTGTTGTTGTTATTGCTGTGGGTTTTTCATAGCTGTTCCCACCCTAGGCAGGTGGGTTTGCATCAGTGAGAAGGTAGCGTGCTGTAGTACATCACTGGAGTTGACTCCCAGTTTAAGTCCTGCTCTTTCCTCCAGATATGTGTCTTAATATCTATGATTGAGACAGTAACATTTTATGAATATGGTTTTCCAGTTTGCAGTAATTCCAGGAATTTGGCTGTGCCTTTAGATAGTCTGATAGAAGCTTTGATCTCGAACTTCACTTTCAACTTTAAACAGCAGTGATTCACCCAAATGACAGTTGATATTTGTTTTTTTTCTTGAAAATTCAACATGAGTATTTGTTATTCATCAAGTTGGGGAATTGTCACACTTCCTCTAAGATGACACACTTTATAAAATGTCCCGGTAAACAGTTTCCTGTTGTTTATTCCTGCTGGGTGCGCTGAAATAGGGCCAGTCTGAGGGTGGATCCTTTGAGAGCCTGTCACCCGTCGCTGGACAGATAGGGTAGCAGACACTGAGCTTTGATTTATAACCCGTGGGTCTGGTGATCTGTGGTTACTTTGAAAAAGCCTTCCCGGCAATCTAAACCCAGGCCTGGCAGAGGTGAGCTGTGCTCAGTGGGACAGGTGTGGGACTCAACAGCACGTGCGGCTTTGTGAAGCCATTTAGAAACCAGCAGCAGTATATTGATGCCCACAGTGGCTGTCCACTCCCACGAGCATGCTTGTTTTGTTTTGGGTTTTTTTTCCTTGTTATGTATGACAAAATATTTCTACAGAAAACATTTAATAAAATCTTCAAAGGGTTTTGGGTACATTGTGGCATGTGTAACTCAGAAGTCACCAAATACAGCTGTGGTGGTGCACGTGGCTGGGATCCCAGCATTCAAGAGGAGGGAGGCAGGAAGATCAGTGGAAGCTCATCCCCAGCTGTGTACGGAGTTCACAGAAGTGAGTCTCCCCCAGACTAACGAACAAGAAGAGCAGTGTGAATGGGGTTAGCCTGAGCTAAGTGAGTCCCTGGGTCAGAGCTGCAGCAAGACAGATTCTCCTAGACCTCAGTGACTCGTGGGCCAGAGTGAGGGTGTCCCCCGTCCTGAGAATCCTGGGCTGTGCAGCAGAGGGAGAAGCTGCTTCTGGAGTCTGGTGAGATGGCTGGTAAGCCTTCACAACTCCGAGCAAGGCTCAGTCAGCAGGTCCCCTCGAAACGCTTTATTACTTCTGGTCGAGTGACAGAATGCCTTAAAAAGCAACTTAAAGAAGGAAGACTCTATGGTGGTTTGCACTGCATCACGGTGGGACTTCATGACAGAAGACTGAGACGAGTGGTCCCATTGCATCTACAGTCAGGAAGTAGGTGAACGTTATATTCAGCTCAGCTGTTCTTCCTTATTCAGTCCAGGGCCCCCACCCCAAGGGATGGCACCACTCACTCATCCTGAGTTAAACCTAGCCTAGTTTATTAAATATACTATTTGGGGGATATTAGCCAAATGATAGTTAACCCTAGTAATCCGCTTAGATATATCAAATCTGCCAATCTGAAGTTTCCTCTGGGAGTAAAGAAACTTCTTATGTGCATTTCCACTCAGCTCTGTATCCCCTCAGGGCACACTTGCCCTCTAGAAAGTCAGCGCCATGCTGGTGAGGAGCCCACCAAACCGCCCCACACTGCGTCCACTGTCCCCCAGTGACTCAGCGAAGCTAACCGCACTCGTGTTGTTCTTACTAGCTCTTAGTTGGTGACTCACTTGTGTCCATATAATGTGAGGGGAGTCTTACTGGGAAGTTTCTGGGACTAGTGTTCTCTCAAGGAAGATACCCCTGGGAAGAAGGGTTTGGCCCTGTCCCCTGGAACATCCACAGCTGGAGGTCGAAGCCAAGAGAGAATTAAGGAAAGGAAAGCATTGGCAAGGGTAGGCAGCAAGGCCTGCAAGCCTCACGCAGTTTCCACAGAAATTAGATGGCTGTGTGCCTAAAGGCAGGGCTGCTTCAGTGAGGAACTAAACAGCATGTCAAGGCAGAGGAGGTACGGCCAGGAGACTTCATGCTATTTGCAGTATCACTGGGGGGCTGTGGACCTAAGGGTGGGGTGCTTCAGTAAGGAACCATGCACACCACGTACAGAAGTGCACACCTGCCCAGTGCCCAGAAGCACAGACCTCACTGGAGACTGTCGCTTACCTAAGCCAGTCTACGCTTCCACCCTGGCAGGATACAGACATCCTCTCCACCCCTAGGTTTTTATTCCTTTGTCTTTCCTTAATTCTCTTAACCTTTTAACCCTTTTAAATAGTATTGTTCTGTAGATACCTGGGACTGTTCCTTGTTAATTATTAATACAGGGTAATTTAGGTGGGGTTTTTTTTTTTTAAGAAAAGAGTTAAATAGAGAATGACATATAAAAGCTGCCAATTATAAACCAATGAGGCATTATCTCAGTTAAACTAAGTAAGAGGCATTGCAAATATATTTTTGGCATGCCTTTGTGGCTTTTGGATATGAGCAGAGATTCGGTTTATCTGTCTGTGTCGGTCCAACAAAATCTCATGTCTGTTGACTGTCAGATTAGAGCAATTTGGGATGAGAGACTTATCTTTAGCCTCAAATTTTCAACAAGCATGTTATTATAAATTATAGTGTTTTATTTTTCTATGGAATTATCCTGTTTTTCATTTTAGAATCTATTTGCTTCTTGATTCTGTTTTTATATTGAAAAATTAAAGTCTCTTTTTTTTTTTTTTGTATTTTTCTTGAGTGGTTGCACTTCCTCCAGTAAACTTTTTCTTTTTTTTTTTTAATTAAGTAAGTGTGTGCGTGTGCACACTTGGGTTAGTTCCCAATGAGGTCAAAGGGGGTTGGGTATGCTGGAGCTAGACTTAATTGGCAGTTGTGAACTTCCCAAACTTGGGTCCTCTGGAAGAGCATAGAGTGTTCTTCACCACTAAGGTATTTCTCCAGTCCATTGTATTTTTTTAAATAAGATTTACTTACTTTAATAGTATGTATACATATTTTACCTGTGTATATGTATGTGCACTATCTGTGTATAGTACCTGTAGTGCCCTTGGAAGCCAGAAGAGGTTATTGGATCCCCTGGAACTGAAGTCATGGGTGGTTGGCAGCCACCATATGGTTGCTGAGAGTCAAATTTTGAGTAACCTGTAAGAGCAGCAAGTACTTGAAACCATTATTGAGCCATATCTCTAGCCCCTCACTTGCCATTTTGAAAACAGTTTGGATAGCTTGCTTGGATATACTATAAAATTATTTCTTTGGTGACTTTTAGTTTAACTTTTGGTAGCTTCAGTGTGTGTAGTGTGCTGTGAACATATGTCTCTGTTTTTCCAGCCCCCTTTCCATAATGTCACTGGGTCTTGGAGGGGTTGTTATAGATGCCACACTTAGGGATGAATGCTCAACAGCCATTGGTTTTCAGCATTTTGACCTGTCTATGTTAACTGTCTCATTTCCCAAAAAGAAGTTTCTCTGGCCACAAAGGATGGCTGCGCTAGCCTAAGGGTAAAACAGGAAAGAATGTGCGCTACATCCAAGACTCCACTAACAGAGATGCCACACACTTGGAATGAAGCTCTGGTGTCAGCCCTTCCGCTAGACTCCAGAAGGGAGACACTGACAGAGCTGCCAGGGTCTGCGTGTGGAACATCCCAGACTGATTTCTAGGGGGTTATTTTTGTGTTGGGTTTTTGTTGTTGTTGTTGGATTTTGCAGCCTTTGTCCTTTGCCATGGTTGATTTACCCTTCTCATTTTCCCTAGTCAGTGTTACAGTGCTTATGTATGAGGATTTATTTATTTATTTTTATTAGATATTTTCTTTATTTACATTTCAAATATTATCTCCTTTCCTGGTTTCCCCTCCAAAAATCCCTTATCCTCTCCCTACTTCCCCTGCTCCCCAACCCACCCACTTCTGCTTCCTGGCCCTGGCATTCCCCTATATTCTTCATATTGTTTTTCCTTCTATGGGGCTGCAACCCCTTCAGCTTCTTGGTTCCTTTTTCTAGCTCCTTCATTGGGGACCCTGTGCTCTGTCTAATGGATGACTTGCTGTCCTTGAACTTGATCTATAGACCAGGCTGGCCTCAAACTCACAGAAATACCCTATACTGGGGCATAGAACCTTCACAGGACCAAGGGCCTCTCCTCCCATTGATGACCGACTAGGCCATCCTCTGCTACATATGCAGCTAGAGCCATGAGTCCCACCACGTGCTTTCTTTGGTTGGTGGTTTAGTCCCAGGGAGTTCTGGAGTTACTGGTTAGTTCATAGTGTTGTTCCTTCTATGGGGCTGCAACCCCTCGGCTTCTTGGTTTCTTTCTCTAGCTCCTTCATTGGGGACCCTGTGCTCCTCTAATTGGATGACTGTGAGCATCCACTTCTGCATTAGTCAGGCACTGGCAGAGCCTCTCACACAAGACCCCATTGCAGATGGTTGTAAGCCACCATGTGGTTGCTAGGAATTGAACTCAGGACCTCTGGAAGAGCAGTCAGTGCTCTTAACCGCTGAGCCATCTCTCCAGCTCCACGTATGTGGATTTATACCAGGAGTAAACAATATCGGTCATATTTGAAATACTTGAATTATTTCCTCAGTTTACCCATTTTTTTCTTCCCTTCATTTTTCTTCTCCTCCTTCTTCTCTCTTTCGTCTCCTACTCCTCCTTTTCCTCTTCTTCTTCTCCTCCTCTTCTTCCTCCTGTTTTGTTTTTCAAGGCAGGGTTCCTATGTGTGCAGTACTTGCTGTCCTTGAACTTGATCTGTAGACCAGGCTGGCCTCAAACTCAGAGAAATCTCCCTGCTTCTCCCTCCCAAGTACTGAGATTAAAGGTATTCCCCACCACCTGGGCAGTTCACTCATTTTGAAGGAAAAGTAGCTTTACTGTTTATCTGAAAGTTGATATGTAAACCCAAACAATGTTACAATGTTTTATTTCTGAAATGTTACTCTTTCTCACCAATAAAAAAAGTACATCTGTTTGGTTTGACCTACCTTTGATCTTACTAAAACAAAATCAATTACAGTTTTCCAATGTCATGCTCCCTCCTTCCAAACCTTCCCTTCTCTCCTTCCTCCCTCTGGACTCTCTGAAACTACTACTTTAGAAACTTCAAAAAGGACTTTTGCTAAGGTCAAAAGCAGTGCTCACTGTGTGCACATTAGCTATTCTTCCCTAGTGGGGTTCATTCTGGGGTTCCTGTTGACACTGTGAGTATGTGGGCCTGAGACTGTGACTGGTGCTTTTCTCTTCAGGACACAATCTCACCTGTTCCTTTGCCAGTGAATAACAATGCTATAAACAAGTTTGTCTTTTCTTTCTATAGCATCATTCTGTAATACATGCCTTGCAATATAAAAAGATGTGACCAAAATAGGAATTGGACAACTAAATTTTATATGAATATATTGCAAATAATAACATGAAGGTTTCAACTTTCCTTAACAACAGGAAGCAGTTCAGCGCACTGTTTGTGCATGTGCCTGTGCACGTGTTGTGTCTACCTATAGAGACCATTAAGGTGTTAGATCCCCTGGAACTGGAGTTACATGCAGTTGTGAGCTGCCCTCTGTGTGCTGGAAACTAAATTTAGTTCCCCTGCAAGAGCAGCCAGTGCTGAAAAGTGGTTGGTTCCCTTGGGACATTCAGGCCACTTTTGCACCAGCAGGAACACCTTGCCTGGCAGGTCAGTATTTCATTAGTCACAGTCCTCAGCCAGCAAAGACCAGTGAATGGTTCTTTTCTCGCCACAGCCTGAATATTACCCTCTGATACCACAAAGTCCATATGAACTCGTGAGTGCTTCAGAGAAGCGCTTGTCATTCTGTTCCCCAGAGTGGTCTGTGGGTGACATACTTCCAAAGGGCTCACTCTTGCCTACAGGTTTTCATTTGTATAGCACTCCCTTTGCAGGGCAGTGAGGATCCCAGTCCGTCTGCTCAACACTCTCCTCCTGGAGCCTTCACTTCTCACGTGTCCCTTACGTTCCTGACAATCTCCCTGCTTCAGCCAGATGTGTGTCTTTCCTTTGCCCTGGGATTGTATTTATATCTGATGGTAGCTGTAATCTAAGTAGATTCTGATGGTTTGCTAAAGTCCTATGGCCCTTGAGGGCAGTCATGACCTCTTGTGTGTCTCTCCAGTCCCATGTGTGCTTGTGCATTGTCCTGGTTCACTAAATATTCAATTCCTAAAGGCTGCCCATCTGTAATATTTTTTTCTCCATGATTACATGCTTCTGCTCATAAATAATCTTTATTGTCGTTTTTATACTTTTAAAATTTATCTTATTTTTAAGATAATAATATAAATTATAACATTTCACCTGTTGCTTTCCTTCCTCAACCCTCTCATATACACCCTTCAAATTCCTGGTCTCATATGTTTGTGTATCTACATATCCTAAATATAATTGCCTCGTTCTGTAGAATGTTCCTTGTATTTATGTTTTCTCAGCTGATCATTTGGTGTTTGATTGTTCTTCCCTGGAGACAGTCTCTCCGGCTCTCAGTATTCTTTAGTTGCCTATAGTTCCTTGTGCAGGGCTGAGGCCTCCGTTTCAGCTCAGGCTTAAGGTAGCCATGTTGATGAAACTGAGTCTTCTGACATCACTAGGAGACATGATCTCCCAGAGAACTCCCAGTTCCTTTGGCTCCTACAAACCTCTCTATTCTCTCTTTCACAATGATTCTAAGTTTTAGATACTACAGTATTTTGTAGATGTATCCATTGGGACTGGACTCCACAACTCTGCATTTTGATTAGTTGTGGCTTTCTCTGATAGTCTCCATTGGTTGCAGAGAGAAGTTTCCTTGATAAGGGCAGAGGACTATATTGATCTGTGGGTAAAAGGACAAATATTTAGAATATAATTAGGAATTAGGCTATTTTTGTAACGTGGTAGTTGTAGGTTATTCCCCCAAGTCTAACCTTGGGCGGGTGGATCAGGGTCCATTTCCTAGCATGGTTTCCCTCCTGTTGAGTGAGTCTTCAGTCCAATTAGAGAGCTGCTGTTACCACCAAAGTGTGTGTGCCACTACTGCACCCATAGGGTTACAGGTCGTGCTGGTCATTGTTATGTTTCTAGGTGTCATAGATGGATAAAACTGCTCTTGCTTCCCTCCTTTGAAAGCTAGCACAGCACTTTCTATACCAAGAAAGAGAGTTCTCAGGGAAGAGGCATTTAGGTCAGTTCCAGTTCAGAACCTGTACGTGAAGTGCATGGTGTCTTCAGGAATAGGGTGTGGGAAAACTCTGCTAATTAAGTTAAGTCCACCATGATCAGAGCCTCTGGACTTAGTGCAATATGGGTAACTCCCTTCATTAGCAGGGCTTCTCCTCTGATCTTGTCCGGGGAATTCTAAGCCCACACATGTGCCTAAGGAATGTCAGGTAGCCTCAATTAGATTACAGGATCAATTTCATTTCTCCTGATACAACCAGTTCAGTCAGTACCTGAGGTTCCTAAAATGCTTCCCCGTGCTAATGAGACATTACAGGGAACCTAAGGCCCCAGTCATTGACCTTTGCTCATCCTAGATGTTCCTACCCTCAGTCCCCAAAATCATTATAACCTTTGGATCATCCTAAGTAAAATTGATCTGCCCACTGATAGCTGGTCCCGGTGTGGGGTGTGGTCATTCACCATACACGTATTCCCAGGGCTTTTGACCTCTCCCCAGCTCCCCCAGAGAACTCCCCCCACCCTACTTGTAGTTTCTAATTCCACGATAGGAATTTACCTTCCACTTTGTAGGGCAGGGGACAACCAAGGAACCTATTAATTATTCAAAGGTTCACACAAGGAATTGTGATGAATAAATTTTTATTCATAACTGACTGTGGTTAACTTGGAGCTTGAAATTAGAGCACTTCAGAAGGCTTTTTTATTCAACTGCATGATTATCACAGTCATAGTGAAAGACCTGTTGAGCTAGTCTTGTCATGGGTATTCCCTGACTTTATGGAAACCATCTTCCCAGGCATTTAAGATAGCTCCGATAGGACACATGGGAGAATGCCCCAGATGTTAGGCAGGTAGCTTTATTGAGAGTGAGGTGACATAGTCGACACACTGATAATGAGTGTCCAGAGGCCAGGAAGGGGTAGACCTCCCATTCCGTGAGACAGAACATCTACAGGAGCCTAGGAGGGAGACCTTCGCCAGCCCAACAAAGAGGATGGGAAAGTAGAGAGCTCGGCACTCTGATGTACTCTGTGCTCTTAGCCTGTTCCTGTGAGCTTGGCACTCTGATGTACTCCTCTTAGTCTGTCGCTGCAGGTTGGGAGAGAGATGGAAGACGGAGTATAGTCTGAGAATCAGACTCCTAAGGACTATAAGCACAGCTTATCCCTATAAAACTATCTTTTTCAGATACGGTGGTTAGTCAATGAAAGAAAGCCCATGACTGCTCCTAGGTATGGTGGGAGAGAAGGTTTATTGTAGATGTGAGGGAGAGTATAGCCAGACGTAGTATCTGGAGTGGTCCAGACTGATCCAGCCCATGAGAGGAGAGAGGAGGAGCAAGAAAGGAAGGGGAGGGGGCGCAAGAGGAGTACCTGGGAACCCAGAGACCAGGAAGCTAAAAAGACAGCTAGGAAAAATGGCTGAGGCTATACAAGAATTAGGGAAGCTGCGGAAAGGGAAGCCCAGCCCCTGGGCTGGAGAGTTTAAGGTAAGGGATAGGATTTGCCAGCCAGGATGACCCTGTAACTGGTAGGGACTGAGGGAGACTGCCCACTTTGATATGTTCAGCAGACAACCTCAGCCATTTGTGCTGAGTTTGCGACCTAACAGCAAACATCACTATTTTTGGGCCTTAGGGGATCTTAAAAATACCTGCTACAGTGAAAAGGAGAACTATTTATTAGTGGAACAGTTGTCTTAGAAGCCAGTCTTGACAGGATTGAGTTCCCAGGTGGGCAGTCAGCTAGATCCAGGGAGGAAGAGAACGCTTGGAGTTACACAGTACGGTTCTAGGGTGGTGTTGCCTGGAACTATTGCTACAGCAGAAACATGGCCCAAGCATTGTGCGGCGCTCTAGCCACTTCAAGGAGAGCCAAGCTCTCTTGGTTTGGCTTGGTCTGCTATGGTGCCCAGCTCTGCCAAGTCCACCTCCAGGTTGACTTTAGCTCCCGGCAGATGGCTCATTCTACCCTCACCATTGCTGACACTGAGTCAGTGAGTGAAATCAGGGGATTTGTGCCTATGGTATTGAAGGAGGGGAGAATTTCGTGACTCCTGGGGGTGCAGTGGATTCTGCTCACTAAGCAGGTAGGTGCAGGAACGGGGAAGTGAAGTGTCTTAGTCACCACCGGTTTTCACATATTAAAAATCAGAAATCACCCAGACAGTGGCAGGACTGGGAAAGGGGCTTCAGACACTACTTCATGCCTCACATACATTTTTTTCCATAGCCCCTCTCTCATTGATGAAAAGCTATCTCTTAGATTATTCATAGTCACAGACTAAGCTTGGCTTCATTAGATTGATTTGCATAGATGACAGAAACTAGAATGACACTTTGTCAGTATGACCTTACATTTGATTTATGGGTCTTGATAATTTCTTTCTTTCTCTCTTTCTTCCTCTTTTATCTTTAGATTTATTTATATGTATGAATATTTTGCTTACATGTATATTTGTGTACTATGTGTATGCCCAAGGTCAGAAGGCATGGAATCCTCTGGAACCGGATTTATGGATGGTTAGTAGGCATTAAGTAGGTGCTCAGAATCAAGCCTAGGCTGAGCCTTATCTCCAACCACTGGGGGCCTTTGTTGAAGAGTCCAGCCACACATTTAACAGCCTCTTCTGTCTGGAAGCTGAGCTAGGCGGGGCTTGCTGCCAGGTCGGCTACAGCCTATTATGTTTGGGAGACTTCCCTTACCTCCAAACATCCCAAGGCTTCTGACCCTGCTACAAGGTGACATTCCTCACTGACTTGAAGGCTGAGGACCCTTAAGCAGATCCACTCTTGTTTACCTGGAGAATATTGTAGACGCTGGGTCTCTAAAGCAAACCTGGGTTCCTTAAATGTGTGGTGGCTACTGATTAAAGAAACATTATTTTCAAATGTGACATTGAAGAAAAGGCTGCAGTTGTAAACCAGTGTTCAATTACTTCCTGATAATGGCAAAAACAAAATATTTTTAAACCTCTACAAAAAATTGTATCACAATTTCTGAATTCTGGAAAGACCAAACAGGGAGAAAGAATAAGAAGTCATTGTCAAATATGTCTTTTATGTTTGTGAAAGTATAGTAAGTATATCTTCAAGTCATTATGAGATCCAAATAGCATAAAGGGGAATGCACTCCTGTTTAACACACAGCACAGAACACAGACACATCAACCAACTAAAAACCTGGGTCACTCACGCCCCCATAGCTCATTTAGGTACACTGGTATCAACAGTGATACACTGTTCTGGCTCGTTAGCCCACCCCAGGGTTCATCTCCTTTTCAGGGTTCTGGAAACTTCAGTTAAATCCCCCCAGGGGGCTGAGGGTAAGAACAAAGCAAAATACAAGATGGCTGTGATTTTGTCCATTTTCAAATCACAAAAGATCTGATGAGAGTTAATTATACGAACCGTAGCAATGGAGATGATAGGTTGAACATGGGGTACAAAGCACAAAGCTTAGGGAAGGCATCTGTAAATAATGACAAACCTTATCTTCCAAAAGGAGTAGGAAGTATACCTACTTATAAAATTAGGAGCAGCCAGCCAGATGGGCTAGTTGGTGAAGGTGCTCGCTGCAAACCTGACATCCTATTGTTCATTCCCTGAGATCTGCATAATGAAAAGAGAGAACTGACCTCTGACCTCCAAGTGCAGTCCATGGCATGCACATATATAGTAAGTAGTCTTACAGATTAAAGGTCAGATTCAGTAAAATAGCCCTAAGACATATTTGTGGTCTATCAAGCATAAAATTAGAGCAAGAATTCCAAAAAGGGTGAGTTGCTGGTCTAGAGTCAGCCCTGCACATCTGCTCGTTGATCCACTCCATGACACAGATACCCAGGGAGGCAAACCGTCTCTTTTTGACAGTTTGCTCTGTTCTGTCACCAATACAATCACATCGTGTGGACACAGCTATTTCCAGGTCCTGTGTTCCTACAAAGCAGAACATACAAAATAGACATTTCCAGGAAATGGCACAGCTTTAGGGGCAAAATATTTTAGTTTGATTTGGGAAAAGCAAAACCCCAGAAGTTGTCAGGAAATTTTGAGTACCTGGTTAAAACAGTACCATAGTTACTAAGAAATAGTAAATAGAAGCAATGTCCACATATTAGACCCATAAATCTAGGCAGCTTAAGGAAGAACACATAAGGAGAATGAAATAAAATGTTTGCTAGTAATAGACAGGAAAGTTAGCTATTTTCCCCCAAAGTAAAGTATTGAACAAATTTCATTTTCCCAAAAATTTACAGTATGTGAACCTGAATTATTTAAATGTTTGAGCTTAGTAGAAGTGCTTTATACATGCACACACACACACACACAGACACACACACTGTTGAAAGCATTTTATAGCATTCACTAACTTCTTAGGGCAAGTGTCTAGGGAATTTGTAGTTTCCCCTGTGTCTCCAATCTGTGATGTATGGCCTCATTTGGTGGCATTTCTTCATGAGAGCCATCATACAGTGGAGGATAATGGCTGCTTGAGAATCCCAGATGAACTGGGCTTCAACCAGAATGGTCTCATTGCTGCCCAACAGAAGATGGTGGGGGCCTGGATGCCAGTGTGGCTATGGCGTGCCTTTCACAGGTGCTGCTGGGCACAGGTAGCTATGGCGTGCCTCTCCTAGGTGTTCCTTTGACCTCCTTGAAAGCATGGCGCCTAGTGTCTGACCTAGGACTGCTGTTTATACAAGCTAATAAAACTGTGCTCTTCGATGCACTCTGAGTTTATGCTACTATACTACTCTGGCACTAGAAACTGCCTTTGAGTTCTCCTTGACATCCCAAGGGTATCCCAGCTTGTAGTAGCCATGAGTCTTCAAGTTGAAGGACAAAATTCAGTGTGCTACAATAAAGAATAACTTATTTAAAGATTAAATACAGAGAAACTAGGAATTCTTCCATCCCCAGACTATACATGGCAGGTTAGAAAAGTCAGGTGTGTGTGGTGGGGGTGAGCTTGATCCATGATCAAACCCTTTTCACTTTTTAAAAAATGCTTACAAAGGGCTTTAAAATACCCTTCACATCCCAGGTATGTTTCCCATAGGGACTTCTATTGGAGGGTTGAAAGCAAGCAGATACAGCTTTCTTGAGGTCACACTGTCATCTAGAGGAGGTTGTTGAACCAGGGTCAGCCAGACAGAGTAGGAAAGAAAGACACATCAGGATGCGTCTTAGCAGGGTAGTCACCACAAGGAGACTGTGTAAGACGTCTCAGGCCCAAACCGAGATCTTAGGTGAGATTATAGAACTAGAAATGGGGTGGGGGTTGGGGGAGGCAGTAGAGCCCTGTTTCTTTATTTAAAACAAAACAACCAAACTGTAAGCATTTTAAAAATAGATTCCAAGAGCCGGGCGTGGTGGCGCACGCCTTTAATCCCAGCACTCGGGAGGCAGAGGCAGGTGGATTTCTGAGTTCGAGGCCGGCCTGGTCTACAAAGTGAGTTCCAGGACAGCCAGGGCTATACAGAGAAACCCTGTCTCGAAAAACCAAAAAAAAAAAAAAAAAGATTCCAAGGCAATATGTAGTTTTAAATATTTCCCTTATGTTGTACAGTGGCATGCACACATGCGAAAAAACCAGTTAAGAGCTTTGATTCCAAAATCTCTGTCATGGATCAGGCATGATTATAGTAGTACAAAACTACATATCTACTTCTTAGTAGCATGAAATTTTTATTTGCTTCAAACTCAAAGCAGACAAGCCGAAAGATCTCTCAAGCCAGACTCTCTGTTATTTTCACAGTGGAGACAAGATCTCTGTAAACATCCATCCATTTAGAGAGAGTACCACACGGACAGAGCATGAAACCAACAGAAGCTGGCACCAGTCTCAATAGAATTGAAATCAGGTTCCTACTGAGACACCATCACTCATAGGATCAGTCCCTGGATTCTTTGGCACATCCCTAGATCTCCAGGGATGCACACAAGGACTCCTGTGCTCCCTTTCCTAGATGTGGCAGCAGGGCCAGGTCCCTGTACCTACCCTGGGAGAGACAAAGCCACCATCCATCACTCTTTTCAGACTGTTGGGGTGAATCCCCTCATGAAAACTGTAGGAAAGGGACGGAAGGAGCCAGAGTTTTAGAGAGCAGCCTATTAGCTTATCTCACAGGTATTATGAGGGCACATGGCAGTGGACTTCTAGGTCACCAAAGAAGATATGGGGGGGGGGGATTATTTTTGACTCTGAGAGCAGAGAGTCTTGTCAGAACACAAAAGGTGTAGGGGGTGGAAGGGAGACTTTTAATTATCATTGTTATTTTCTTGGTGGTACATGATTCTGGTAAAGTTTAGCTTTGTCATAGAGAATCAGCTCCCTATAAGATCAGAACAGGAATTATAGCCAACTATTAGATGTGTCCTCCTGGTCCTTTCTCATAACACTGAGCAAAATTTTCTGATTCTATAATTAGATCTTTGCATTATGACTGTTACCTTACACTGTGGCTCTCATTTGGCGCTAAGAGCATCTGATTATTGTCATTGAAGAGAATCAACCACCTAAACCCACTCAGCTTCTATGTCCGTCTTTGAAATCTCATTCACAGACAAAGTTATATGGGCACGACTCAAATTCTTGTGTAATTATACTGTGAGATACATATTAACACTTTAAATATGATTATTAACTTTATAGCACTTTGGAATAATTCATTCAAGTGGCTCTCAGTTAAGACATCCATTCAAAGAAAGGTCAGGTGGCCTGTCACTTGTAAAACTGGCTGAAGACTGTACTCCAGGAGGGCACTGCAAAGCCCCCCTGGAGTACCATCTTCAGCCGTTTTCTTGTACTTCGTCATTTT
Organism: Mus minutoides; assembly: GCA_902729485.2. Lineage (NCBI taxonomy): Eukaryota > Metazoa > Chordata > Mammalia > Rodentia > Muridae > Mus > Mus minutoides. Next base: position 2,343,824 of record LR749584.1, read on the forward strand.
GTGTAATTGACTCCTGTGTGTTGTCCTATAAGTTTCCAGTCACGTCACCTAGAGAAGTTTCTGCTGCTCCTCCACAGAGTTTGCTGATGACCGGCCAAAGTTAGGGGGCTTCTGCCCTCAGAGCCTCCCATGAGTGAGCCTCCTTCCTGAGAGAAGATGGCAGTGGGTAGATAGCAGGGAAAGAGCCTGTGTGTTTGTTAACGGGCCAGTACACAAGTGTCACACATGATACGAAACTCAAACGGGTGGGGTTGTGGAAGCTCGGAGCACTGTGGCCGGAGGAAAGCCTCCCAGCTTGGCCCGAGGAAACTCTGAGCTCAGACTGGCTCTGCTGCCACCATGGTGATTGACTTACAAGGCACCGGGTTCATCAGTTCAACCGTTCTTTGTTCTTACAGAGCTAATACCACCTACAAATCTGTGACTCTGTTGATTTTCTTTTATTTTATGTGGTGATGGATGGGCAGAGATTGAGGCAGGATGGTAGCTTTCAAACTCCTGTGTTTTTCAGCTAAAATACTGAGTTCACCATGTTGCTAATAAAGCCCCAGACCTACCTTTCCAAGACATAGTCTCTCTGTAATGCTGAAGAGTTTGGCCAAAGCCCGGGGAAGGTTCTAGAAACACCCATTAATTGGGGGCCCAGTTTTAGTCCTCAGCTTTTCTTCCTATCACTTAACTGAAAAAACTAAGTAAAGGAAAAAGTTGTGAGGACACAGAGGATGGGTAAGGGCAAAAGAAGATGCAGCTGGAGGTAATAGTCTACAAAACAGTTTCTGTTAGTGCTGAAGAGATGGCTCAGCAGTAAAGAGCACTGGGTGCTTCTCCAGAGGCTCCAGGTTCTATTCCCATCACCCACATGGTGACTCATAACCATCTAAACCTATAGTTCCAGAAGATCTGACACCCTTGCCCTGGACCCTTTAAGGGTACAAGGTGTACACATAAGGTGCACAGCCATGCATTCAGACAAGATCCATACATGTTATATAAAGTGAAAGATATTTTATTATCAAGTACCTCTAAGATTTTTATGTGGGGAAGAGAGGTGGCTCAGGAGTGAAGAAGACTTGTTGCCCACCAGAGGACAGTCCTTCAGGCAGCTCATAATGTAACTCCAGCTTCAGGGATCCAACATCCTAAATGTTCATGCACATGTGTACATACACACACACACACACACACCTCTTTAAAGAAATAGTTTCATTTATGCCTCTCAGAAATGCATCCCACTGATTTTTGAGGCATTTAAGATCTCTCTGTAAAACACCGCATAAAGTGAGCAATTCTGCTTAGATGCGTTGCGCTCTTTCCAGTGTGTTCGGTCACTGTGTTCAGAGGGAGAGTTCACCTGTCTTTCCAGTGTCATAGTTCCAAGACAGTGGCCTTCCAGCCTGTGGATCAGGATGAGCCTGCTGGTCACCTTTTCAAACCACTGCCCACCATCTGACCCAAGCCTTTTCTCTAAGTGGCTGAACTTCTAAGGCCTCTAATGGATCCTGCTTAGATAATCATGGGCTGTAATCCAGGCCTGGACCCTGTCCAGCCCAAACATTGCTCAAATAAACTCAAACTTAAAGTACAAGCCTGTGGATATTGAAACCAGAGAAGGACTTACCCTGTGACTCGGGAGCAAAAGCTTAGCAGGTACAGTGGCCTAGAAGGTGCTTTCACGTGATCACGCAGTGGTACTAAACTGATAAATAAACTGAACCAAACTTAATCAAATTGCAGTTTCTAAGTTGGGCAGCAAGGTTCAGAGACCTGATCCAAGACTCAGCAGGCAACATCTTGGTCCAGAAATCAGAAGAGACATCACCAGCCTGATGGGTATAGTTTGGCATTTCCCTCATCTGAACAAGGCCTGATCATCTGCCCACATGCCTGCCAATGACTGGAACCTGCCGCTGTACCCAGCTGGGACTGTTTGACACAATGTTTACCACTAAGACTGAGTTTAGACACTAAATTATAGTGTTTAAAAAAAAAAAAAAAAAAAAAAAAAAAAAAAAAAAAAAAAAAAAAAAAAAAAAAAAAAAAAAAAAAAAAAAAAAAAAAAAAAAAAAACAGGTACTGAGGCATCCTTAGACCTAATTTTCTGTGGCTTAACAGTTAATTTATTAACAAGCTAGTTCCTCTTCTTCCTCAGAAACTAGGTCCGGTTTATATAGGACATCAAATGACCAGACCAAATGGCCAGATTCCCGAACATTGCTTTCTCATCAAAGGCTAGTAGAGAACAAAATAGAAAATGAGAAAAATTTCTTAGCAAAGTTCTAGAGATTCAACATAAAAAGCCAATGAAAGATGTGTCTCGGTCTGCGCTGTCTGGGGTGCACTGCTCTGCTGTGGGGTTCACAGGCTTCGCCCTGAGCAGAGTACGTCTGCTGGGTGTTTCAGAAGACTTTCAAAACTGAAACGATTTTTTTTTAAGATACAGGAATGACTCTTGCACTGATATAAAATGAATATTGGGCACATTCATTTGTGAGGGAATCAGAAAGCCCTTATCTCCTATTCAAAGGAGAATAAACATATTGTGGGGGGAGGGCATAGGATTCCCCCTGGAACTGGAGTAGCAGAGAACCTGGGTGCTCTTAACCAAGGAGGCATCTCGCAGTTTTTTATTTTTTTAATTGAGTTGTCAGGGAGGCCAGAGATTGGCATTAGGTGTCTTCCTTTGACTCCTCTCTGCCTTGTATGTAGAAACAGGGTCTTTCATTTGGACCTAGAGCTCAGTGATTCAGCCAACCTAGCTAGCAAACTTGCTCTGGCCAGCACCTCTGGCTTCTGACCAATGGAGTTACAGATGGCCACCCAGTATTGCTTGGTTTCCTGGAGATCTGAACTCCAACCCTCACACTTTCACAGGCACTCTACCCTCTAAGCCCTCTCCCCTGCCCTTCAAAAGCATTTTGAATTTCCAGTGGACAATATTGTGCTACCCGTTGAATTTATTCTGTGTTGTTCTTTTTTATACTGCTGTCAGTGGGAACTGCTTTCTTAATGTACTTTTCTGATCGTTCGCTACTAATTTGTAGAAGTATAACTGGTTTTGTGTGTTGATCTTATTTCTTGAAACCTTGTTGAATTTATTTAGTTCTCGTGGTTATTTTTATTGAAAAGCCAGAAAGGAAAAAAAAAAACAAAAAAACAAAAAAAACAACCTGTATAGAATCCAATCTGTGGGTAGAAGTGGTTTTACTATTTGCTTAGCAGTTTTAGTCTCTTTTATTTCTCTGTCTTAATTGTCTGGCTGGTGCAGTGGTTTAGTTTTTGAGCAGAACAGTCCATCTGGGGGTTAGAAACTACCCTAAAAGGATTCTGGGAATCGCCAGCCATGTGCCAACGTGGCTGGTATGTAAACCCATGTGGTACTCTAGAGAATGAGCTTGTGACTGAAGAGAACCTGTGTTGGGCAGGCGGTAAGGGGTACAGGGTGTATGTGTTAGAGGCAGTGGGGAGGTGCCCAATATCTGTTTGCCAGGCTCCAGCCGGGTAGAGACAGCTTATTCCCTGTAGCTGTGCCCTGGAGCAATGCTGTCCCTGGCCTGTGGCTCCCTGGGCCATCCCTCCCTGGCCTGTGGCTCCTTGGGGTGCCCCACCCCTGCTGTGTCAAAGATGACAGTAAAAGCCAGTGTAGGGTCAGCCAGAACCATGTTGGATGATTGGAGTCTCCCACATCCAGGCCTCGAATCTAGAACCAATCCAGAAAGCTGTGCTTTTGCCATTGCATATGGGTTATCAGAAGTGTAGAAGGGGTTAACAGTAAAGTATTACAGGAGGTTAGCTAAAAGCACTGGGAAGTGGTTCTGTTAACGGGCATCCTTGGAGTTCTTCCCCTGCATATCTTTCAGATTCATCTTCCCTCTGTGTTCTTCAGTCTCCATCTTTCCCAAATGTACAGTGTCTAGACTTCAATGTGTCCCATTCAAGGAGTGTCCTATCATCAGTGTAGTCAAGAAACAATTGAGGGGCTAGAGAGATGGTTCAGTGGATAAGAGTACCGACTGCTATTCCAGAGGTCCTGAGTTCAGTTCCCAGGAACCACATGGTGGCTCACAACCATCTGTAAAGAGATCTGACCACCTCTTCCATGTGACTAAAGACAGCTCCAGTTGTACCCATATACATAAAATGAGTAAATCTTTTTAAAAAGGAAATAAACAGATGAGACTCCACTTCAGTTACAACGGTATTTTGTATAGTGAAAATTTATATTTTGTATAATGCGTAATGTAAATTCACACACTCCCATGGGATACACGCTGTCTGAAAGGCAGAAAATGCTGGGAAACTTGTAGTACACTCATGTTTCTAAGCGTATTTCCATAGCATTTTCATTTTCTGTACATCGGATTTTCAGGGGTTGTTTTTCTGGGTTTTTAATAAAAATAACCACGAAAATGAAATAAATTCAATAAGGCTTCAAGAAATAAGATCTAGTGAACAGTCGGAAGGCTATTAAGAAAGCAGTTCCACTGACAACATCTACATTCTGAAGTAGTGGGTATGTGCATTTGTGTGCTCGAGTAGACGATGAGTTACTGTTCTTGTCCTGGGAGGAGCAAGGTTTATCTTGAGCCCCAGTTTGAAGGACTGTGGCTGGGAAGTCAGGAGTGTGAGGAAGCTCAATGCTTTTGCTCTGAGGAAGCTGAAAGAGATGAGGGTCGGTTCTCTTCTGTTTATTCATCATCTAAGGAATCCCTCACAGATAGGCCCAGATATTTGCATCCACATTGCTTCCACATTTTTGGAATCGACAACCCAAATTAAACATAACACTAAATAAAAATGCTGAAAATACCTTGATGGGCAAGCTCTAGTAGTACACATTAGTACTGAGGAGGGAGAATTGTGAAGTACCAAGCTAGCCTGGGCTGCATGGCCCTTAAAGCCCTATATACTGAAACCCTGTCTCAATAGCAACCACCACTGCTAAGCCCAGGCCGTTTTCATAGAAGCAGATAGTAGTAGCCCAGGAATCTGTGAGATGTGTGACATTTGCTGGGTCCTCCTCACCACAAATAGCACCATACAGGAGTGTGTCTGAAACGGGGACATGGTTGGCCATAACTTAGGAAGAACAGACCAGTCTTTAGAGCGCCCTCTCACTCCTTCATAACTTTAAAGTGAGCACTTTGAGATTTCCTGTTGTTTTTTTTCCCAAGTGCTATAAAGTTCTTGTGTGTGTATGATTGTGTGTATGTGTGTGTATGCTTAAATGTTTGTGTTTAAGTGATGTAACTGTTCGAAAACTTATTAAAGTTCATTTCTATAGGAGAAAATATTTCTTATATTTTGATTGTTTTTTGTTCTTCTCTTTTGAAATCTCTAGCCAACAAGAACATTAGTCATGACAAGCATGCCATCTGAGTAAGTATTTGTTGTTTTGATAACTTTATCGATTGCAAAATTTAGCCTTTTCTTGTATATACTGTAGGTCTTTGTGACTTTAGGCCATCCACAGAACTGGACTGGGTTACTTTTACTGAGTGTAACTGCTATGGGGTTAGAAGATCACTGGAAATTAAAAATGCAGTTAAATGTGGGCAAAAAGCTTTTTGGGTCCTTTGTATAGCATTAGGAGATTTTGTCTTTTGCTTTCCATTTTGCTTGCTTAATTCCTAATGGTTCTGTTTGTCTACCCCTCCCCCTATGAATGTTCAATAAACTGAGTGGTGTGGGTTGAAACATTTCCTTACCAATCTTAAAGGAACACTGTGGTGGGAAGCTTTCTCCATCTGGTCTAAAGCAGCTATCTCTGCATCTTGTCGAAGGGTTAATGGCCTGCTGGCATACCCTTATCATCTCCCTTAAACATTTAACACAATAAAGAACATCCAACAAAAATATACAGTACTATATTCCTTGCAAAGGATTTTCAAATTTGTGTTTAAAGGGGAAAGCCACATTTTATATATATACATATCAATCATAGGTCTTGAGGTTTTAAGTCTCTCATCAAAACTTTGGGGCACATCGGTGAAAACACACTTGAGAAAGCATTCGAGGATAGAGCACTTTCTGTGGTGGGCCTTTTTTCTTGCCCAAGGTATGGAAACAAAAGTGCCAGTGCTTTAAACGCTGTCATATATTGCAAAGGAGGCTTCCTCTTACTTTTATTAATAACTTGTAATGTGCCACAGATACTTTAGTCTACTCTAGAAATTCTGAATATGAGCATATTAAAGACCTTGATTATTCTGTAAGTTTAAAAAGATGATAGCCAGTTATTTTTCTCATTAAAGGATTGAAAAAGAAAACTTTGTTTTGGGTGCACAGCCCTCAGCTCCCTTCTCATCTTACATGTCTTGTGTATCTTAAGGAGACCTTGGACAGTCTGATTCCACATCTGATTAACAGGGCCATAAAAAAGCAGTTGTTCTCAATTAGCACATCCATGAGCTGCTGGTAGCTGCCAGGCTTGGAACAGAGAAGATCAGATATTCTGAAGTGAAGCTCTAAACTTAATCCTCTCTGAGATGCTAACAAGCACAGAGCCTCCAGGTTGGTTGAGGAGGGGCCATCTTGACCCACTCTGCAGAGCCCTAAGATTAGACTTTGATGGAGGCCAGCCCTTCTCACAGGGAGGCTAAGCCCTTGAAGTGCTATACTGGGAGATAAGACACAGAGATGGTGCACAAACTTGGAGCTCAGCAGGCTGCCCACTGTGTGAGAGGAGAGAGGCTCTTGTCTCTGTGACACAGAGCATAGCACAGCCTAGAAGGCCTTGCTCATGGTTCCTGATTCACTGGGGATTTCCAAACTATTCTGGAGCAGGGGGCCAAGGATGTCAGCAAGCACAGTGTAACAGAAAGAAGCAACAAATTAGAACTAAAGGCCTGTGTAAGGATGCTAGAAGAGCATTTTGACAACCAAAAAGGCATTGCTGCCATTAAGAAAATGACAGGTTAAAGGTGCTGGTGAGCTTTGGGAATTAAAGAGATTAATTTAAGTCCTTTCTTTTTTTAATGGGAAAAAAAAAAACTGCATCTGACACTCTAGTAATGATACATTTTCAAAGAAAAGTCAGCAAACAATAACCTGTGTCCTGGGCTAGTGGGATTCTTGTAAGCAAAGGTTCTGCTGCAAGCCTAATGACCTGAGTTCCATCCCAGGAACCCTTGTGGTAGAGAGAAGGAAACTTCCATGACAGTTGTCCTTTGCCCACCACACAAATGTCATGACACACATGCATACATGTACATGCATACATACATACACATACAAAATAATATTTGTTTTAGAAGAGCATGCACACGCTGGTCAAGTATGCATGAAGTACATAATCTGCTGTACAGATGGATTGCAGGAGCCTGTTTCCCAGTGCCTGAGCTGTTCTCACACAGCGTGTGCCTGTGCAGACACCATCCGTAGCCTCACGCGCTTAGACTTAGGTGTGAAGTGCTCTTGTTTCCCCAAACCCAATGTTGCACTGCAACCAAAATGAAGCTAGACTTTGAGCCTCTGTTTCTCCGATGGGCACGCAGCATGGCGGCTGACTGTTGACTCTGGTCCACAGGAAGCAGACCCTCATCATCCAGGTGGTGAGCACACTGAAAGGCTTCTCATTCGCACCCGAGGTCTGCGAGACCACCACCCACGTGCTGTTGGGGAAGTCTGTCCGTACCCTGAATGTGCTGATGGGGATTGCTCGAGGCTGCTGGATTCTTTCTTACGAATGGGTAAGCCTCATGCTTGTCGTTTGTTTTAAAATGAGATGTTCATAGATCCTTTTGACCTGAGGTGTTGATATGAACAGTGGTACCTACACTTACATGTGCCAAAGTGCACCCCATGGGCCCTTAGGTAACCCCGAGAGCTGGGGAAGCTATTCTTCCTACAGCCACACTGAGAGTCCTTCAGAGACGGACTAGAGAAAGGCAAGAACCCTTAGGATAAACTCCCAGCCTCCGGAGAAAATGAGATCAGAACAGACTTGGACTAAAAACACACACTGGATTTTCTCACACACTAGCGAGTGCTGCTGTGTGTTTGACTAAGGAGCGATGTGAAGTATGCTTGTCATGGCTCAGAAGCCAAAAAAAGAAAAAAGAAAACTCCCGAGATTGTTTGCACAGATGGATTTGCTTAGGAGGAAACATGTTCCTCTAATCCTGTTTGGACATGTTTCACTAGGCACACATGGGTCCATAACATGATTTGCTCTGCACTTAAGGCAGTCCTTAAGGATGCAGCATCATTTTCATAATTGATAAACGTTGCCGTGGTCTGTCAGTCAGCATGTTTGTCCTTTGATCCTCAGCCGAGGGGTCACTTGGAAGCCCACCAGCTCATTGTTAATGGGAGCAACAGTACTGCTTGCTTACTTGTGTTATGATGACGCCGCCCATGGTCCTTTCTCCTCACCCAAGAATGCACTACATTAATACTGGGTTAATTTAATCCTGTAGGATTATACTAAGAAAACAAGCTACAGATGTCCGCCTAAGAATGGCTCTAGTGTCTCTCCCGTGTCATAACCCACAGGTCTCTGTTACATAAAGGTTAACAGGGATTGAGGAGAGGCGAGATTGCTAAAGTGCTTGCTGCACATGAAGACCTGGGTTCAAATCCCAAGGCCCCTCCCAAAACGCCTGATCTGTTGGCATGAACTTGTCATCCATCCCGCCCCTGCACAGGCAGATCCCTGGGGCTGTCAACCAGCCAGCCTAGCATTACCATGATGGGCAGATAGATCCCAATTGAGGGATGGTGTCTCAGGAAACAAGGTGGGTGGCTCCTGAGGAAGGACGTGAGACTCAACCTCTGTGTCCGTACACATGTGCACACACAGGGGAAAATGCAAAAAAAGGTTTACAAGATTTCTGTTTAAAATTATGACATGCAAAAGATTGAAAGTATTGTGTTCTGTTCCAGTTTGGTTTGGTTTTGGTTTTGGTTTTCAAGACAGGGTTTTTCTGTATAGGCCTGACTGTCCTAGAACTTACTTTGTAGACCAGGTGGTCTCAAACTCAGAGCTCCGCCTACCTCTGCCTCCCGGGTGCTGGGACTAAGGCATGCGCTATCATGCCTAGTTGAAATGAGTCTTAAAAGGTGGTGTTTTCAGAGGCCATTGTTGCTTTACCTAGTTACATCTGAATACTGCCTCTGCCTGTCTGTGTGAAATACCACCTAATCACTAAGCTTCAGTAACTGGATTCCCTGTTTTGTTTCTAACTAAAAATGTCTTCAGCACTTCGTCCTTGAAACCCTCTTCCTTTCATGTTTCAAAAGGAAACATGTTTCTCTATAAACATGCGTATTCACACTCACTGCTGTGCCAGTCTGTTCTCCTGGGCATTGAGCTGCCAGGAGAGACCAGATGAGGGTTTGGGGTACTTACTGTCTACTTGGAGAAAGACACTTGTAGGTGAGGGGCATAGGAAAGGAACTGCTGGCATCCCCACTCCATGGCATAGTTACAGAAGAGTCCAGAGCAGAGAGAAAAAGGAGCCAACTGGACATGGCTAGGGGCTCTGTCCTTCAAGAAAAGAGAGAATAGGGGGTGAGGAGGGAGAGAGGGTAGGGGAAGGAGGAGGAAGAGGAGGAGGAGGAAGAAGAGGTAGAGCACAGAGAGGGAGCAAGAGGACAGCATGAGACAGAGGGAGACTGTGGGAGTACAGAGAATACCGGTTGAGTATCTGGAGCCTAAGGCGTGGGCTTTGAAATGTTAACACCCTACTTGTGAATAGGGACTAAAGGACCCTCAGTCTCTGCTCCATCTTTATCCCTTTAGTCCATGATCATTGTGGCAGGGAGTAGACAGGCATGGCAGTAGCTGGGGGCTTATATTATGATTCCCAGTTATCAGATAAAGAGAGAGAGATCCTGACCCTGCCATGGGCATTTGAAACCTCAAAGCCTGCCCCTAGAGACACACCCACTCTAACAAGGCCTCACCTCCTGCCTCTCACACAGTTCCACTAATGGCACCAAGCATTCAAACACCAGGAGCCTCTGGGGCCATTCTCATTCGAATTGCCGTTGTTGCTATCCACAGGTCACCAAAGTTTTATATAAAAACAGTGCACAAAATAAGTCATCATCATGGAACTACTCATCCTCCAGCTCCCATAAGCTTTCCATCCTCTTTGCTGTGCTGTTCCCTGGCTCTTGCAGAGTGTGGTGTAGAAGCCCAGCACCCAGAAGCCATTTACTCTCAATTACAAGTTTCTGTGTTAGCTACTGCCTTCCCTGTGCAAGGCAGACTCCAGTCCAAGGAGTCTTTAGAAGGTGATTTGACCTTACCCAGCTTAACACTGTTAGCAAATTCCTCACTAGAGCCTGTGACTTGACAGCCGAGGATTTCTACCCCGGGTTACCAGATTTGAATTTCTTCTCGTGGAGCAGGCCTCATATTTCATCCAATACTTGGGCTCTCTCAGAGCTTTCAACTACTGTGTCCCAGCAGGCAGTCCCTGTTTAGTTTGAGAGCAATGGGGGGGGGGGGCTGCATCTCATGCAAAATGAAAATGACTGCTATGCCAGCAGTCTCTAGCCCAGCCCTGTGTAGCGCCAGTGTCTGCCACGTCAAGCTGTAACTGACAGCTGCCAGGTCCCCCTCTTCTCTACCACGGCTGCAGCTTTCCTTAATGTTGAGGGTATGGGGGGTGGTCTTGTTTGGGGGGTTTTTCCTTCTTTTTTACTATTTTTTATTTTATGTATATGAGTACACTGTAGCTATCTTCAGATACACCATAAGAGGGCATAAGATCCTAAAACAGATGGTTGTGAGCCACCATGTGGTTGCTGGGAATTGAACTCAGGAGCTTTTTAAGTGCTGGTGCTCTTAACTGCTGAGCCATCTCTCCAGCTCCTGAGGTTATAAGTTTTTTTACTGGATCCTTGCAAGATGGCATGGACCTTGCTGTCAGAGGACTTCAAACTCTGCGGTCCTTCCTCTAACCCCATCTCTAGTGCAGTTGGGGGATTCTTAAAATATTCCCTTTGGCTAGCATGAGAAACTTAGCTCCAAGGAAAACATTTCTGAGAATGTTTTTATTTCAGGGTTTGTGTAGTGTTCTGGGGAAATCTCTGTGAAAGAACATTGTAGCAGTCCTTCAAAGTCAGATGGCTGCCTGTGGCCAGTCAGTCACAAAAAAACTGTGATTTTGTAAACCAGTTTGGTGCAGATTTTTGCCTAATCTTTATTTCCCCATTTGAGCACATGGCTAGTGATGCCTGTGTGTTCACAGAGCACTAATTTCCCTGGCGTTCACTCTGATGTCTGGAAAGACAGTTATCCTTGTTTTTCTGACTTCAGGACAGAATTGCCTGGCAGATAAGTAGGAGAGAAAGCCGCACCTGGCCCTGCCGTACCTGGGAGACCCGGAGTACCGCATCAGAAAACAAGCTGATCTGACAGTCTCTGTCTGGACTCAGGGTCTGTTAAACATACTGCTTGCTGTAGGAGTCATCAAACACCCGTCACCTTGTGGTGACTTGCTTAGTGCGTCCCTCAGTCTCTGACTCTCTGCAGCCTGGCTCTGCCTTTTCACCACTTGTGGCCACTAAGAGGCTAGCAGAGTGTCCTGTGACCCAGTCCCTCCCTCGTCCAGCTCTGTCTTCAGTCAAAAACAGCCTGGCAGCAACAGAGAATTCAACCCGTTTTCATATTATACAAATGTCATCTCTAAACATCTCACAAACAAAGCTTGATAAAAGGCTTTTAAAAGTTAAATCCTCTGTAAATCCAAATATTTCTGCAAGATTTTAAGGAGCTCACTATAAATAATCAAGTGCTTCCTGATTCAGGAAGAATGAAACGAGTTTCTGCCCTAGAATGGTGTGGGCAAGCCTGGGCTTTCTCCCCTTGGCTCGCTGGCATCAAGAATGGCGTCAACTGTATAGAGCAGAGCATGTGCTCTGAGCCACTTGCTTCCCAGCCCTTCCCAGTGCTCATCATAGAGCCTAAGCCAGGTCCAGCCAGAACCAGATCTGCCTCCCGCTTGGTCAGTACCTTACACTCCCTTCCAAAGACTGCTCAGAAGTCAGCATCCTGAAGCGACCTCTCTTTGTGACCCTTACATTAATATATTCTAAGGATACAGTTTTAGGCAAATCACGGTTGCTCTATCACACTCACATCCAGACTTTCTGCTTTGTCTCCTCCTGCTCTGCTGGTGGGCAGCTGTGTACAATCTTGGGTTAGCTTGGCCACACCCGGCAAGGACGGACGGACGTCAAGCTCCCAGGGATCTGCCTGAGTGGCCTCAATCCAGAGAGATTTCATCCCTGCTATCAGTTATGGCATGAGGGCCTGCAGGCTACAGAACACTTGATATGTGCCCACTCACTGGTTTCTTCAGAGCATTTTGCAATAGAAACTGCACTTCTAAACACATGTGCAAATGAGAATGCAGTGCTTGTCTGACTTGAATGTGGGTCTTTGAAACACCCTTGGTCAAGGCATTGTCCCAAGGCAATGACCACAGTCAGTTATCTTACTGTACCCCTGTCTTATAGATTCTTTCTACGGCAGTAAAACTGTAGAGTCTCTCTGTTTCTGTCCCCTGTGGTATACCCAAGGACTTTTTCCACAGGGAACTGGCTATGGACCACTACATAAGGATTCTGTCTGGAGCCCTTTCCTAATCCTCTGTCATCGTTTTTGTCCCTCTGGCAAGATCCTAGAGTCCTTTTCCCACACTGGAGGCACAAACTGCCCCAAGAACATATTAAAAACACAACCACATGATCCCCCTGGAAAATGCGGGTCTTGGCACTTACCTTGGTGAGAACAGTGGGAAAATGTATCTGGGAGGGATGAGTGGGGACCTCTGGAATCAAGGCCATTATTTTTCCAGAGAGAAGACACCATGAGCCACCAGCACCACAGGCTTCACCATGGACAAAGCTCAGCCACCACTGTCTCTTTCTTTAAGATGATCAAGGGCCAACTGTAGCTTCACAGGTCACTATGAGAAAGGATGGGAAGCCACTCAGACTAGAAGGTAGAAGAAGGCTTTTGTCTTCCTGTCCTCCGCTTCGAATGGTTTTCGGGGAGGCCAGAGCAGAAGCAGGGTAACCAGCAGCAGTGGGTAGGATAATCCAGAGAGATGACATGGCCATGACAAGGGCTGCTATAGTGCAGGTAGGTTAGAGAGAGCTTGTCTGCAGCCTTTGGGTGCAACCGATTTGATAATGCATGTTGTATGGGAGTAGAGGGAACAAGGTGACTCAACCTACAGTTTTACTGGTGACAGCCATGCGGTTCTACATAGGAATAGTGAGGGAGAAAAGCATGGACAGGCCAAGGTCAGGTATTTAAGGACTTTTTTCACAGGGAACTGGCTATGGACCACTACATAAGGATTCTGTCTGGAGCCTAATTTGTGTGTGTGTGTGTGTGTGTGTGTGTGTGTGTGTGTGTGTGTGTGTGTGTGAGAGAGAGAGAGAGAGAGAGAGAGAGAGAGAGAGAGAGAGAGAGAGATGGGTATAAAGTGTCATGGGATGATTATGTAATGAAGATCAAGAGTAAGAGTAGACCTTAGGCTGGGCCCACCCTACGAAACCCAGAAAGATGGACAAGAGTAAGCCAGGGATAACAGGAAGGAGATGGTGTTGCATACTGTAAACACACTCACTTTTTCACACTAGGGAAAAAGTCCTGGATTACAGTTAGTTTTAAAGTATAAGTTTCTGTGTCAGGCAAATAGTTTCAAAGAATTAAAGCAAGAATTAGTAAATGGGGGTGCTTTCTTCACTTAGCTTGCCCCTATCCCTGTGACGTAATCGTGGGCTTAGGGGCCAACACTGTTTCCCCTTTGCCACTAAATCTGGATGCTGGATCAAATATCCAGGGCTTGGTTCCCCTTCCTTATGAATGAGAACTCTGAGACATCACCTCCATGTTCAAGTGGAACCCAAGTTCAGAGCTCACTTTAGAAAATGTGTTAGTGAGCTGGAGATGGCTCAGCATTAGGAGCACAGGCTGCTCTTGCAGAGAGAGGACCTGGGTTAAGTTCCCAGCATCTCCACAGTGGCTCACAACCATCTGTGAGTCTAGTTCCATGCAGTCCTGTGCCCTCTTCTTGTGTTGGCTGGCACCAGGTTACACACGAGAGGTAGCACTTCAGATAGCATCCTCACCTTCCTTTGTTCTCCCATTTCTTACCGCTGCTCCTGTCTCATTGTACCAGGATTTAACCTTGAGCCCCGTGGTTGCTGTGGAGTGCTGAGCTATATCCACAGCCCAATCTCGGGTGGCTCAATCAGTCTTACTGTTGGTAATAGCATGGAATGTTTTATCCGTTGGCATGCGATGGAAAATTCACCCGTAATTTGGCTTAATTGGAACTTTCCAACAGCTGTCTTTCGCCATCTGTCATTCAGATCCTTCCCAGTGATGCCGGGAGGCTGTCGGCTGTCCACACTTTCAGGGTTTCTGAACTTTATCCCCAAGCTAAAGCAGGCTGCCAGGGAGCATTGTACTTAAACTATGCCTGTCCGACCTGAAGTGCTGCTGCAGCAGAGGAGACTTGAGCGCCAACATCAGCTCCAAGGAGAGCTGATAGAGAGACACGTGATTTTCAAAGGCCTTTGTACTACTTTTCAAAACTATAGTTGACCACTTGACTCACTTTCCTGTGTGATACATTTCACGTCTGACTCTTACAGTGCATTCAGAGAAAATAAATGTTAAGAAAGAAAAAAATATCATCAGTCGTCCTTTTACTAGAGAAGAAGGAAGGGACTCCATGTTAAAGTCCGAACAGCCTGGAGTGTGCTTACAGTAACCCTCTGCCTTTGCGCTTTCCAGCTGGTTTTGTTTTCTGCATGTCCCTGATACTGTATTAAAATTCTGCACACCTAATAATTTATCAAGCTCTGCACATCTCCAGCCATACGCAACCTTAGGGACCTTTGCTCCAGCACACCTCTGCCAGGATGTGACCACCAGTTAAGATGCTTGAGGTTACAGAGGCTACAGGGCTCTGTCCTCAGCATGGCCTCCTCTTCTGCCCAAACCGCCAGAGTACCACCCCAAGCAAGCAAAGACAGCATCGCCCCAGTGTTCCAGGAGTCATTTTCCCTTGAGTTTTGTTGAGTAACAACAGAACAAATAGAACGAGCATATATGCAGTGGATCCCACTCATAGAGTTTTTAGTTTTTGAGCACTCCTGACTTTCTGGCACTTCACCATAGCAAAATATTGACTTCAACTGTGTAACTAAAACAGTATCCCACTTCCTACCCTTCACCATGCAACTGTTCTCCCATTAAACCACACCCCTCAGGACATGTAAAGAGAACTTTTGTTACATGACTTAGAGGTTTGCATACTCTCCTTGGCACTCGATCAGACACGGGGCCCAGTGCCTATTTTCTGGATGATTAAATGAAAAGACCCATGGCCTATTTCTTTTATAAATTGGAGAATTTTAGGTTCTGTCACATCCTAAGTTGCCAAACTACCTATGTAATTAATATCTCTCTTATTTAAACTCATTAAAGTATGGGCCTTGGTGCTAATTTTTAGCAAGTAGGATAAACTCCAGTGTTTCCTTTAGTAACCGTAGCATTCAGAGTGTTTCCTTTAGTAACCGTAGCATTCAGAGCGTTGCCTTGTTGGTTACAGTAACTTGTGCTTTGGTTTCATACTGTGAAATGATGTTTGTGCTGTTTATTTTAGTTACGTTGGAATTTGTTATAGTTATTTCTTTGTTTTTATTCTGATAAGGAAAGTACGTGCTCATGCTATTTATAAAGATGTTTGGATTTGACATCCAAGTCCAGTGGTGAAATGCCGGGTCACCCTGGTCACTGCATAGCTTGTTTGAAAAGTGGCTATGACTGAGCAGTTTAGTCTCTGGCTCTCGGAGAAACTCATTTTTATTTTAGTGAAGTGGAAAGGACCAGGTCTAGCCCAAGTGCTCTATTCCATAGAGCTCAGCTCTTATGAGACTAGTGAGGGATATGCAGGCATTTCCAGACGTGGTTGGATACTCCTGGAATCCCAGCATGCAGGAGGCAGAAGCAGGAAGGAGCCTGATTTGTGTGCAACTCAAACCATGTGAGTCCCTATCTCAAAAAGTCACACACTATGTCTGTGCTAGCTAGTTTTATGTCAGCTTGACACTAGCTAGAGTTATCTGAAAGGGGGGCACCTAGGTTGGGAAAATGCTCCCTAAAATCTGTCTGTAGGGCATTTTCTTAATTAATGATTGGTGTGGGAGGGACCAGCTCGTTGTGGGTGGTACTGTCACTGGGATGGTGGACCTGGACTCTTTAAGAAAACATAAGGAACAATCCATGAACAGCAAACCAGTGAGCAGCAGCCTTCCATGGCCTCTGCATCAGCTCCTGCCTCAAGGTTTCAGTCCTGGCTGGATTCCTGTCCCGACTTCCTTCAGTAGTAGACTACAACGTGGAAGTATAAACCAGATAAACTTTTTTCTCCAACTTGCTTTTGATGATGGTGTGTTTTCACAGCAATAACAACCCTAACTAAGAAACATGCAAAAAAAAATTATATGCAAATTTATCTAGTATCTCTGTTAATATCTTTTTAAAAGGAGAGAATTATTTGTTTTAGATAGTGTGTCGTATGTCTTCCGTGTCTTAAATATCACTAAACTTTTAATTTCCTGTCATTTTTTTTTAATATCACAGTGTGGTGGTTTGAATAAAAATGGCCTCATAGACTTGTGTTTGAATACTTCATTCCTGGATGGTAGAACTGTTTGGGAAAGATTAGGAGGTATGGTCTTTTTGGAAGAATCGTGCCACTGAGGGCAGGCTTTGAGGTTTCACAACACTAACATCATTTCCAGGGGACCTCTCTCTGCTTCCTGTTTGTGGATAAGGACGTGAGCTCTCAGCTGCTGCCCCAGCACCATGGCTTCCTGCTGTGCCACCCCCACCCCCACCCCCATACACTCCTATTCCTCTGGGACTGCAAACCCCAAATAAAACTCTACAGATTGCCCTGGGCATGGTTTTTATCACAGCAATTGAACAGTTACTACCCGAAGTGGGGTGTTACAGTGGCGGCCTGATCGTGCTGTCATTTGGAAGGATACAGAAGACTTTGAGTGGGGGCGGGGAGGAATAGCTGGGTAGTGGCATGCATGCTTTTAACCTCAGCCCTCAGGAGGCAGAGGCATGCAGATCTCTGAATTCAAGGCCAGCCTGGTCTGCAGGGTGAGTTCTAGGACAGCCAGGGTTATCCTGTCTTTTAAAAAAAAAAAAAAAAAAAAAAAAAAGGAAGAGGAGGAAGAAGATGATGATGACACAGATGATAGTGACATCTGAGGTGATAAGGACGACAACTACTTTGGGACTTTCAGAGTAGAAAATCAGTTGAACGCCACAGTAAGAGGCTTTCTCTTCCGTAGTTCACCACAGACTATGGAGGCTCAGCTCAAGTTGTTTCAGGGGGAACAGTCCTCTCCAGCTGGGTTAGAGATCATTCTTGCAATGCTTTGTGGTAAAGACTGTAGCTGCTTTCTGCCCTTGTCCTAATAATCTGCCTGAGGCATAACTAAAAAGGACTAAGTTCTTAGGGGAGGAGATTTCAAGTCAAGTGTGTGGACCTATTTTGGAAGTGTGGGAAGGCGTGGCCTCATTAGAGGAAGTATGTCACTTGGAGTAGGTTTCAAAACACTCCTGCCATTCCCAGTGATATCTCTAGTGATCTCTCTCTCTCTCTCTCTACCTCTCACTTGTGGATCAAGATGTGAGTTCCAAGATGCTGCAAGAGCTGCCTGACATCATTCATTTTTTCCATCTTCGTAAACTTCTGACTCTGCAAGCCCAAATACACTCAAAGCCGCCTTGTTCATGGAACTGTATCACAGCAATAGAAAAGTACCTGGTACAGACAGGTCAAAAGGTGCTGCATGAAATCTAGGTTCTGATATGGGTGGCAGTGATCTAGATTGGCTCCACAGATATCCACATGCCCAGGGTCATGGGTCTGGAGAGGAGCTGTTTCCCAGTTGTATCCATGCATTAGTTAGGGTTTCTGTTACTGCAGTGAAACACCATGACCAAAATTTTTACTTAAACTTGCAGATCACAAACCAGCACCATAAGAAGTCAGGACAGGAACTCAAAGCAGGACTGGAACCTAAAAGCAGGCCATGATACAGAAGCCTTGGAGGGGTGCTGCTTACTGGCTTACTTCCCATGGCTTGCTCAGCCTGCTTTCTTGTAAAACCCAAGACCACAGCTCAGGGGTAGTACCACCCACAATGGGCTGAGCCCTCCTCCAGCCCCCATTGATCACTAATTGATAAAATGCCTTACAGCTGGATCTCATAGAGGCATTTTCTCAACTAAGGCTCCTTCCTCTCTGATGACTCCAGCTAGTGTCAAGTTGATAGACAAAACCCGCCAGTATGCTCAGTTACACAGAGAGGCTGTTTCCCAGGTGATCTGCATCTGTCAGTTCTATTGGTCAGCACAAGCATCTGTGAGAATTGGTGGCCTGTAAACCTTTAATAAATGGCTCATAGTCAAGGGGATTCATGCTCACAGTTGGTGAGTCTTGAATTCAACACTTCCACAGTCTCTGACCCATATTAGTTCCAGAGGTGACCTAGGGGTCATCTTTATTCTCAGAAAGGCTCCAACTTTCATGTTGTAATCTGCAAATGGATGGGTTTCATACTAACCTTATTCAAAGCCTCTGTGTCCTTGGGGAAGCAGTGACATTCCAAGCCCTGGTTTGCAAATCTGTAGCAGGTCAAGACCATCTCTATGGTGTCAGCAAATATGAGCATGTAGCGTTATCATGCAAAGAACCTTGACACTTTTCTGGAGCGTTATTAAAGTCATAATTTGGTTTAAAAAAAAAAAAAAAAAAAAAAAAAAAAAGCCCTAACAACCTTACACGAGGTCACAGGCCAGATGATGTTTTAATGATATCTTCATCACAGACAACTCCATGGAGATGAAGTCTGGTCAGTCATTGTCAGGATGGAGCTTGAGAGAAGATGGGAAAGACTTTGTGGGCATAGACAGGCTTTTGTCACACTTTATGTTTTGATCGAGGCAAAGGCAGAATGCAAGGCCAGCTTGATACACAGGGAGAACCTGTCTCTGGAAGAAAACAGGGAAGGAGGTGCTGGAGGGCTAACTCAGTGCTTAAGAGCACTGGCTGCTTGACCAGCGGACCCAGGGTTCATTCCTAGCACCCACACTAACTCACACCCATCTCAAGCTCCTGTTCCACGTGATCTCATACCTCCTTCTGGGTTGTCCTAAGATACTGCATAGACATATGTAGGCAAAGCACTTATATGTACAAAATTTTAACATGAGTATTGAATATGTCCATATACAAGTTTTTTTTCAGTAACCTTTGAAACTAGAGGGGGAGTGACAGGACAGTATGGGAGAAATGCATGCATTTGGAAATATTTGCTATTATTAAAAACTTGCATGTGAAAACCTGTTCTAATGTGGCAGGCACTGCATCTACTAAGTGGTACCTTTTAAAACAACTTATGGAACTATAGGAAGCATTTCTTGGTGTTGTGAGATAGGGTGGAAATGCATAGTGATAGCTTACTTTGGAACTAATATTATTGCCTTGAAACTCTGCCAGTTCAAGTTGGGCTCTGTGGAAGACCAGACCTCCTGTTTTCTGGCTCCAAAGTGCGTGGGACATAAGTAACCATTTACTTTGTCATTAGAATTACACTGTTGGTCTGTCTCTCTGTGCCTCTCTCCCCCTGTCTCCATGTTTTCCTCCTCCCTCCTCTCTCTCTCCCTCCCTCCCCACTTCCCTCTGTAACGACATGGGCACACTGTTCCACTAACTGCCTGGTTACTCTTCCATTGTTAGAAATGGGTGACACACATTATATATGTGAAGGATTAACTAGCTTGCCCTTTGTCCCAGGCTGTCTGCTTTCTCTGTCTTTAATCAGTTCTTTATACTGCCTATTTGGGGAAGAACCAAAAGCTTTATTATTCATTACCCTGAGACAGCTAAAAGGATGCGCATAGTCCAGTTTGTCCTAACTTTTGTTGTTTGAGAAAAATCACCATAATCATTAAGACTGAGGCTCTATGAGATCTGATGGGGAGATATTTATAATTTGAAATTTATGGTTTTAACAAGTAACAATGTACTTTCATTGTTCTTGAAAATACTGAGCATGCTTCTTACGTTGAACCATAGTTGCTGGGGGAAGATAGGTAGGTAGATGGCAGAGACTGCCCTGCCACTGTTCTGGTCAAAGTAAATAAAAGACTATGTACGCTTCAGTCCCTGCTCTGTCTGCTGACAAAGTGGACATGAAGCAGACCTTGAATAGTATAAAGTTAATTAGGTTCCAGTGGATTAAATCTGTGACTCAAGTCTCCATCGGCTGTTTTATGCAGCTTACAAGAAACCCCCTCTTGCTCCTTTCTCCATAGGACCCTAAAGGAGCTCATATTGCCATAGTATCCCAGGCTGGCCTTCAGCTCCTTCTGTAGCTGGTGATGACCTTAATTAACTTCTGATGCTCCTGCCTCCGCCTTCTGCCACACATGTTGATGTTGTGCTAGGGACTGTCCCTAGACTTCCCTGCATGCTAAGCAACCACTCAACCAACCTAGGCTCCATCCTCAACCCGTGAAGTTGAATTTTTAACAGAAGAGCTGGATATCTGTTCTTCCCTAAACCAGTCCCAAAACAGAGGACAGGGAGGCTGGTTATCTGGAACTGTAAAATAAACTCAGTTTTTTATAGTACAGTTACAGTAAGTTTGGTCATCAAAATCTCGGCTGTTCATAAATGTTTCAGCATGACCTACAGCAGTGCTGTCAAGTGAGTTGAATCGGCTTCACATTGTATTTCATGTCAGCACTTAATCATTGCCAAGTGGAGCCTTTAGCTTTCTCAAGCCCAACCTGAAAAAGTCTCTCTTTCTTATTAGATCTTGCTGTCATCCAAGGCCAATCCACCATCACTTTTAATTAAAATAATTTGCTGTTGTCTTCTTTTTAAAAACGTTTCTTGAGAAGTTAGACATTAAGGAAGCTTTGCTTATGGTCTCTGCTTAGGAGATACTCTGTGAATAAAGGTTGTTTGTCCCTGAGATATGTCTCTGAGGCATTGAGGAAACATAGAACTGGGAGCCATGAAAACAGTTCAGTGAAAGAAAGTGCTTCCTGGTAAGTAAGCTGGCCACCTGGGCTCAGTCCCCAGGACCCACAAGGTGGCCTCTAATCATGGTGTTTGCAGACTTGTGAGTGCATAAGTGTACAGGAATACACATGAACACCATTTGAACATTGTGGCTCCTAAACTGTCTAATGTACTAAGATCCATGGAATTTCTGCAAGTTTCTTGATTTTCTTGAATTGATGGTTTCAGTTATTAGCATCCTTAACAGCCTTCACCAAGTGTCTATAGAAGTATCCAAACTAACATTCATCTTTCATATATCTGCACATCAGAGAGCCTTTAATTCCAGTGTCTTGGAGATGCTACTGTGACCTCCTTGGTTGCTCTGCCTCTCTCAGAAATCAGGCTCATAGGCAAATGTTCCATGTGTCCCACTGCCATGACACCAGAATTCCTTTTTTGTTTGTTTCGTCTGATTTTCCATACTGTGGCTGCTTTGCAGTTGGGGATGGGGGTGGGGCCGAGGAAACAGCTATACCCAACACAGAGGGAACAGAATATATTAATGTAGCCTGGCTGGAGTCCTGGGCCCCCTGTAAATGAAAAGGTGACAAGGACCAATCTCAGTATTCCCATGCTTTGTTTGTTTGTTTGTTTGTCTCCTGGATAAGTGGCCTCAGAAAGACTGCCCAGTACCCACCTGAGGGCGCTGTTCCTGTATCCAGGGTGACATCTGTGCACAGGTTCCTTCTGAGTTCCATTGCCCTTAGAAAAGCCATGACTTCACTCTCATCTTGCCTCAGCAAAGGAACTGCTCCTCTAACCTTCCCTCTCCCCACAAGTTGCCTTCACCCCACTTTCTGCAACTTTTGGGAACCTGCAGAAGGATTTAAATGCTCCATTCCGTCTCCAGACACTTGAGTTTCTGCCTTTCCCAGTTGGCCACCGTTCTTCCATCTGCTTTGCATTTCCCATGCATTTAGTTCTGCTGTCTCTTCTGTGTACCACTTCCCTCTTTCAGTCCCCGGTGAAGCTAAATGTACGCTTAGTTTACTCTAACAGCCAGATTTCAGCTGCATTTTCTTCATGATATATAATGTCCATCTCCACTTGCTTCTAATAACAGCAACATTCTCTAGCTTCCCCGACTGCAGCCAAATTTCCTCACACTGCCCAAGAGAATTATAAAAATGTGTGCAACAAGAAGACACTTGGAGGGTATGGAGGGATGACTCAGTAGTTAAGAGCACTGTCTGCTCTTCCAGAGGACTGGAGTTTGACTCCCAGCACCCACATGGCAGCTTTCAACCATCCATAACTGTAGTCCCATACGATTCAGTGCCCTCTTCAGGTGTGCAGACGTACATGCAGACAAACACCCATATGTATGTATGTGTATGTATGTGTATATGTGTGTGTGTGTGTGTGTGTGTGTGTGTGTGTATAAAAAAGTCTTTTGAAGAAAGAGGGAAAGAGACTTGGTTTGCTGATATAGAGTGAACTACATAGCCATCATCATCATCTCACTACATCTAAGACTAAAGCAAGAAAACTGAATAAAGCGCTCGGTTTCAGGCAAGCATTTCTAGAGCCAAGAAGTGGGTATCTAGCCTGGTATGCATCTGACAGGGGAATAATATGGCCTTTAACATAATTGGCTGCTGTTGGGAGCCAAACCATAAGCGTAACTTCTGCTTTCCTCCTGATTGGTGGTTGTTAGGAAGCGAAGTGTCTAGAGGTATAGATTTGTTGGGGAATACCATGGAAACGGGCGCTAGACGTAGGTCTTGTTAAGAGGTGGGGGTAGGGGGGTAACCTGGAAACTGGTGCTAGGAACCAGCCTGTTAATTTGAGTTCAACCTTAGGTCAGGTTCTCTAAGATAGTCTGAACCCAAAAGATTTTGGTCTCTCAGGCTAGAGTACAAAGTTGTTTTTCTGTTTTACTGAGTCTGTGATTTTAATGAAATCAAATCTATGTTTTCTGCTACCTCCATGCAACATTTATTTTAAAGAAATTAAATGTGTCCATTTGCTTAGCAAAATCATACTATAAGTGCCCTACAATGTTATTTTCTTAACATTTAGAAAGGAGCAAAGTCAGAGAACATGAATGTCCCCCGTGAACTTGTTTAGATTCAGTTGACATTTTAATGTGGACTGAATTGGAACTTGAGCACCACACACATTTCTATGGCTGACTCCTGGCCTCTAGCTGGTGTGCCGAATTTCCCACCACAGGACTCTACCATTGCTGCATGCTGACATGAACCTAATGTTGAAACCACATTTTCTCTCCTGGGCTGATTATACAAGATCGAGGAAACCCACATATCCACAGCATTATCTCTAAAGGATGGATAGCACTGGGAGGCCGATAGCTGTAAGGGGAGGGAGCACTGTGTAACGTGGATGGCTTTAACCCACACAGTAATTGAACTTATTAAGACCTTTCTCCTCCTTTCCTCCCTCCCTCCCTCCCTCTGCTTATCTTCCTCCCTCCAATGGCATTCGGGCAATAAAAGTTAGGAGAAAACAGAAAAAGACAGTTAGTTGACAAAGCATCCGTGACCACAGGGATCTAATTGAAACTGTGGTGTTTTCTTTGAGCAGGGTTCCTGGGAGCATAACTTGCTGTTTCCCAGTCCTAACGGAGACATGGCTTCCCATGTTCTCCTCTACTCTCATGGACTGTCTTGAGCTCAACACCCTCATAGATATGACTTCTGACTCTTGGGTCTTGTGCTTGCCCTCCCCCCTTCTCTCTGGGCCATCTCCACAGTCCTACCCTACCACCACCTCTACCAGCCCGGCACCAGGACCACAAATGCACTTCACCCACTTTTGACACAGGCTCTAGAGTTCACAGTCAGCTCCCTCTGCTTGCACAACTTGCACTTTACCAACTGAGCCATCTCCCCCAGACCTCGAGACCGCCCTTCCTGCCTGCCTGCCTGCCTGCCTTCCTTCCTTTCTTTCTTCCTTCTTTCCTTCCTTCTTTCCTTCCTTCCTTTTTTTAGCTCATAAAACTGTGGGATGTTCATGGAAGATTCTAAAGGGCAATTTAAAACTTAGATTTCTAGGACACAGCATATCACATAAAAAGCAGTATAGTGTTTAAGTATTTTATTTCATTAGGATGCTATGTTAGTACTGTCAACTTGATGGGATGTGAAATCACCTACAAGCGTCAAGCTGCTGCCTTGGTATCCCAGCCTTGAGGAACTACACCCTTGAACTGGGAGCCTCAGCAGCCTCTCTGCTTCTTACATTGCTTCTGTTGGATATCAGGTGTTGCGTATCGGTGGGAGAAGCTACCAAGCTAGGTACTGGCCTCCATTTCTAGCCACACTGAGGTGTTTTTCTTAAGATGTGTGCTAATGGCTGGAACAGGCACCATGGAGCATCCCAAAGTGCCCTGGCTTTTGCATGGCTGATTTCAGACCCTTGGAGCTTATCGATGCTAGGCTTTTAGGGGGGTTGCTTTTGCTCTGATCAAAAGTGACTCCAACAGTCTAATCAATCCATGACTGATGTTCTCCGTGTACTATGTCTCTCTTAGGTACTGTTGTCTTTAGAGTACGGTCACTGGATTCCTGAGGAGCCTTTTGAACTCTCCGAAACCTTCCCTGCAGCTCCGGTAAGTCAATGCTGTCCGACAGTGGTAAATGCAACATGGTTGTTTTAGGAAACTGTTAGGATTTTAAACTCGGCATCATAAGTTAAGAGAGGTCTCATTCAGACAAAAAGGATGTCATCCCAGAAATGAATGCTATCTGTTTATTTATTTGTGACATCACAAGTGAAAACTTGAGGAAGACACTTGTACAGTGCCATGAGTAATGTCACCTTGAAGGGTGTCGCCTAAGCCAGGCAGTCCAGCACACAGGAAACAAAATTGGGTGGATTGCTACAAGCTTGCTGCTGTCCTGGGCTGGAGGGTAAGACCTTTCCTCAAAAAAGGATTTTTAAAACTAATTAATCATGAAAGCCTATAGGGCTGTGCCGCTCTTAAGGCTAATGCTAATACAGATAAAACTGATAGGTATAAAAGCTGTGGCCTGCCAGCATTGTGATGGGCTGTGCCACTCTTAAGGCTATGCTAATACAGATAAAACTGATAGGTATAAAAGCTGTGGCCTGCCAGCATTGTGATGGGCTGTACCACTCTTAAGGCTATGCTAATACAGATAAAACTGATAGGTATAAAAGCTGTGGCCTGCCAGCATTGTGATGTAGTCTTCATATGTTGATGTCTTTCCTACGCTCCACCTTATGAACTCTTAATTATTTTAAAAATTTCCTAACTGAATTCTAACTTCTCAGATAACTAAGTCTTGACTGGGAGCAGGGGCTGTACAGAAGTCAGCTTTCATTTCCAAACTCGTTGATTGGTTTGAGAGAGTTAATCTGAAAAGATGAGTCTCTGAAAAACAGCGGCTGTTCTGGCTGTGCCCTGTGCTCTTGTGTAGCTGTCCAAGTGGGCCTGCACATGGACCAGCAGGAAGCTGACCTCTGACCTCAGTCGCTCGCTCATCTAGCCCATCGCATTGTTTCTGTTTTCATTTCAAGATTACTGTTTTGATTTCCTTTCAGCTTTGTAAATGTTTTCTCAAGTACAGAAAAAAAGAAATTCCTCCCAGTAATTCTGTTTATTTAAAATACTGTGTAAGTTGCTGAAGAGTAGAGTGGAAGCTGTACTTCTTGCCATTCTCTGAGCTAAGAGAGAAGGTATAACTCTGAGCAGCCCTGGTTAGCCTCCATCTGCCTGCATCCACTGCTGCCTGCCCTTCAGGGTGACCATTTTTGACCATTTTCAGTTCTTGCTGTTGTGGTCATTCAAGAAACATACTGCTGTTTTGAAGCTCTGGAATTTTTTTGTGTGTGTGCATGTCAGATGTTTTAACTGGGTACAAAGCCATGTCGGCCCCGTTGACATTTCCTAAATGTAATAATAGAAACAGTGGTCAAAAGGCAGGGACAGAGTTCTTCACTCTGGAGTTAGCTGACAGGAAGTGAACGTGGCAGAGGAGAAGGGTGCCTTGGCTACCTTGAGTCTACGGATTGACCAGAGCACACACCAAGGCCATGTGAAAGGATATGGGTTAGGGCATTAGTTCTCAGCCTGTGAGCAGAGACCTTTTGGGGTCACATATCAGCTATCTTGCAATCAGATACTTACATCACTATTCATAACAGTAGCAAACTTACAGTGATGAAGCCGCAATGACATAATTTTATGGTTGGGGGTCACTACAACACGAGAAATTGTGTTACAGTGTCTCAGCATTAGCAAAGTTAAGAACCACTGCATTATAGAAATAAATTTTAAAAAATTGCATCTAGAAAGGAAGGACAGACAGATAGACGGACAGACAAGGAAGGCTACAGGAGAAATTGCACTAGTGCTCTGTATAAGTGTTCATTGCTGAAGAGGCCACTCTACAAGCTTAGGAGGGCTAGAACAGAAGGAGTTAAGGTTTGACAGTTCTAAGCATAAAGTTGTGTTCTGAAACTTTTTTTAGGGGTATCTGGTTACATTGTGAGCAGGACATTTTGGCTTTACATTCTGAAACACACATTCAGTTTGTTAGTGGATATTAAAAATGTTACTGAGACAAACTAATTTTTCTAAAAGTTAATTCAGAGAATTATGGCTTTGTAGACGTCCTAGGTAGGGTGATTTTCCTCAACCACAAATTAAGTTTTAGCTTCATTTTCTAAAATGTTATCTTGATAAACTAGGGAGCACATCTATAGGCTAGAGCATTTTGC
Organism: Mus minutoides; assembly: GCA_902729485.2. Classification (NCBI taxonomy): domain Eukaryota; kingdom Metazoa; phylum Chordata; class Mammalia; order Rodentia; family Muridae; genus Mus; species Mus minutoides. Next base: position 2,370,670 of record LR749584.1, read on the forward strand.
TCAATGGCGAAGTTCTTCATGAAACAGCATTTTCATCATTAACAGCAATCTTCCTTGTTACAAGACACAGGTGTGTGTGTGTGTGTGTGTGTGTGTGTGTGTGTGTGTGTGTGTGTGAGAGAGAGAGAGAGAGAGAGAGAGAGAGAGAGAGAGAGAGAGAGAGAGAGAGAGACCAAAAAACAAAATCGTAAATATTATCATAAAAATTAAACATAATCACCTCAACTAATAACTTATATTTAATTACTAAAAATACCTTCATATTTAACAGCCAGGAAGAAAACAAAATAGTACAGTCTCCACATTCACCAACGTGGTGCTTGTTTGGTGGTTATTCCAGAGATGTGGGCATTTTTGCCATATAGTAAATAGTATCCAGCCATTAAAAACTAAGCCGTCAAGATAGGTAAATGTGTTGTTTTCAATGAACATGTAAAGCACCCAAGAGGAAAACAATGAACTCTGTGCTTCTCCAGATGATAACCTGTGCCCACCACTTAGAAGTCCCTGGATACTGGCTGCCACGGTGCGAGGACACGGCCTTGTCATTGTGACAGCCGAGCTGTGTATATATTCACTCTAGAAGCCGTGCTTAGAGGAATGTGGTCCCAAGATTTATCTGCACCATCTAAGTGTTCTGTTTTCCAGTTATTTACTGATGAACTCCCATGTAACATTCTTCCTTGTGACAGAGTCTGCACGCTGTCCCTCTGATTCTCAGCCACAACCTTCCCAGAGGTGTTTCTCCAGACCGCAGTGCCTTTGGGTTTCCTTTGGTTGGTTAGCGGTGCAGGCTTAAGTGATGCGCTTCAGTCTGGTACACACAGACCCTCCCCACCCCCAGGAGCACTTCCTGATGTGGAAAGAGGCTGCTGTGCATTGGTGTCTCTCAGTGCTTTGGAGTTAATCTTTGGATGCAGCAAGTTCTTCTGGTAGTGTAGGCAGGCATTTAGAAATCTGCTGGCCGGATCATCATGGTTGTGGCTTTGAGTGAGTAGCCGGACCCCTTCCAGTAGTACCACTTGATACCATTGAACTTATTTGTATTCTGCTTCTGTGGGTAGTACTGTCCATTCAAATTGGAAGGGCCACATGCGTCAAACCACCAGCCTGTGAAATCGAAACACAGAAGCAGTTAGGACTGGGTAGTCACACCTTGTCTGCAGGACTCAGCTGGGCACACACACACACCCCTGTGGTATGGGAAGAGCCACATTGATTTGTTATTCCGTAGACACAGACTGCACACCAGTGCAATCCCAGTGCCGTGGTAGCATGAGTTCTTACACGTGCCCTAGCTGCTTTTGTGCAGAACCCTTGCTACATGAAGAAATGTTGGTCAGTGCCGTGTGAAAAGCTGTCATCCACGGTGCATTGTGGGGTTAAGACATGGTGAGACTGCTAGCAGATATGGAGAGAAGTCTTAACAGTAAGGTGGGCCAAGTGGCTCCTATTCCCCTCCATCATGTATATTTGGTTAGAACAGAAGCCAAGTGTCTAGCTCTCTAGGGAGCTAGGGGAAAAGGGACGTTAACACTACAAAGTTCGGTACTGAGTGAGAGTCAGGCAGCAGTAAGGATCTTCCCTGTTGTAGCTCCAGAGTCCACCCACAGATAGAAACATGGCAGGCGATGGGATTCACCAAATGAAGCAGAAACCTAGATGAGTACTAATCCGAATTTATCTTTAAGCTTCAAGTGGGAGAGACACTGGTTGTATAATATTTATGTTTCTCTTTAAATCCAGAAAACAACAAGAGTAGACAGTAAAGAATGTGGGCGAAACACCAATTCTGAGGCCACCTCAGGGACACAGTATTAAGAGGGTAGCTTCTCTTGAATATTTTTCCCCCTGGGCACTACTGCTTGGAGACACCCCTAGCTGGTGATTCTGCGAAATGTGAGTGTATAAAAAGAGCCTATGTTGTATAAAACCCTAGGGCCGTGGAGAAATGTCAGTCACAGATCTGCCTTAGCCTTTGGGCACCATCGGAGTCATTGCTCCTGCGTACTTTTCCACAGGCCACCTTCCCTATGGGCCAGCCCATGGCTTGGAACTTGGCCTCTTACAAGCTAGACCTCCCCACTTTCCCTCTCCTGGCTGCTTGCCTCCCCCCGAGTCTCTCCCAGCTCCATTCTCAGCCCTTAAATCTTGAACTGGGTAAATAAATGAATTGTGTCCTTGGTTGGGAAGCAGCTCTCCTGCTCTCTGGAATAGCAGCACACGGGTGGTCTGAGAACAGTCAGCCTCTCCAGAGAGGTCTAAGTGTGGGAACGAACAGCAAGCCGGCTGGGGATCGGGGTGCTGCGGCCCCAGAACCTGCCCCTACCCCTACTGTCGTGTGGCTTTAAAGACAGCTGTTACAGTGAGATGAGAGTCTAGCCCCCTTTACAGAACAGTTCAATGGGTCTTCTCTCCTTTAAATAATTACAGCTAATGGAGAAAACTCACACCACCAAGTGGCCAATCTGCTACCCCAAGAATCCAGGATCTGCCAGATAGTGGGACCTAATTCTTTCATGGAATTTCAATTTCTAAATTTCATTTCATGAATATATCCTCTTGTTACTGTTGCTGCACAAATTCTTTACTGAAGAGCAGGCATGGTTCAAGCTTAGATCTTTTACTTGTCTTAGAAGCTTTTATTTTTATATTTTAATTAATTTTATTTATTTCTGGTGTGGATATCAGAGAATTGTAAGGAGCAGTTCTCACATTCGGCCATGAAGAACCCAGGGGTCAAACTCAGATGTCTGGCTTGACGGCAAGCATGTTTACCCACAGAGCCACCTCACAGGTCTGAGATAAAGTCTCACCAAACCTTGAACTCGTGGATTCAGCTAGACTGACAGGCGAGCCAGGCCAGCACTGGAATTGTCACACACCACATATTCAACCTTTGTACAAGGGTGCTACAGACCTGAACGTGCACATGGCAGGCACCTTACCCACTGAGCTATCTTCTCCAGCCCACTTTCTTGCTATATGTAAGCATCATTGCAAGAAAGAGGCAGCTGAAAAGCCCTTGACTGGATATTAAACAGAAACAAAGCAAGATGGAGCCAAACCCTTCTCTTATCATCTGGTCAGTGGGCCACTTAATGTCCCCCAGCATTCTCACTCCCAGCATCCTGAGAGTACACTGTCACCCTTGTAACAGTCCCAGCTCCATGTTGTGTTCTCACATCACACTTGAACTAAAAGGAGGCCCAACCAATGAACTGGTAGGCAGATGGTTTGTCTTCTTAGGGAAGTCAGGCCCTCATTCCAGTCTGAGCTCTACACTGCCAGTCGTCTATGCTAGGCAGCTGCTTCTTGCCAATTCAAATAGGAAGAGTCGCCTTACCTCCTGAGAGCATCTGGGAACACTTGCAGATGCATTTGTCATTGTCCGAATCCTTTGTGCTAAAATCACTTCCTGGTTGGCTGATGCTACTTATTTTGCCCGCAGTCCCTGTGAGTCCCATAAGGTGAATCCTGGAATGTGCAAAGGAAAAAATAAAAATTGTAACTGGCTAGGATTGTTGATTGACCGTAGTGGAAAATTTCTCGTGGTGAAGAATTCGATTCTACAGAGTGCACTGGGGCCCGTCAGTACACTCCAGTGCCCACTCCGTACAAAATACTTTGTACTGGTATAAACAGGAACCAACTTATCATCAAACCCGCTGACAAAGAGGGAGGGATGTTTTCATGACAACTTCAACACATATTGCCTGCACCATCATTAGCAGACCTTAATGGGGCCTTGTAATTCATTTTCCCTCTGCATTCAGATGAACAGGCATCTGCAGCACAAAGGGGCTTCTCACAGACACCCCCCCCAACCACCACTGTCCCCGAGAAATGGCTACTAGAGTGACCAGATACCCTCTCTGTGGTCTGAAGGGGTAGGAGTTGGGGTGGAGAGGAGTTTGGGGTAGTCCCTATAACTGCTTTGCCTTGCTTCTGGACACTAGTATAATAAGCCTGTCAGACCTCAGGAAGGGAGTAAATGTCAGTGCCCAGACACCTGGTCATGGACCACACTGTTAGACCATTGCCAAAGTGTGGCCCTCAGCAGCCAACTGTGCCAACAAGGAGAATCTAACAGTCAGGATAAGCATAATCGCTTTAATTACTATTTTATTTTGTTTTGTTTTTAAGGCAGGGTTATACACTGTAGCTTAACCTGGCCTGGAACTCATTAACCAGCCTAGGTTGACATTGAACTTGTGGCAGTCCACCTGCCTCAGCCTACCAAGTGCTGGGGTTACAGTCATGGATGTCCATACCCACTCAGAACATATAATTCTCTAAAATGTCACAAACTGCCCGTGGTCAGATGTTTTGAGTCAGGCCAGAGCTGGGTCTCAGATAATAGGGTGACCATGAGGATGTCCTGTTGGTATCTTGGCATGCCAGTAACCAGCTCTGGCAAACTAACATGCTGAATCCCCATGAGCTAATGAGATATAGACACAAGAGTCTCGGGGCTAGGATGCCATAAGGGGAATCCTACATGGTGACTGGGAAGTGTCCTTTGAGCCCCCAAATGTTCCCTTCTTTGTAAAGCTCCTGTCCTTGCTGACCACCACTTTGGGAAGAGTCACTTGTCAGTATCTCAATGTGAGAACAGGCAGAGGAGAGGGAGAGACCACTGTCCCAGGCTTGCCACATGTCTATCTGTACAGTGAGTGCTCGTGGCAGCCCCAGGACAGCAGCCGCAGTGTGTGGAGAACTAGTCCTTGAGTGCTTGGGAACCTGAAATAGATTGCTTTCTGGTCCTTCTCCTTAAGCCTAGGCTGGCCCTACATTTACCATTGCCCCCTTTACATGCCCCCCCCCCCGCCAAGGCTTGTCTTCCTTTTCAGTCTCTTGTCTTCTTTGAAAGGTCAGTTCTCAGGGGACTCATTAAATGTCCTGCAAAGGCAAGTAATATAGGAGAGTAAGCTATTTTTATTAGTCTGTCTTTGAAAGGTTATTCAATCCTAGAGCCTTTTGAAGGCCTACCAGACAAAAGCACATCCTTTCAGATCTGTTATTAAGAACAGCCTTGAGTTGGCCATGACATTGCTCATACCTACAATCCTAGCATTTGAGGGGTGGAGGCAGGAGGATTGGAAGTTTGAGGTCATCCTTGGCTACATAGCAATTTCAAGACTCACTCGGGCTACACGAGACCCTGTTTTGGGAATCAAGAGAAAGAGAGAAGAGGGTGGCAGGGTGTGAGCAGGCAGGCACACTGTCATCTTCCTTGGTACCCCTTTTCTCATGAACTCCTTGGTTTTCTGCTTGTTCTCCTTGGCGGGAAGCATGTCCCGCTCTGAAGCTTGTCTTACTCTGCACTTACTCAAACGTTACTTATGGGGTACTTAACCGTATTAGCATCCTCTTAATTAGTGTAGCAAGTTTTTATGGATTATTATTGTTTTACATTTCCAAGTAAACTAAGCCTCAAAAACCAGTGGGTTTTTTTTTTCAAATAGCATCTTCAAAATATGTTTGCATTTCCAAAAGAACCTTAGCTTACAATATTTTTATAATGTCATTGTGGAAGGGTGAGGACCCATGTAGTAAGATCTCCTTATGTAAACAGGCTAATTCTTCATCTCTGTATTTCTTTCTTTAAAAAAATTAATTCCTCTATTGTAGATTCCTAACTGCTGCCAGTTAAGGAAATATTTAGCTTGGAGATAGCACAATGAAGACCACTGTGCCTTGGAATCCATTGACTTCTGGGCTCTGGAGTCCAACAAGACTGTCTGGGTGCTGGGTTCCCGCATGTCTTCCCATGCACCCCCCTCCAGGGAATCCCAATCTTTCTGAAAGGTCACTGACCGTTCCAGTGTCACAACAGGCTCTGTCTGCTTTGAAAACAGCTTCTGAAGAATCGACACCCACTGTCTGTAAAAAGCAGACTGTTCCTGGCAGCACGTAATTCTCAGGTCAGACCCGAGACTCTGAGCTGGCTTCCCTGTGCTGTCCACTGTGACCTCCCTAGGACACCAGCCAAGGATGTTACAGTCATCCTCTCCATGGGGCCTGGGCGCCACTGAGATAGGGGTGGCACTGTGGGCCATGGCTTTGTTTATGGAGGGCCTGTTGTGCGTCATCTGTCATCTGTGGCTTCAGGCAGGTCTGCTCTGTGCTCTGTGGACACAAGCAGTGGGTGCCCGCATTCTTTGAAAGCCTGTGCCCCGCTGGGCTCACACACCTGCTTCTTTGGTGCCACTGTCATGAACTTCCTGACCAACACCCCCGTAGGACCTGGATTTAGTGTACCACCATGAAGAGAGATTCCAGCACCTCACCCATGGCTCTCATCATCCACACAGAAAGCCAAGTCCTTGGTGTTCTCCTCCCTTACGGTGCTTTACAGCCAGAGGGTAAGTGTGCTGCTGTCAGGCTTGCCCATGCTCATGGAACATTTGAGGTTACTGTCAGCAGCCAGATGGGGATGAGCCGACATCCGAGGAGGTGCTGTGACTCAGATGTGTGTACACACAGCCTGTCTCGAAGCATCTCCACTCAGAGCACACACAGGAAAGCCACAGATGCAAAACCGCCCTCCCAGTTTTCTGTACATTGTCTAACCAGAGGTGGAAAGCTGTGATCTGCCTGTCTCTCTCAATGATCTATCTGTTCATCTTTCAGTCCTAGGGACTGAGGTTAGGGTCTTGACCATGCTAGGCGAGTGCTACTCCAGTGAGTGATGTCACTAGCCAAAGCTAGGATTTTGAAACTAGAGAAACTGAGAGACAGTGATCCCCCCCCCCGCCCCCCAAGCAGCAGTTCTGTGTAACCCAACTGTGGCTCTTGGTTGGATGAAAGTCTGAAATAGTTACACAGAAAGTGCTCTGGGCCGAGTGTGGTGGCGCACGCCTTTAATCCCAGCACTTGGGAGGCAGAGGCAGGTGGATTTCTGAGTTCGAGGCCAACCTGGTCTACAAAGTGAGTTCCAGGACAGCCAGAGCTGTACAGAGAAACCTGTCTCGAAAAAAACAAAAAACAAAAAAAAGAAAGGTGCTCTGGTTTTCTCCGTGACAGCTGGCTTACCTATAGTTGGACTCTTCACCAGAGAGGTAGAAGTGATCGTACAGCGAGTGCGCCTCGTTGCCTTCCCAGTCCTTCAGCTGGATCTTAAGCACGTAGCGGTGCCGACTGGTCAGCTGGAAGACAAACTCATTGCCCAGCCAGTACTCTCCCAGCGGGCTCCCAAAGCCCTGCAACCAAGAGAGTAGAGTCAGTCCAATGTTTGTTCTTGTGTTTGGAATCTGTCACCTTAGCATTCAGTCAGAAGACGGTACTCCTAACCCTGGGCTGTACAAATGCGAGGTGTTGCACACAGGAAAAGATCTTTTCTTTTCTTTTCTTTTTTTTTTTTTTTTTTTTTTTTTGAGAGAAGAGGAGTCATAAATACATGCCACCATGCGCCTGTGGATGTCACCAGCACCGTTGGTGTTAGCTGTACTCTCTTCCTTATTTGGAGCAGGCTTCCCTTTCACCACTGTGTTATTCCAAGACCACAGGGTTCTGGAGAGTCACATGCCCTTGTCTCCCCTTGTCATAGGATTACAGATGAGAGCTAATGTATTCAGCCCTATACGGGATCTGGGGATTCAAAATCAGGTCTCCACACTTTCACAGCAAGCATCGTATGCATGCGTCATCTTGCCAGCTCAGGAAATCGATTTTTTTTAAACTCAGTTTTAAGGACCTAAGCTATTCTTAGAAATATAACTGTTACACAGCTAAAGCTACTGGGATAACCATGAACAGAGATACAGTTGTTGGGAACAGCCAGACCAACCTGGGTACCATGGAACGTAACTATAGTAGTGACATTTGTGCTGTGGAAGCCTGACAACGCAGCATGCTCTGTATTACGTTTCAGTTCCTTTGACTACGGCATTTTTTAAGAGAGAGAGAATTGGCTGGGCACAAAGAATCGTATCATAAGTAACTTCTTCAGAAGCCATAGGTCAGTTCTGAATTTGTGTTAATGAAAAGTTCTGAAGAACTTGGAAAATTAGCTTTCCCAAAGGAAAGTGCTTTCTTAGTGCATGCTTCCTTACCTCTTTGTATTCTTTCCACGTCCTCTGGAAGTCCACACTGCCATCTTCCCGGTGTTGGATGACTGTCCACCCTCCTCCACCCACGTCCATGTCACAGTAGGCCTGCAGGAGAAGCACACACAGCAGCGGTGTGTTCCCAGGGGGCTCTGTGGTAACCAGTGGAGTGAATCGTTCCTGTCAGATCTTTAGAGTGATTTTAAAACGGTGATGACTCACAAACAGTCAAACCACATGACACACTAGTGAGAACAACTTCCTGCTCGTCATGTGCTCTGGCTGCAGAGTCCCACACCATAATTGTTTTTAGGAGGGATTCCCTGTGCCTGGGGGACTGGCAGATTCTCCTCAAATCCCACCTCTTTAGAAAAACACAGTCTTGTGTTCATAGCATCGACAACCCTTGCTGCTACACCCACTCTGTCCATTAACTACAAGGTACCAAACTCCTGCCATGTTTTCCTGCTGTTGCGCTTCCTCTGTGCACAGAGAAAGCCAGTTTCTCCTACCTGTGAGGGCCTGAGGGGAGGGGTCTCTGGAGCACCAGCACCATGTGACCCACTTGACCAGGCAGCTCTGACACAGGGGTTTGAGTTCAGGCTTTTACACACTTCCCTTGTTGCCTGTGGCATTTTTCCCCAGTATTTTATTTCTGCTTTTAAACTGCCTCAGTGGTCTTTAAAATTTTTGCCTGGAACACAAAATTCTTTGGGCTTGCATGTTTAATTTCAACTCCGCTGGAGTTTTATTGTAAAAATTAAAAACCCCTGAAAATAAGATTATATAAATACTTTTCAATTATGAGATTACAGTAGAACCAAAAGAAAAAAAAAATGTTTTCCAGAAAATAAGATAATTTCACTAAAGCATACATGGTAGAAATATTAGGCTTCCCAACCAATTGTGAATATTCTTCCTTTGTTGGGTACCATGGTCTTTGGAGACCTAAGAGGACCATTTTTGCAGGGTTAACTTTAATATAGCTGCTCTGTGTTTGTGATTTAGGATCCTAGGGATGAGAGTTAAAAGAGCCACACAAGCCTCTCCCCTCCATTTCTTCATATTGCCTATAAGGAATTAAGCCCAGAGGAATTTTTCATATTGTCCGCCATGTTGTTCTCCTCTGTCGGTCATGGACCTTGAGACCATCAGTGGACTGCTTTACTGAGGTCTCTCCACTACTATTCTACTTCCCCACAAAGGTCTTGGGCTCCTGTTTCCCTCCCCAGTGACTCGAGTTTAGAAAGGCCCTGTGGCATGAAATAGAATGACTGTGTCCTCGGTGTAACTATTCAAAAACACATGTCAGACTTGCTGGAGGAACTCTCCTGGTTATCACAGGGCAGATTTGCTGAAGGAACCCCCAGTTGTCACAGTGTATCGGGGCTGCTTTGTATAGTAACCACAGTTTGACTCTCTTGTGCACAACCTGTCAGATAGCTCACACGAGTTACCTGCCATCTCACATCACTCTGAAGTCTAGAAATGATTGATTTGGTTCGTTTGGTCAGTCACAGGGCCAATATGTGAGAGGAATTTGAATATGGTCTACTTGATTCCTGTGTCCTATCTTTTCCATGACAACATGCTACCCAAAGCAGAGAAATTTGAACCTTTTGATAGGCGGGTAGATTAACACTGATGTCAGTTCATGAGGAATCCTTCATCTTTAAATTTATTTCCCTGTGATCAACCAGATGACTAGTGCTGCACCGTTCTATACAGTGTCTTCTAAAATCTCACTTGGGGCACTAGGGTAAGGACCCCGGGGCTATGCACACACATTAACTCCCCAGCATCCTGAGAGGCTTGTTGGTAAATGGGAAGAAATGTGTGTAGTGAGCCCGCCCTTGCTCTAATATCTGAGTCCTTAGTGTTAAAGTCTTCAGAGTGTACTTAGTGGCCTGATGGTATTTAAAGCAGGCTCCTTTCCTGCCTAGAGGATCATTTTATCTTGTGGGAGTCAAAAGCAAGAGTCCCAACGTTGAGGGTCACTGCTACTACATAAATAAATTACATGAACCATGTTTCTATTCTCTTTGAATCCATTAGGGACCATGACAAAGTTACTAGAACATTCTCAGAATACTTTGTCCAGCTTTTTAAGAAGTGGAGAACAAAGCCTTTGTGAGAAACAGAGAATCACGGTTCACTGGGTTGTGAAATTTGCAAGAAGAGATAATATTCTTGTAGAGGATCCACATGGTCAGGAGATGCTCAGTAAAAATATTGACAAGGATCAGAACAAGATCTGAAAGGCGGCAGCGGCCAGGCTAGGCCAGGGCACGACCACTTCCGTTACAGCAAACCTGGGGGCACTGAATGCTTTTGATTTACGTGCCTGTGCTTGGCACAAGGACCCAAGGCCTAAAGCTGTTCAGCAAGTGGTGCCTGAGTTAAGTGCTGTGCTCCAGCTTCAGGCCTTGGAGAAATGAATAAATAGCAGACGCCCATGGCACTGGGAGTCTTGTGCTGAGCAGTCTGGAGAAGGAAACAATTGTGCTTCTAACTAGCTTCTCACGGACACCCTATGCAGTGTGTAGCCTACATACACCAAAACCTAAGGTAAATGCCATGTTTACCGAATTATTAAACTGATCAAATGTAAAGCTGCCATACTGAAGCCTTTGATCTAATTCCTTAGAATTAGATGGTCATGCCCATGACCTCTTATGCAGCCTTCATGTATCAATTATGCCAGGGCCATCTCTGGTACTGTCACACCCTGGAAGGTAGGGTGATGGGGCAGTAACACAAGATCACACTGTCTTTTATAGAACCTCAAGTCTGGAAGGAAGTTTAGAAGTAGCAATACAATACAGCTCAGTTATGTTAATTTTTAAGTCTTTATTAGTGGTGGTGGGAGGGGTAAGGTCGGGTGTGAGCATTCATGGGTGTGAAGGAAAAGCATGCAAGTAGAGGTCGGGACAGCTTTTGAGTTGATTCTCCCCTTCCACCTTTGACCCAGGAGTCACACTGAGATCACCGGGCTTACATGGCAATCACTTTCATGCACTAGACTACCTCACCACGTGTAGACCAGGCATTTTAGAAAAGAACTCAAGGTTTTGAAAAACTTACTATTCCTGGCCGTGTAAATGGATTTCTTTTTACTGAGAATATCTAAAGGGATTATAAATCAGTCTCTAACCGTGACCTAGACACATGATCCAGAGCACTGGATCTTCACATCTCCGTCAAACTGTGAGGGCATTATGATGTCTGGCAGGAAGAGCATTCCCAGAGCAGTGTAACTGTGCGGCAGCATGGTCCCAGATCCACAGTGTTTACAGTGTGCGCAGAGCCTCTGCTGCTCCTGTCCCTGTTATCACCAGGCCAAGAACATGGCAGGCATCTAGTGACAGACACCATAATGCAAAGACCTGTGCTGGCAAGCTGCATAGCAGAGAGTGGAGACCCTCAGTCTGGGGTTGCTGGATTTTTGTCTGCAGCAAACTGTATGGCTTTTCCCCTCCTCCCGATGCTCTATGTCTAGGTCACCAGGGACATTAACTGATTTTCAAGGTTGGTTTAAAGCAGCATGAGTGAATTATATTTCTTTGGAGAGTATTATTCTAAAGAGCACAGTATTTGTTTTTTAATTCATAATCAAAGTGTATGTTACTATTTCAAATTCCACATCTTTAAACTCTTAAGCACTTGTATTTTTCTTTGATACCATGTTAAATTCTGAAGCTAATACCCAGTTCAAAAAGATGCTTCTTCCAGGAGCCTCTGGAAGTTTCTACTTTGACGCAGCTTCCCATGCATGTTTGGAGCTAGCAGCATCCTGGTATGAAGCAGGGTAGATGCTAAAGGTCCTGGAGCTGTGTGCTCTGCTCAGCCCTCAGGGAGTCTAAAGAAAGAGTGGCCAGTAGGACCAAAGAAGTCCATCAGAGCAATAAAAGTGTTCTTGCTTTGTGATTTTCTTGAGAAAAGGTTTCACTCTGATGACTTTATTTAAACTTTGCTGCTAAGTGCACACCTATCTACAGTTTCTATGATAAGAAGGGAAATGTGTGCAGATCAGGGCCTCCTGAACAGTTGTGTTGGGTGTGGTCTCAGTGACCTCTCTCCAAAATGAAGTGTAACTGTTACTTAGTAAAATGATCAAAAGATAAGCTCTGTTTAATCCAGCCTCAGTTTGGAGAAGATATATTCACTAAAATTAATGAGATGTCAGAAACTCAGGGGAATACCTGAGTGTGTGAATCATTTCAATAGGACATGTGTGTTGGTGAAGTTAGAGCGGCAAACCATCTGCTCAGCATCTGTGTTCTGTACTCAGCAATGTCAGAGCCCTCAGTGTGAGCCTGGGAAGAACACGAGGCATGGATGCTGAAGGGCTCCTTGGCCCATGCAGTGATACAGCAGAGACCCCACAGCTGCCCTGGGTCATCCTTGGCCCATGCAGTGATACAGCGGAGACCCCACAGCTGCCCTGGGTCATCCTGTCTTACCTTGATCTCCTCTGTGGAGTTGGGGAAGGTCAGCGTGTAGATGCCACTGGTGGTGAGTCCTGACTTGAAGATTTCCGCACAGTCTCTGAAGATGGTTTGCTCTTCTTTAGGGCCAGCAACAGAGCTCTTGGCTGTGTTTAAAAAGCAGCAGGCATTGAAATGGGGTTTTTGAGTGGAGAGAGATGCCTGTTATTCAGGACATAGACATTTGTTCTCATGTAAGCAAGACAGACTTAGTCATCTTGATATGCTCTTGAAGCATGTTTGCTGTCAGTTTGGAAAATTAGTATAAATAGCTCTTGCTAACTCTCTTGGTGTGTACACCATGTTGGTCCTGGGGATTTAAACATTGAACACTGGTGTTTGGTAACCAGCACCTTTATCCACTGAGCCATCTTGCCCGCATCTTACTCCCTTTTAAAATCAACCGTGTGTAACGAGGGTACTTCATAATGAGCTGCAATAAACCACTCCTTTAAAATATTTCCTTCTTGACTAGACTTGGGCAAACATTGTAAAAGAACAAAGGAAGACCCCTAATTCCCTCCAATATCACCCCTAATTCCCTCCACTATCACAGGTCCCTTTGACGGTTTCCCACTGAAATTGGAATGGATACACGGACATTCCTTGTATGTCTGAAGCTTAAGTCTTTAATCTTTTGTAGAGTATTAAATGAAGGTTTGAAAAGTGGGCTAGGTGTTAGGTCAGAGTACTTGCTGAGCAAGCCTGAGGTCTAAAGTTTTTATGGTTAGCACCCATATAAAAATCTCCAATGTGGCAGCACACACCAGTTACCCCAGTACTTGGAGCTAGAAGACAGGATTATTAGAGCTTGTTAGCTGTCAGCCCAGCTCTGGTTCAATGAGAGACTCAGAAGACACTCGGCATCTTCTCCTGGCCTCTGCCTGCATGCCCAGACACACATGCATCTCCACAGGTACCAGACCACACATAATCCAGTACCAAATGACAGACTTAGTGTCCTCTGGTGTTGAGTAGCTGTGACATGAGAGTCTGTACCTTTGTGGGAGCACAATTCCTACTTATCTATATGTTTAAACTCTTTAAGTCTAGACCTTATATGCCAATAAAATCCCTTCAGATTCTAATTCTGCTGTTACTATTTCAACTTCCCATTCTTCCCATAGCCACCCAACCCACCCACCCCACCCCACACCTCACAAGCACCAAATAAGGTGGCATCGTGAAATAAACCACAGTAAGAATGAGGTCAAAGCCAGTTAGGAAAAAAATCCTACAGATAAACATTACAAAGATAGTATTACATCTTTAATTAATGACTGAAAAATCTCTTCTTCCCTCCCTTAACCCCCAGGAACTAAAAGAAGCTAACAAGTCAAAATTGTAGTGAGGAAGGCTAAACATTGTTCAGGGTATGGTCAACAATGGGAACTGGTGCCTCCTCGATGCCAACCATGGCCCAGACATGGGCAGTGGGGGCCTCTCACTTATGTGTCTAGCCTTCCTGTGGGCCTAGAGCAGTGGGCCCATTTGAAAGCCAAAGGCAGAAAGGTTCACTGTGGCTTCCTAACTTGCCAGCCAGCCTCCTCCATCTGACTCATGAGGGAACTAACTCAAGATGAGAACTCTGCAGCCTTGAATCACCACTGTCCTTGGGGGTTGGGGCCATAGCTGTCGGTACAAGGCTTACTCTGCAGTTTGAACTCTAGAACTTGCATTAAAAAAAAAAAAAAAAAAAGCCAGATGTGCCTGCCCAGCCCTGTGTTCCCAGTGCTGAGGATGTGGAGATGAGCAGATCCTTGCAGCTCCTCCTGGAGCTCTAGGTCAGCAGTGGGAGGCTTTGTCTCTACAGCCAAAATGAACGGCACCTGAGAACAGACACCGGCCTCTAGACACACACGTTTATACATATGCCTATGACCATGCACCCAAACTGGATCAGTGCTTGGTGATAAGTCATTAGTCTAATACATGGCTTTCCCCTCCCCCATTCTCTGGCCCCTCAGTGCTTGGGCCTCTGCTGAGGCTCTTGTACTTTCAGACAGAGCACCCAAGACAGGCCGTGTTGGGGTGTTTGTTGAGGGTTCGCTGACCGTAGGTCATTGGAAGGAGGAGCACAACTCACAGTTGGGCGATGACATCATGGTCAGCAAGCTGTTGACAGTCTCCATTAGGTCATGCTGCTGCTTCTGAAGGAGCGAGTTGTTGACCGTGGCCGTCACCAGCTTCTTCTCCAGCTCGTCGATGACAGAGCTCTGCTTGGACACCAGCACCTGGAGCTGGTCCTTCTGCTCCTTCATGGACTGCAGCTGCTCGCTGTGCTTGCCCTCCATGTCCAGAACTTTCTGTTCTAGGAAGCTTACAGGGAAGGGGTTTGTAAGTGAAGGGAGCTACGCACTTCTCAAGGCCTTGCCAGCCAAGTACATGATAAAATCTCATCCTTTCCAAAGCCAGTAAACCCCTCGCTCCATTCCCCAGACTTCTGTGCTGCCGAGTTGTTTAGTTAAATCACAATATAAAGTGGGAAGATTTAGTGACTGGAGATGCAGCTCAGTGGTTAGACACACTAGCTGCTCTAGTAGAAGACCTGGCTTCAGTTTCCAGTAGCCCTATGGTCTCTTACAACTACCCATAACTCCACATTTTGATATATAGTATTGAGCGTAGCTAACTTCCATAATCCCAGTTCTAGGGGATCCGATGCCCTCTTGCAACCCCTGCAGGAACCAGACACACATGATGCTCATATGTATGTGCAAGCAAAAGCCTCTACACAGAAAGGAAGCTTTAAAACAAACAAACAGCAAAGACAAACTTCTGTTAAGTAGGAAGATTTCTCATGGCCCAATGAAACCTTTCAAATTGCCAAAGTGAGCTATTTAGGTGTGCTCGTGCAAGTGGATAAACCTGACCGAGTACGCAGTGGGGCCTGTTCAAGAGTACACTGGGCCTAGGCCACAGACTGTGTCACAAAAGCTGCTGGCCACAGCTTCTGGGGAGGTGGCATTATTTTAAGCCCGGCTTTCAACTGTTTTTCTTGAATATGAGCCACGAGTTTGAAGTGGACCTTTGGATTCTGTGTTACCTTTCTCCTAAAATATTTACATTTTAATATGAATCATCATAACGGCAACTACGCTCTTGATACCGTGTGACAGATATTCTATGATGGAGGTGCATGCGATCCTCTGGCTTTATGATATTAAGTGACTTATTCAGTTGTGTATTGGTTCCCTCATCCGTAAAATGGGTTAATATTACCCACTGCAAGAAGCTGGTCCAGGAAATAAGTGCATGTAAAAGTATAAACAGACTGGTGATTGACAGTTAAGACATATTATTTATTACCAGTATCAACATTATTGTCTCACGTTCAAGGAAAAAGGTGAACAAAAATAAAATTTAGACACAATAAATCACTTGCGTATAGACACACCTAGCTAGGTATCTGGTGCCAGATCTTTCTCACTCTAAACTCCATGTTTTTTGTTTGTTTGTTTGTGGTGTTTTGGTTTTGGTTTTGGTTTTGGTTTTGGTTTTGGTTTGGTTTGGTTTGTTTGAATCCATTTTTTTTCTTGGGGAGTTTAGCCAGCCTGTCTCTTATAGTGGGTGCTCAATGCCTTCAACCTGAGCAAGCCCCTTGAAAAGTTGCTTAAATTTTTCTTGATAAAGTTATGCTATATAAGTCCCCAAAAGTTTTATTAATGTTGTTATAGTTATTTCTAATCCTATGATAAAGACTTATAAAGATGCATTACCACTCACAGATTCAGTTAAGAGTATACTGATTTTTAACTGGAAATTATTCCTGTATATTAAACTGGAGAAAACAATTCTAAGTGCATAGGATTACAGTAATGTGAGACGCTCAACACTGTGAACTACTAGCCGGGCATGGTGGTACACGCCTTTGATCCCAGCACTTGGGAGGCAGAGGCAGGCGAATTTCTGAGTTTGAGGCCAGCCTGGCATACAAAGTGAGTTCCAGGACAGCCAGGGCAACACAGAAAAACCCGTCTCGAAAAAACAAAAAACAAAAATAACAAAACAAACAAACAGACAAAAAGACTGTGAACTACTTCTAGGAAAAGACTCACACAGTAAAGGCCTAAGGCAGCTGCCCTTGTCAGTGGGGTGAACAGAAGAGTGGAAGACCTGACTGTGAACCTTTTCTCTCGGTACACACACAGAACTAGCGGCTGCTTCATGCTTTGTGGCCCTGGTACTGAGCCCAGCATTAGTTAGTTATTTGTATAAGGAAAGAGAATGATGAAATGAAGCAAGCACAGTAAACATATCTTCAACCCGTGAATCTAAACGTGCCGTAGTGTTGATTTGGAGGGAAATGTTGATCACAATAAATATTTGTGGTTTTGCTTGAATCTATAAAGAAAGCAATTTTATTTTGAAGAAATTTTGAAGATTGTTGGAAAACCATCTGTGGAATGTGGAATGCCCCATATTTTTTTCCCCAGTCATATTTGTAAAAAAATCTTAGACTTGTCGGAATTGAAGGCAGGAAACACCCATCGAGATCTAACGTCATCAAGGAACTTTCATGACGTTTTTGACAAGGAAACAATATTATTCCAGCCCATGTCTGTAACAAAAGAGAAGACAGTTTCTGCAGCTTGTAAGATTCTTGTTCCTTCCGTGTGGTTCTTATGACTGATGGGTTTTTATGGCATCAAGCTTTGTGTACCCGTCCTCAGGAAGGCAGCGAGCAGCGCCTCGGGTACATTTTCTTTTCTTTTCTTTTCTTTTCTTTTCTTTTCTTTTCTTTTCTTTTCTTTTCTTTTCTTTTTTTTTAACAGTTCAAGTTGTGAAGAAGCACTGTTGATCCTGAGTTGTTAGATGTGTGTGGCAAGGTGCTCTTATGGAGAAACTCCAGAATTTAATCATAAACTCCAAGTGATTTTAATTATTGGAAAGGCACATTATTTATTGATCCAGGTCAGTTAAACTGGGGGAACCGTGAAGGACTTAAGAAAGGGGTAGAATGCCCGAATTACTAGAAACCATAGCAAGCTGGTAGCATTGATTGGTAACACCAGTTGCTATAGCAAAGCACCTTGATTTACACAGCAATTGGAGCAAGTCTTGCAATGAATTTTAAAATGTAGCAGAAGTTTCTGTGTATTTCAAAGCAATTCTCTTTGTTTAGCAAATTCCTACCGTGGGTATAAAATAAGGAGCAAGAGTTGAACTCTTCTGGGGGAAAAGGCAAACACCAACAGTGAATACAGTTAACCCTTGATGGCCGTGAACTTTGTCTGGATACAATCACTCTAGACCTAAATTACTTGAAGAGTGCATCCATGCTAAACTTGTACCCTCTTTTTTGTTATTATTCCCTAGATAATACAGCAGAATTTTGAGCACAGTTGTTATGTCATCTTTTGTATTATCTGTAAGCAACATAGAGACAGTTTAAACTATAGAAAAGGATTAAGTAGGCTATGGGCCATACTGTCCCATCTTATATAAGGGACATAGGACATAAGTATCCATGGACACTAGTCTCCAAAGTGGATTTTAGATCCAAGCCTCTATGCATCCTGAATGATGGGAGAGTTTACAGAGAAGACATTGGGTGGTGTGGTGGATATATTGACATGATTTTAAAGCCTCGGGAAGAAATGTGTTCAAAAAAACGAGCCGTTCCTCATTTCTGAGAGGCTGTAAGAGTTACCACCAGCATCCACAGGAGACCTGCCAAGGGGAGATAAGATTGTTTACATCTCAGTTACCATCTTGAGTTCTCATCTCTTACTGTGCAGAAGGGAGATTTAAAATAGTAAAGGAAACTGTTCAGATAAGAAAAACAATCTATTTGCTTTTCCATCTCCTAAATAAAAGTAAGGGTAAACCTGGGGTTACCCAGAGAACACAAAGAATAATGCAGTTTAGTTCTTAACTCTGAGGATGATGTAAGCCCATCTTCATCCCCTTTTCTGGATAAAGAGAGGGGTGTGCTGTTTAGACCATTCTCCATGTCAAACGCAGTCTCACTTGAAAAGGAGAGAAGCCCCTCGTATATTGCAAAACTACTCTCCAGTGTCCCCTAGTAGAATAAACATGTGGGGGAAAAAGAGTTTGCACTTGTATAGATTATCTTGAAGGTTTTTATATACTTAATTTAAATTTCAATGCAATTATGTTTCACATAATTTACTTTTCCTTTTAGTTTATCATAAGCTTTTAAAGGTATTTATTGGTGCGTGCATTCGAGTGGGGTTGTGGGGAGGTCGGGGATAGACATGTCCCACTCCTACACATGAAGGTCGACCGGCAGTTTGGTGGAGTTGGTTCTCTCCTTCCGTGTTTATGTGTGTTCTGGGAATTGAACTCAGGTTGTTAGGCTTGTCTGACCAGCACTCCAGTCCACACCATAAGTTACAAAAAGGAAGTATTACACAACAGAGACTGTTCCCGCTTTGCTAGTATGGATCATCTCACAAGAAACAAGATCCCCCACCAGGCATGGTGCTGTGTGCTTTTAATCCCAGGCCTAGAAACACAGAAGCGGGCATATCTCTGAGTCCAAGGCTAACCTGGTCTGTATGGTGAGTTTCAAGCAAGCTGGCACTACACAGTGAGAACCCCCAACCAAATGGCAAGAAATATGATTGCAGGCCATGTTACTTCATAGCCCAGCTAGTATTTGGTGTAGATTAAACCTCATGATGTTGAGGCAATTTGGAAGGTTCCTGACAGAGTATTTAGAGGCCTAGAATGAGAAACAAAATTCAGGACTAATCAGGAGTTTGGGTTCTTTTCAGACTTTCTCTCCAAATTCTCTTCTTGCATCTTGTTCTCAGGGCTTCTGACCCATATATATGCTCCAGGCAAATATGTGCTCCAGGCAAATACGCCATTCTAGGGAAACCATGCTTAGAGTCTAGTCACATGAGGTAAGCTGTATGTCTAGAAAGGTTACAGCATTATTACCTGTTCTTATTTTGTAGCTTGTTTATTTCACTGGTCTGATCCAAAATCTGCTTTTCCAATTTGTTGGTAGAAATAGAATGTTGGAGAAGCTGCAACTCGAGTCTTGTCGTCTGGTTTAGTACCTGCATACAAGAAAGAGGATTACTGTCTGTCATCCTGAGTGGTGTGATGTAATCTTGGTTGGTGTGATGTAATCTTGATGAGTGTGACATATGCCCTCTCTCTTGATTCAGCCATCAAAGTGATCAGAAAGCATATTACTCAGTAGCCCCACTACCTTGTCTTGATGTGGATTTTCTTGTCTTATACCATAAAAATCATAATTCTCCCTCATAATTCTCCCTCATTTCCACCCTCCCACTTTCCCCCCAAACACAGTCTCTTCCAACTCTTTTCTTCTAATATCCAGCCAGGTCCAAATAGTGCCACCCATCGGAGTACAGGTGTGGGGGCCATGCACTGCGGCGTGGGAGATCTTCCAGTGCCCACGCCGTTTAAAGAGAGAAAATAAGGATCCTGTCTTCCCAGCAGCCAGCAGCTGCCAGAGCTCCTCCGTAAGGGAGGGGCCTGGAGAGCTTGGACATGGTAATGTTTTTATGCCCATAAAAAAACACGCCAACTATGTTATCTTTTAAATCTCTTTGTAGTAAATAGTAAATGACAAAATCCTTTTGAAGTAAATAAGGTCGGGAAAACATAGTATCAAGATGTACATTTTGTTTCTACTGTTTTATGTAATGTAAAAAAATGGGGATATTAAATAAACATCTTATGAATCAAAAGTTAGAGATAAATTTTAAAAATTGTTTTAGCCTGGCAAGATGGCTCTGCAAATACAAGCACTTGCCAACAAGCCTGGTGACCTAAGTTCTCTCCCCAGAATAGAGCCAGCTCCTGCAAATTGTCCTTTGACTTACACACAACATGCACATGTGCAAACCAAATAAACCTAATAATTTTTTAAGTTTTTGAAATAATTTCCTTTCACTCAGAAATATCTTTTTGTCAGTGGACAAAGCGACAGTCACATGGGTCCTTGTGTGAAAGTAAAAGGTAAGGGCTAGCCTGTCATCTCCCAGCTGATACCCACTTGGTAAGCCTTTTCTTCTGATCTATTTTTCTTGTTCCCACTTTAAAAGGCCTTCTTGCCAATTAGGGGATAATGCAATGTCAATATCCAGTGGAAGCCAGTACTCCCCATTGTGTGGCTCTTTGGTGCCTGGCTGCCTCCCAGCAGGAAGAATCAGCTACTCACATCCTTGTGTGGTGTCACTCAGGATGTGATATCACCTGTTAATGGAAGTCTGACTCGTTGCCCAGCAACCAGGGACCTTGAAAAGGAATCATTGTTTGTGGGGGTCCTTGTCCTCAGCACAGCCCTGGCCTGTCTCACCATGCAGGTGCCAGGCATGTCTGGTCCTCGTCAAGCCTGGCTGAGGTCATAGCAGAGGCTTCTGGAAATGAGCAGAGGCCCTGAGAGCAAAGCCACCAGTAGCTTTCTCTCTTCAGACATTCAATCCCAGTTTGTTCTTTAAAGAACAGGACGGCCTGGTGTCCTGAGAATCCATGAGAATTATAGGATGAGGACAGATTTGAAAAGAGGTAGAGAAAGATGCCAATAGAAACCTGCTTAATATAGGATGATGTGTGTAAGAGGGGAGAGAGAGTGGTGTGTATGTGGAGGTACGTGTATACCATAGCACACGTGTGCTAGTCAGGGTACTGTTAGAACTTGGTGTTCTCTCTCTCTCTCTCTCTCTCTCTCTCTCTCTCTGAGCAGGGTTTCTCTTCTTCTGCAGTGCTATCTGTTCTGGGCTAGTCAGCCTTCCCAGGCATCCGGATAGTTCTGTCTCTGACTCCCATCTTGCTTTAGGAGCATTGGCCTTGTGGCTAGGCACCACCCCACCCAGCCTGTTTTACCTGAGCTCAGGGCATCATGTTTGAGCGGCAAGCGCCTTTACCCTCTGAGCCATCTCACTGGCCTTCACGTCGCTTTTTGCTTTTCTAAAGCGGATAAATCTTAGGGTTCTGTGTTAGCTGATTTTAAGTTGTTCTGGTCAGGTCATGGTTGTAAGCTATGTATGGTGTCTAATAGTGGCACTTTGACAGTCTAGACTTCTTTTGCATATAGCCAGAAATGTTCATGTTCTAGTTTGAACCTATTCCGTATCATCCATAAGTGAGCGACGGTTGCCGTCACCTGGATTGTGAACCTACGTCAGCTTCTCCATGTCCTTCCTGGGGCTCACCCGTGTTGACCTGTTTATTTGGACCCTGCAGCTGTTTTCTCTCCATCCCTGGCCTGTTTTCCTGTTAGCCTCAGTCATATGATGTCTAACTTCATAGTAGCACTTTTTAAATCCTGTGATCTTACACAGGATGTTACAAAGGTTTACATAGTTGTTCTGTGTCCTAACATTTTATTGCTTGTATCAGAAAAAAAAAAAAAAAAAAAAAAAACAAGAAATGCTGCATTGTCCTTACTGGATATGTTGTAACAGCATGATAGCCCAGAGTTATATCAAAAGCTGTGGAATGTCACTTAACCATTACTACTTTATTTTATCACTTGGCTTGATACATGGATTGTTTTCGTTGTAACCTGTTCTATCCCTTCATGTTAACATTTTCTAACAAGGATTAAATCTTGGTGCCTTATGAACTGTGGAAAACGTGTGTTTCTTCATATTGTTCCTAAATGCCTGATGTTGTTGAAAGATGATAACCAAATAATTTCCTTACACTGTTTTCCATGACACATTTTGATCTACTGTTTTCTCTATAAAATCAGGCTTTACAGAGAGAGGCTCTGGAAGATTGTTGTCATCATGCTGGCCTTGTCTCAGGCTTTAAAAGCCTGTGGTTTCACTTATCTGAGACCTGTTGTCTTGAGCTGAAATCTAGCAGTTGGTCCTCTTAGCTAAAGCAGCAGATGGGTACTGAATACTGGCGTGGTTTACAGTGTGGACCCTCTTGCTTTTAAAGGATTAATACAGCTCAGAGCATAATAATACTACTAAAGCTTCCACGAAGTATGACCAGGGCTCAGGAAGCCGACCTACAGGAAATTGAGCACCTGACCAGATTCACTCTCCCTTGGGGCTCTTGGCTCCAGATCCTGCCCTGCTGTGCCATTGCAAGCTACCATCCTATTCTGTCACTACTTCCGCTATGACTCCATTCCACAAACAGGAATCTAGGGTTAGATTTAAGAACAAAGTTTCCAGATCTCTGCTTCATGGTTTCTAGTTCTCAAATATACAGAGCAGAACTTGGACATGAAGAACAATATCTAGATTCTAGAAGAGGCCAATGAAGCAAAGGAAACTTTTCTTGGAGTATTAAGTTGTGGATAACATGCAAACAGATAGAAGGCCCCTGATAGGA
Source organism: Mus minutoides (assembly GCA_902729485.2). NCBI lineage: Eukaryota > Metazoa > Chordata > Mammalia > Rodentia > Muridae > Mus > Mus minutoides. The sequence continues at coordinate 2,393,507 of LR749584.1, forward strand.
TAAATTAAACTTAGTCACAGTTGTGAAGATGAAAACCTGTTGGCTTCTCAAAGTCCTAACTGTTCTTTAACCCTGTGGTGCTGAAGCCAACCCCTTCTCCCATAGCTGGTGTCTGTAGCTTTCCATTGTCAGACTGTACAGCCAGCCACAGGCGCAGGGTGTGCTAGCTGCTGTACCCTGGGTTTTCGCCTCCCACTTACTTGAGCTTCCACATCAGTCAATTTTCGAGTTTGTGCTGCTGTCTGGTTCAGCAAGCTGGTTCCAATCTCTATCATCACAGCTGTCTGGTTCTGCACCACATTCTGTTGGATCTCCACCATCTCCTTCTTCATGTTGTCCTGGATGTAATTCTCCAGCTAGGAAGGAACACAATGACAGTCATTAGTCATATGGTTAGAAGCCTGGTTCCTAAATATTTGTCGTTTGCCTTGTTATCGGAAACATTGTTTATTTACAGTTTAGTAAGGTGGCTCCGAGACCAGAGGCACCAGCTCTGTTGCTTAACACTTGGCCTTTTGGACACTGATCTCCTCGAATGTAAGGTAGCAGCTTTTCCAGTAGGTCAGTTGACAACCTCCAGGAGGAGACCGTGCCTCTGCACCATTGTGGGTGCACTACTCATTGCTTAAATATTTAGTTTCCTTCTTAAAATGGTACTCCAGTGATGAAGGCTATTAATTAGCCCAAATTATAGCTCAAGAACAAAAATTGTCCTTATTCTTCTTGTAAACGTATAGTGTTTTTACATTAAACTGAATATGAGAGCTGTTTCTAGTATCTTTAAATTTGACAGTTTCTACAGAGGACCATTGTATTTACAGAATCAGTCATCAAAGTTCCTCCTAAAACATTAACCTGTGATTCTAACTTCTGCCTTTAAGAGTAAGGAAATGGGGGCTGGAGAAATGGCTCAGTGGTTAAGAGCACCCATTGTTCTTCCAAAGGACCTGGGTTCAATTCCCAACACCTACGTGGCAGCTCACAACTGTTTGTAACTCCTGTTCCAGGGATCCAACACCCTCATACAGACATACATGCAGGCAAAACACCAATGTACATAAGATAAAAATAAATAATTTTTTTAAAAGTCACCTGGTTTTTTTTTTAAGTAGGAAAGTAGTATAACAGGAGGAGAGTTCCTCTCTGAGTGTTCAAGGGCTTCCTTGTGGGTGGGACCATATTGTGTCCCATGACAGGTGCCATGCAGCCCATGGATTCTTAGTCTGAACTATAATAAATTTGTTGTTCTTGCTGTGTGTTTGCTTTTGGCATTGCCCTGTCCGTGGGCCTCCCACCCTCTATACAGTCTGTCTGGCTAGTTAGCACTCACTCCTTGCTGACTGGTGCCCTTTGGTTATTAAACAGACTATTGACTCCAGCAGTGTGACACGTCCTAACACTCTCTGGTCATTTATGAAAGCATGAAGATGAAGCCTGCACTACTGTAAAGCTGCAATACCTGCATGCAGCAAGCAGTCTGCCCTGGAGTGCCAGCCTCTGCTGACCCCCAGCAGGCCTGTCCCCAAATCTTAGTCTAGTACCCTTCCTAACAAATTCCTTTTCCCCCTGCTTTGGCTTTTGATAAATTGGAATAGACTGCCTACGGGATTGCATGGGCAGCAGTTTGCATGTAGGAGACGGGGTCACAGCCAAGTCATCTAGAGCTTCATGCTTAGTTCCTGTCTACACCCAGCAAAGAGATGATTTACAGAGATGCAGTCTCGGAGTCTCGAACTAGGAAGATGCCGTGAACCTGCAGTTTGCATCTAAGTTCAAAAACAACAGTTTACAAGCCTAGTGTACATGAAGATCTCAGCTTCCCTCTCCTCATTCTGAAGCATGAAACTAGAGAGGGAGAAGAAACCCTCTAGCTCCTCCCACCCTCTTTTCAAGCCACTGGGTCACATGTGGTTGCCACTGTCAAGACAGGAGAGGACTGTTTATAAATGGAGTGTTTGAACTCAAGATGCAATTTAAAATTAGAATGGAGAGATTTTTCTTAAAAAGTCTTAATTTTAAGAAAGAAAATTTCGGCCAGGCGTGGTGGCACACGCCTTTAATCCCAGCACTCGGGAGGCAGAGGCAGGTGGATTTCTGAGTTTGTGGCCAGCCTGGTCTACAAAGTGAGTTCCAGGACAGCCAGGACTACACAGAGAAACCCTGTCTCGGAAGAAAAAAAAAAAAAAAAAAGAAAATTTCTTCTTTACTCTGTCTTTTTTTAAGCTTGAAGACAAGAAATCCTGAAAGGTTAGGGATTGAGAGAGGAGGAGTAGGGAGAGAGAGCTGTGTGCATGGATACCCTGCATGCAATGCTTAGGTAACAAATGTCATTCCTTTTTATGACACTGGTCCCTGTCGGTAACCTGAAAATTTCAGGGTGGAGAAAGTGACCCACAAACAGTAACATCATGTGACCCATTTTGCAAAGAGGGACTGACATTGAGTTCTGAGAAGCTGTGGGCTGCTTAAGGAAGAGTATACTCTTCAGAATGCATGCTGCAGCAGCAAGCCCCGCTGTAATGGTGAACATCTGTTGGTGGCATCCCACATCTGGGACACTCTCCTGTTTCTGTGGGCTCTGAGTAACTGACTGAGAGCTAGAGCTCGCAAGCCCAGTGTGACCTCATCCCCGAGGCTCCTACGCACGTTCCAGCCAGCAGTGAGAGCTCAGAATTGGCTGGAGCCTTCTATCCCATCCCAGGTTTTGTGCTGCTTAGAAACAGACCACCTTCATGCGGTTGACAGCCATTTTGACCAACAAGAAAACCTACAGTTAGGGCAGGGAGTCTCGTTTGGTGGGGAAGTACATGCCTAGGTGGGGAAGTACATGCCTAGCGTGTGCAAGGCCCCGAGTGCCTTCCTCAGCACCATAAAAAGAAAAGGAAGCCCAGAATCAAAAACAACACCAGCCATGTCTCCAGCAAGTATCATGACAAAGGAATTGGCCTTTCTTCTCCAAGACTAGTGCCGATTCTGAGATGGGAAGGCTGCAGTTGTTGATAGGATAATGTGAAGACAGACATTTCCAAATGAAGGTAGCCTTTCTCCAAATCATGACATCATTGAGAACCTGAGACTAACTCCAGACATGAAACTCTGAGCTGGTCCACGTACACAGATAGACCTTGAAACCAGCCTATCTCTGGACATGTGTAAATTCATTCTTTTCTAATTGGGATGTCTTTCTGGTCAATGTTCCTTGTCTTTAACCCCTGTGACTGCAACCCAGACATATAGAAATCTGCTCAGGGAGAGCCATCCTGGCATAAGAAGTCAGCCCAAAGGAAGAGGGAATAAATAGAGCTATTCTTCCATGGGCGCCCTTTCTTGTCACCCCTACTTAGCTGCTCTTACCAACAACAGGCCCAGGACCCTGGCGGAGGGGCCTGGCTCTGATTCCACATGTAAGGCTTCACATACCTTTGCTTTGCTTGGACCTTTGACATCTGCTTCCCATGATCATGTAAGTAGCAACTGTGCTTCATGGGCACAGTGTCTCTGGAACGGTCCCTGTGTATGTGCGAGAGGCTCGTGTGTTCTGGCTACATTCCCTGTGCACCTGAGAGAGTTCAGCCTGTGTTCGGATGTTCACTTCTAATGGTTAAACCACCTCGGGGCTGCTGGTCCTTCATCGCTCCTGTAGTCAGAATGCAGAGGATCTCTGAGTGTAACCCTGCAGCCTGTCATGATTCTGTAGCTGGAGAACAGCTTTGCTCAATGTTGGATGTACTCCTAATACACTCAGCAAAGTCTGGCAACACAGCAGAGCCAAAGCTGTCAGACTAAAGTACGTTAACACATATTTGTGTGTGTGTAATGTCAAATATGTTCTCAGGTTTTTCATTACTCCCTCCGCCTTTTTAATGATCAGATTTGATAGGGAAAATAAGTCCATTTGTGAGAGAGCCATGCAGGCTGATTGTACATCAACCTATCTCTCTAGCTAGCTTCTTTAATTTTTTGACTGGAATAGGAAAAAAAAAAATGTCTTCCATTTTTGCCAGAGAAAGGAAAACAGATGTAGTGTGCAGGAATTGCCACCAGCCTAGGGGTCTAATGTGGGTCCCTTGGCAATGGCAGATGCTAGTTGAAGATGCTAGATAGAGCTGAGTGTCCCCATTCCCTTCCACTAGTGTGCTTCTGTGCATCTCAAGAACCCCGCTTTCCTGGAAAATTAAAAATAATTTGAATACATTCCGAGTCATCATCTTCCTCTGTTAGCAAAACACTCCAAGTGTCCCAACAAGTGAGAGAGAAAGGAAAGAAAGGACATTTCTTTTGCCTTTGTTTTGTGACAGGCTCTCTTCTATCCAAGCCTGGCCTAGAACTTCTGATCTACCTGTCTGAGCCTACCAAGTCTTAGATTACTGGTGAGCTCTAACATGCCCAGTTAGTTCTTTCCTTCTTCCTACCTCAGTCCCCCTCTCCCTTCCCATTCCCCTTCTTCTTTGGACCGTAAGGCAGCCCCTGCCTTTCCAACCCACCACCACCCCAGCCTTCAGAATGAGGGAAACTAAATACAAATTGGATCCCTCTGTGGCTCACATTGCTCCCTGACGTTGGCTGAAAATGTATCGCCATTCTTTCACCTGGTAATAATCAGGATTGACAGTCTGCAATCTCTCTGACCTCTGTGTTAGTCTGGCTTTTGTTATTATGACAGAGCACCAGAACTTGGGTACTTTGGAAAGAAAAGAGGTACAATTAGGTTCAGTGCAGTGGGTCAGAAGGAGAGCCTTGCCTAGCATGTGTAAGGCCCTGGGTTCAATTAGCTCCCAGATGAGGAACTTATAGCCTAAAGAGCATGATGGACAGTTTCCCTGGCAACATCACAGCACAGGTTATCACGGCAAGAGCTCATGTGATAAGGAAAGGTCAAATAGTAAGGAGAAACCAGAAAGTCCAGGAGGGGACAGTCTTGCTCTTTCATAACAACACTCTTGGAAGGTCTAACCAGGGTCCCAGGAGAACTACTTTAGTCCCTTCCTAGTGCAGTGACCCTCCCTTCCCCCAGTGACCCATGGCTAGACTCCCAAATGATGGGTCCCACAATTTCCCAAAAACTGTGACACAGGGGACAAAGCTTCCACCACACAACCCCTTGGGAGACGTGTGCAAAGCAAACCCATACCAGAGCAGTCTCCAGCTTCGTGTGCGTGTGACCTCCCTGCTACGCCTTGTTTGCAGATTTTAGAGTAGCAATAACAGCACATTGAGAAGCTAACTCCTTCTCATCAAGAGAATAGAATCTCTGGCCTATAACATTCCAGTTGGGCCAGGTCAAAGTACTGACCCTAGGAGAGCAGGCTCACCTGAGCCATTCTAAAGAGACAGGAGAAGTAATTAGCCCTTTAGGGAGATGCTGTGTTTCTCTGACCCAGAATCCCCATCCCTAATCACTCTCTTACAGGGTACAGCCTTAAGTTCCTTAAGAAACTTGCCAGCTTTTCTGAATTACTCAGAAGACAGTAACTTTCTCTTTCCTCTCTCCACACTAATCCCCGGAAGGTTGGGATTCCTTCTTTTCAGCTCCACAGTACTGCTGCTTGTCCCCCGTGTACCTGACCTCCATCCTGGCTTAAATGCTGTGGCCTTTTCCCTTTGCTCCTCCACTCTCCCCTTCCAAGTAACTAACTGCTGAGATGTATGGCTTGCCTGTACTGAAATGATTTCCTTTTAATCTCTGTCTTTAAGCTTCCATTGGAGTCCATTTTTAATTTCTTCCATTAATAAGACTAAGAGCCCCAAGAAAGGGCCCAGATCTATTCTGAGTTACAAGGCTACTCAAAACCTCCCAACAATCAGTCCCTTGAGCCACCCCCACCCCCGGTGCCCATACGGTCCTCCTCTGTGCTCCTGCAGCAAGGACGAATTCTAATTAAAAAAAAAAAAAGTGCCGGTTAATTTATTTTTAAATCCACCACTGGAAGTGAACATTCACGTTCCTTTCTGATAGCATTTCTGCAACCATTTCCATATACAGGCTACAAATAACCCAGACATTTGTGCTTAGAATTAGCTTGAAAACTTGAGTTCAAGATTATTAAATCCAGGGATGCTGTGGGGGGAAGGCTTTTGACCTAATGTTCTCCAGTCTCTGTCCTGGGGAAAGTCTGAGGCATCATTTGAGGTCTCCGGATAGAAAGCTGGCAGGGCCTGGGCCCGCCCCCTTTGTAGCACAGCTTTGTTGGTTTTGGTTTTCAAGTCTCCAAGCTTTTGCTGTCTAAGCATCTGTGTTCTCAGCAGTGCTGCTGAGCGATGCTGAGATTAAAGGGGATGGCGCAGGAGGCTCGTCCTTCGGAGAAACCTTTGCCTTCCATTTATTTTGGGGGGCTCGGGGATGTCCCATAGACAAAGGCATATCACCATGGATTATATATAGGTCATGTTCTGGTGCCTCCAGAGCAGGGAAGCAAGTGTCTTTCTGCTCACTCTATTTGTAGACACCATCTTACATTGTGACCTAGGAACACACACATCAGAACCAATTGCCCACCTCTGCTCCCCAGCTTTGCCTCCTTTGCATAGCCAGTGTAAATCAGCTCAATCCAGAAGGTAGACAGTAGCTGGCCATCCATGGCCATGGGACCCCAGCTCATGTAGGGCCTTCCAAGAGCACCTTAATACTAACTGTTCTCTCTTCTGTCAGTTTTACTTTTGGTTGTTTAATCTGAATGGCTTTCTGTTATCTGATGCAAGGTCTAGACAAACTAGCCTCTTTGCTCCCTTCATAAGTACGAAGAGACAAAATGTCATTCATCTTGGTGACACACACACACCCCACTCCAACCCCCATACATCAAGATGCCACAGGTGGAATTGGTTGACAGCCTTGTCCGCAGCTCCTGAGATGATAGAGCTTAGCTGAGTCTGTGTGTTCCTGTGTAGTACACACTGTCAGGTCAGCCTTGCTTGTCCTTGAATCTATGTGACTGCTCCTTTACTGGGTTGTCGGGGTACCTTTATATAGGCCACACCCCTTTGCCGCTGTGTCAGTCCTATCATCGCTTCCAAATCTAGAAAGGAAGTGTGCAGCTGCCCTTAAAGCCTCCTACCATCTCCTCCTGATACCGTGGCTCTCACCTCAGTGGCTGCCGCTCTGAGTGTATTCAGGTTTCATGAAGTTTTGTAGAGGCACTTTATTTAGCACGAGATATCATTCTATTAAAAGTGTCTTCTAGAGAGAGCTTGGGTTATGTATTTCTCCAATACTTGTTAGAGCACAGGCCCATTGGACCGTACAGAGACCATACATCATGGAATAAAATGTGGTAGAGCTCCCCAGACCAGTCCACCAGCAGAACAGGGTGATATTCTTAGCGCTCGCGCTCTCTCTCTCTCTCTCTCTCTCTCTCTCTCCCTCCCTCCCTCCCTCCCTCCCTCCCTCCCTCCCTCTTTTGGTCTCAGTGGATTCTCACATTCTTAGCTTGGGTTTCCCCGGGATCAGAGTCTGAGACCGAGGCAGGCATACAGGAAGTTTATTTAGGAAGTAGTCCCAGAGAGTGGCCATGAAGGATGGTCAAGGAAGGCAGCAAGGAGGGGCAGCCAGTTCAAACACGAGGACTCTGTTGGCTACCACACTGGTGGCTTCTGAGATCTCCAGAAGACCTGTGGAGCCCTAAGAACTGTCCTTTAGTGAGCACTGGTGGCTTTGTAGACACCCATGCCTTGGGCTGTAATCACCAAGAGGAGTCAGCCAGGGGTCTGGAAGAGGATCCACATCAAGGCCCGGCTCTAGGGTTGGCCCCAGCATTGAAAGGGGTCCCCAGAAGTATGCCCTATAATGGCAGGGTAGTACTATTGGGGCTCTTCAATAAGGGGAAACTGAGGCCCGGAAACCTTAAATATCTCTTCCATTGTACCCCAGACCAGAATCTATAAGCTGACAGAGCAATCTGGGTGGGGTTTTGAGCTGTGTCAATGTGGCCTTTGATTATAGCCCCAGGCCAGCAATTTGTGTGGTGGCTGTGTGGGAGAGCAACAGCAAATCTGAAAATGACCATCAAAGAGGGTGAGAATGCAGACCGGAAATGCCAGCTGAAGTCCCTACAAGGGGACAGCAGACATGACCTTGCCGAAACTGGAGCAGCCAAAGAACAGAGGAGACATTCCTTCTAACCTCAGCTTCAACAGGCATCCTCCATGAATCTGTCACTATGAACAGTTCATCCTACTTCTTATTAAAGGCAAGGTGAGCCTGCGCATGCAGGTCGGCGTGAGACGTCTCACAGTGTTTCTTGCTGTGTGCTGCCACTATGGACAGATGCCAGGCAAGCCCTCTGCTTCCTTCTAGGAGCAATTCAAAGATACAAAGGATCCAATGGAAAGGCGTTTGAGCTGATGTTGGAAGCTGCTAAAAATTAGACAGGGCTAGCTTACATGAAGAGTCAGTGGTGTGCCTGACATCCCTTTAACTATGAGGGTGTGTGCCTGCCATCCTTTGCCTATGATGATGTGCCTCTGATGTCTTTTACCCTTCACACTGTAGCTTTGCCCCATCCAGAACTGGTTGCCTTGGAAGGTATTTCCTCAGTGTGGATGGTGCCTTTCTCCTGTATAGTTGTCATTCTCTTGTGTGAGCATCCTTCTCTATGCTTTGCCCTATGTTAGAAGGCATGGATCCCCCTGTCAGGGTGAAGGCATATGCGTATGTGTCCCCTCTGCATTCACGTGTGGTAGTGCAGACCTGGAGAGACACTGCAGTGTGATGCCAGGAAGTTTCAGACCAGAACCTGCTCTTCATTTTGGCCACAGCTTTTTTAATTTAATGATTTCATTACAACAAAACTTTGCTATTCTGACCTAGTTAGGAGGGAAATCATCTTCTTCTATTTGATTAGATTATCTCTCCTTTAACCTCTGGTTCCGTTCCCACTCTTCCAAGTGTTTCAGACTACAGTTTTTTTTTTCATATTTATTTTCATACTTGTAATCCCTTGTGTGCACATATTTCACAGGACTGCACATGTGCCTGTGTCTTGCTGAAGCTAAAAGTGACCAGTCTTTTTATAACTCACATTAGAAATACAAACTGCTTCACAAGACCCTGTTTTGTGTATCAATTTTTAAGGTTAAAATATGTCTTTAAACTTTTTAACAAACTCATCTTAAATCTTACTAGTAGGATTTTATTTATTTTATTTTATGGAACCCAGGCTGACCTAGAACTTTATAACATGTGGTAAACCTGGCCTTGAACTCATGACCCTTAATCTATCTCCCCTATCTGGATATGTGTGTATACTTAATTTTTAAAGAAGAACTACTTCAGAGGCTGAGAATATAGCTCGGTTGACAAGAGCGATTGCCCCTCATTCAGGAAGCCCTGGCTTGATCCTCAACATTGCTTTAAAAATAGGCGTGGTGGGACACACTTGTTATCCCAGGATGGAGTCAGGAGGGCAAGGTCATTCTCAGCTATACAGCAAACTAAGGCAAGCCTGGGCAACTGAGATTGAAGCAGCAGTCAGGGGAAGCATGGCTATACCCAGCACTCACTCAGATAAGGAGGCAAAGCAGGCGATGGCATAACTTTTTGTCCTACCTGTAATTTATATTCCTTTTCTGGTCTGAGACTTGATAGGCAGCATATTAAGTACCTATCCGTGTGTTTACTCTGAGCCATTTAAGTTTTGATGGTTAAACAGGGACCACAGCTCACTCTGTGAGGCTGTTAGAAAGCCCTGAGCATGTTTTCACTCTGCCCGTGGCTTGCAGTCCATCAAAACTGCCCTGCAAACCACATGCCCCGAGTTCTGTGGATGGCTGTAGCTTGATTCCACCGAGAAGAGGCTCATCCGGGAACGGCAAATGGTGATTATGACTTCAGGCAAATCATCGAGTGTCTAATTATGTCTCCTGACCCAAAATAAGCAAGTGTCTACCACAGAATACACGCAGTACCGAGCTTCTCATCACAGTGTTCCTGCTTAGGGCTGCTGTGTTGCTGCTCACTCCTGTTCAGAGAGAGTTGGTCACATGTATGCTGCGGGCTGTCATTCATGCTGGAGGAGGGAAGCTGCTCTCCAAGTACCAACAGCAGAAAACAGTTGGCCATGAAGTGAAGGCATACTGTGCCAAACTGAATATAGTTCTTTGATTTTTTGTGTGTGTGTGCATGCATAAGTGGGGGGCTGGGGGTGGGGGGAAGGGGTGCGTGAGTGTGTGTATGCTTATGTGGGGGGCTGGGGGTGGGGGAAGGGCTGCGTGAGTGTGTGTATGCTTATGCCAAAGGGTGTGTATGCTTATGCCAAAGGAAGACAGCCTTGTGTATGCTCAATTAGTCACATACATGCACACACACATGTACACATAATATCAAACTGTAAGCTTGATGTTATCATGCCCTATGTATTCCCTGCATTTTCTGACTCAACCAAAAGAACTTTAAAGGACAAGATGTTTGGAAGTGAAACTTTTAATGTATTTAGCTGTGATCGGGTGTATTTGCTTAACATGGGTGACTTCATGTCTCTGTACCTTTCACCTGGGACTACCTGCATAACGCTTAGAGCATGAACTTGGGGATGTAAGTTCCCTGGCCTTGAACTGTGGGTAAAACTGTTCTAGCTGCCTGAGGACAGTTAAAGGATTCAGTTAGGTAAATTAGTAATTTAGCATTCCGAAACATGACTCTTTCCGGATCAAGCATAAAAGGCATGTGCCCTTGGAAGCCCAAGAAAGAATTCATACAGTTCCCATTAGTCTAAAAATAAATAACAAATAAAGAAATGTCTGAGTCATGCATTGCATTTGATGGAGTCCAGTGGCAGAGAGAACTTAAGCTGTACTTAAGTCCAGTGGCAGAGAGAACTTAAGATGGTGGCTCTGCCCAGTGCCCGGTGCCCGGTGCCCGATGGAGCGAGGCCACGGCGCTCCAAGGAAGTGACACAAACCAGCTGGGTGGATTTAATTCTGTCTTGGGTTCCTCCGATGCACTAAGTGTGTCCTGTGCCAGGACCGAGTGGCTAGGGAGGCACTTGCCGCCGTCTTTGAAGCTCTCCTGCAGGCATCTCTACGGAGAGGCAAGTCACAGCTCAGCTCCGTAGGAACTCCTGGGACAGCATGTTTAAGTTCTCCATTCCTCCTTGGGAAAACTAACATAGAGATACTGAGGAGCCTGTCATATAAATGGCAAGTTGTAGTGCTCAATTATAGTGCTGACCTAGTGTCCATGAAGCTTTGGGTTCAGTCCCTAGCACCATATAATCTGGCTATGGTCACCAACACCTGTACTACTGGGACTTACGAGGTGGAGGCAAAAGGAGCAAAGGTTTGTGGACATCCTCCACTAAATAATGAGTTCAAGGGTAGCCTAGGCTACATAAAGCCTTGCTCTGAATGGAGGAGGAGGAGGAAAAGGAGGAGGAAGAGGAGGAGGGGGAGGAGGAGGAATCAAGTTGAACAAATTAGCACAGACTCCAAAGTCCACACTAAGGCATCCTGAGTGCCTGCAGTGAGCAGACAGTATCATGGAGGGAGTTTGAAAATGCTCAGGGGAAACTCACAACATTCAACTCTGTCAACTGTTAGAGGAGCCAGAGGCTCTGAGACCCCAGTTGTAATGTCTGATCGTCCTGCAAAGCTGAGTTTCTGGTGGCCGCTGTTGCAGAAAGCAGGCCCGGCAGGATAGAAGATGAACTAGAACTCACTGGGGCAGTGTCCACTTTGACTCCAAAGGAACATTGTGCTGCCTATAGGCAAAATCCACTCCATTCATACTTAAGAAACAACTCCATTCAGAAGGCTGAGGCAAACTGGAGGTCAGCCTGGACCACATAGCAATACTTTGTCCAAAAAAAAAGTAAACAAAGCATCATTTCTTTCTTACAGTTTGTGTGCATTTATGTGTTGAAATGACTGCCAAGTGTTTAAATCATTTGGACCTAATGTACTAGTCAATTCATTTACTAAGTATCTGTTTCAACCGAGGGGAGCTATGAAAGAAGTAATAATTACTGAGGGACTCCGAATACCAGGAACTAAGAAAGGTGGGAACACATTGCCCAGAGCCTTGCCTTCTGTGCGATTAGAGACCCAGCCCTCCTCCTTCCCTGCCTCCAGTCAAGGCATTGCCTTTAGTTGCTATCTGTGTGCTTGTCAGCAAACTAGAAACATGAAACAGAAGTACAGAGTGTCTAAGACCTTAGCCAGACCTTAGAAGAGGTCTTAGACTTGAGTGTTTTTCTAGCTTGTGATGCTTTGAGGCCCTGTGCCCCTTCAGGTGAGCAGCTTTTCCAAATACCTGATAGCATGTTCTCAGAGCAGCTTGTGGTGCAGCGTGACTCTGCCGGCCCCTGGGCCGATGCGTTTAGTGGTAGGCAGCAGTGCAGAAGTGGGCATCGCTTTCAAAGGGCGATCTTGCCGACTACTGCTTGCTCATGATTTATAGTGCGCACGCGTCTGGCCCTCACTTGTTCTTAGGCGAACGATTCTAGGATGCTGAGTTATATAGGAAAGGCAGATTGACTTGAGCACCATGGCCATCTCTGAGGGAAAGCTTTGGCGTGCCTCTCCAAATGCTCATGGTGAAAGTACAAGGGGCCTGAGTCATTTTCCCATAATTAGATGCAGTTCGGAGGTTGGCCCCTCTCCCCAGCCCGCTTGCCTTGCATGCACGGCTGTTCAGATGGAAGCTAGTGGAAAATTCCTGTGCCCTTTCACCCCGCTGCCACGAGTTATAAAAAGCATGCCATTCAGAACTGATTTTTCTCCTGCGTGCTTGGATTTTTACTCACAAAATAAAGGGAGCAGTGAGTTTTAAGAATTATATTCTACTTACCAATGAAGCTAGGGGCTGTGGTACCACTCAGGATCCACAGAGCAGCTGTCCCAGTCTTCTACTTCTTTGGGGGATCATAATGATATCACTGAGGCCATCTGAGTGGACCTCTTTTTCAGAGCCACAGTGACATTAGCCCCACAGGTCACTCCGAGCTTGCCCTGCCTGGCGTACTTTGTGGGAATGAGGGGCAAACGCAGAAGACTGCAGTAGTAGAGTTTGGTTTTTGTTTTTTTCATATTGTTAGATCTGTTTGTCTCAATCAAAATATGACTCATCCTGCCCTATTTTCAAGCCAAAGCTCACTGTGGTTATCCTGTGACTTGGCCTTAACCCCCACGATCCTCTTTAATTTGATCTCGACAGTTTCCCTCAGCTGTAGGAATTCAGTTTCAAATTTACAAAGTGTGGGTGCATCTCTGTCACTTACTGAGTCCCCCGGTGGAAGGACCTGCCCTGGAGTTTTACTGCTTGTTGGGATCCACATTCTAAGTGTTTGGTTCCTCCGAATCTTGGCCTCCACCTGGAGTGACTTTCAAGGCCAAAGTTCGAGCTGAAGTGGAGAATTTGCTCCTAGCACTTTTCTTCTGTTCTTCAGTGTTTTCCAGCTGTGAGGTGCAGACCTACCAGGACCTTTCCTCATTCCTCAACCCTTCAGCGCCCAGCCTCTTTGATGACTTACATTGCCTTTGAGGGCAAACTCCCTACTAAGGCAGCAGCTGCCTTGGAAATGACAGTGGAAAAGCAGAAGTGAAGACCTGAATCCTCCCTGTCCTTTATCCCCAGCAGCCAGGAGCCCAACATGAGCCAGTTTCAGCCAAGGAACTCTGTTCCCCTGGCACCTTCCCCGCGTGTCTGTGTGATCCTAGAGGGGACAGCGGCTCTCAGAAGCTCTGAGCTATGTGAGCTGTGTGTAGTGAGCACATGTCACTTGTTGGAGGGCAGTGCTGTCCAGGAAGACCTACGAAAGGAAGAAAGCTCTCAGAGTTCACAGAAGCAAGCTCTAGTTTGGAAAACTTGTGTATGCCAGTCTTTCCCTGCGACTTGATGATGGGAAAGGTCAGGGACAGTGGTGAGGTAGCAGCATCAGGCCTGAGTGAGAAGCGAGTGGAACACTCAAGCCTGTCCTTTCTTCCCTACCTCACTTTCCCATCACTCCACCCTTCTGTTGTCTCCGTTCTAACGCCTGACCATAACCTTGGGGAAATTCATTACGTATTTGTCCAGGACTAGAAATCCACTGAGACGGTCCCTCACTTCAGAGCTCCCCCTCGACACCTCCAGAACGAACACCACCACCATTCAGCATGGGTCCTGAGTGGCCAATTTCATTAGGAAATCAGTTGATCTTGGACTTCACGCCAGTCTGATTTTAAGTCATTCTAACAATATAGACTCCAAAGACAACAGTGTAAGGTATATAGCACATGGGTTTGGCCAACAGAAGTATTGAAGTTTTGACTTCCATAAGAGAGCATACATCCACCTGAGCTTACACATGGATATGAAAACCTGGCTATATAACAAATCACTCCCCAGTGATGGAGGGAAGCACATTTCAGTGCATGCAACAGCATGAATGAGTCATTGAAAAAAAAAATCACTGAGCAGAAGTACAGACTGCACTGCTCCAGTTATAGGAAATCTAAAACCTATAGTGGGTAGCAAAATAAAGATTAGCCTTGAGCGGAAAAGACCCAACCAGTGAGGGGAACGCCAACCCCATCAGCTGTGCTGGGACCCCTCCGTGTGCCAGGCTAGGGTGTCATTACAGACATGTGAGAGTACATTTGTCAAAATATGTACTTGGGATGAGTGAACTGCAGGCTGTGTAATTTACTCCTTGAAAAACTGAATTAAGTTTCACAGTACAGCATAGCCCAGAGCCTAAAGCAGCTGACCCAGCAGTCTGAATCAGAAAAACTAGAAACCTCATCTGGTTGGTGAATGAGAAATCTGGGTGTGGGGGCAGGAGGACCTGCTGTGCTCTTCCATGCCTATTGAGCAGCACTACTCTGAGAGAATGACCTTTCCACCTTGAAAACTAACATGTTCAGAAGTCCTCCTCTACCCTGGAAAACCTCACCTGCCCTCCTGTCTCCAAGATCTCCTTACACGTGCGTCTTCCGGCCTGGGGAGCAGCTTGCATCTGGGAAGCCTCAGGCTGCTACCTGGGAGTTAAATCCCATGGCTCTCAGAGTTCCACATGCCTTAGTCTGGGCCATGTGAAAAGCAGAGCTTGAGGGATGAGGGAGAGCCCCTGGCTACAGGGCTCCCCGTGCTCCCCATGTGGAGGCAAGCCCTGCCTCGAAGCTTCTGTCTCCCCCTCTACCTCTGCACCTGGAGCCAGTCTACCAGGCCTGGGTCCCAGCCTCTTCTCTCTTCTTTCTTGCTTATTCATCGTGGCAGGTGCGCTCTACACATGGCAGCTGTGTGCAGTGACACAGTCACAGGTTTAGGGGACAAAGTGAAGTCTACTGTGTATCCTGAGGACACAGGAAGAAGCATAGATCAGCTACCGGAGGCCACTGAAAACCTGCCTGGTCGTAGGAAGCTCTGGGATGAAAAAAGGAAGTGTAGCCTGACAACTTGGGCTGTTCCTGCTGGGGTCTCCCCAGCTGTGTCTCTTCTCCGAATGGAAAGGAGACCAAGTCCTGGAGCTGTGTGGCATCACGTGACTTGTAGTTAGAACCTGACAATCAAAAGGAGAAGCAGATACATATTTGCCATTATTACCTCCTAAGGGAGCCATGTTCAAAATGCTCTGAAGTTGCTTACACATTGTAGAATGCACAGCTATTATCAAAGGTACTGATTAGTCTTCATTTTTAACTAACTTTTTTGTCCTAAATATAACCATGTTTTAAAGAACACTTCATTTCACTGTACAATGTAGTTAATGATACTTGTCAAAAGACCCTGTTAACCCTTTAATAAGGTCAAATATTTTTTTTAAAGAAAAATTGAAACTGTTTCTTTGTAGTTAAAAATAATAAGGAATTTCACACACATACCACAAATGTTAAACAGACAATTAGCTTGTGGTTGGAATCTGATGGTTTTATGTTATTCAGCAAAATGTAATGTATTCTCTTTAGCAACATCTTTGCACCAAGCTTTCCTGTTAAGGAGCCCAGTTTATTCAGGGAATTTTAAAGCTACATCTGTATCTAATGAGGCCTCAAGATTCCAGAGACTGGATAGTCTAATAAAACCCAAGACTGCAGTTATCTTCAGACTAATGTTTATCACTATTTAGTAGATGCCCCAGGGATTGATATCATCTGTTGATTCTAGAAATCTAATAGCATTAAAAAAAATACTTTCAGAGACCCAGAGAGAAATCAGAGGAAACACTACTGAGTAATGCCGCATCTTGTCCAGCCAGGCATGCAGGGTGACTGGTTAGCTGCCCAAGAGCCCTGCCTAGAAGGTACTATGGGGCTGTCCTTTAACACTGATGTAGTTCTGACGTTGTTGAACAACAAAGCATCCTGAGACACTCCCTCCTGATTGTAGACAAACTACCAAAGCCTGAAGTAATTTTTTTTTTAAAGTGTTTAAAAAGAAGTAGCCATTTTAATGGACTAGCCATGCAACCTGTAAGTACTACAGCAGGTGGACAGAGCAGGTAGGAGGAAAATGTCCCGTAGAGGACAATTGTCGGGCACATGCATCTCCAGAGAAGCCCTTCACCAGGCGATGTGCAGAATAAAGCCATTGCTTGTGTGAGCTCACTGTCCTCCTGTTCAGTGCTGAGAGGTAATGAGTTCCCAGAAGAGCTGGGGGATGCTCTGCCACCCCTACCTCCAACAGCACAGAAGCTGGGTGGAACCAAAACCTTTCAGTCATGTGAGCTCCAATACAGACTGATCAGTGTGGCTCCGATCTGATCATCGTTAATAAAAGAATCACAACTGCAGTTTGCTGTCTGTACATGCCTGACAGTTCCCAGCACACTTCCGCTCCCGCTTGCTCCATTGGTAGCAACACACAGCTGTTCTGTGAGCTCACCACTGTTACCACAAGGAAGCCTGTTCCATTCCCGAAGGTACAGAGTCAGATTTTACCAGTGAACTCGGCTGACAGAAGCAAGGAGTGACTAGGCTGATACTGAGTGGCCGATCCTGCACTTAAAACACCACTGGGTAAGCAGAGGGAGCTACTCTGAAGGACAGTGTGTGTGACTAGGTACATGGCATTCTGAGGCACACACACACCTAGGGGGCAGGAAGGGAGACTGGCAGGGTGGCTGGGGCGTTGGGGATTTGTAGAGCACTGGAGACACTTTGTAGGATACACTAGAAAGGCACCAAAATGTCACTACACAGTTGTCTAACTCCATGGAATGGACTCAAGCCTGCACCATGGCTTGTGGCTGATAAATATGACAGTGCTGCTGATAGACTGCTTTTAGCTCTTCCTCTCCAATGGGGAAGTCTGTGTAGGCACCAGCTGGGGAATCTCTCCATCCTCTAAACTATGAAGCTGGAACTGACACACCAGAGAGACAGACAGACAGACAGACAAACACACACACTCACTCATGAACAAAAGACCATTGAAAACGTTTTTTATTTTTATTTTTTTTTTCACCTTTAGGCTATACCAGTAAAGTTAGCCTACTCCTGCCAGAGTTTTCTAATGGTTTATTTTGTGGTTAAGTAAAAGTGCAAACACTGACAAGCTGGGGAAGTAACCTCAAAGCAAACTGTAAAATGGTAATAGCATGGACACAACTCCTAAGCTTCACGCACACACATCTAGACTCCTCTCTCTGGTATAGAATGTCTCTATTCGTGCTCTGGATGGACATCAAAGTGTTGTTTCCCCACCCACCCCTTACCTCCCATTGCTTGGGCTTGGCAAAATTCCTGAGGCTGGCTCTGGCCAGAAACAAATTGTCTGAAACAATCTTAATGTTTTCACCTCTTTTCCTTCTGGCTGGTGGTCTTGACAGCCCAGAGGCCCCTGAGCCAGAGTGGGTGGGCAGCTTCCCAGCTACACACACACACACACACACACACACACACACACACACACACACACATACATCTTGAAATAGAACATTGGACTTTACACTGAGAACTTGGAAGTTACACTGAGAAGGGCTCCCTCCTTGCTGTAAATCCATGAGCAGACAATTTCATGACATTTTTCCCTCTTTTTCATGTTGAGTGTTATTCCCAAGATACTTTGTGACCACAAAGTGGCCAAGTGGCCATCTTCAGTTTACAGATAGTTGAGTAGGATGCTGTTAATTGATGGTATAAAGAGGTGAGCCCAGGGTTGGGGGTGTGGCTCAGTAGTAGAGGACTTACCTAGCCTTGCCATCTGGGTCTCATTCCCAATACCAAACCAACCAACCAACCAACAAGAAACGTAACCAGAACTGTGAGTCTAGATCTAGGCTTAGCCTTTGTCTTATGAATTTGCAAGAACAGTCATAGCAAAGGTGCAGATGTGTGTCCCAGGACGCACAAAACTCCTCTTTGGACCAGTTGGTGACCAGAGCAAGCCACCCGGTAAAAGTAAGCTGCTCCCATCAAACAAGAAAGAGCATTAGTGACTCAGAAATGGCGTCTACACGTGCCCAGTTGTTCAAGGTGGAGTGTAACAGCATAGATGGAGAACCTGAGTGTTTGCTTCCTCATAGAAACTGCTCATTCTCTGTGAGACTTCATTAGCATGATAAAATAATATCTCCTTAGTATCTCATCCCTTAAGAATTCTGTATTGTCTTTCTTTTTTAAAGAATTCTCCATTTTCCATAAAAATAGATATTTCTCTAAGACTGTATGTATATTTAATAATGAATTATTTTTTTAATTTAGTTTCTGGTTGCATTTTTTTTTTTTTAAAAACAGTGAATGTTGGTTTAGTATTTTCTAGCATTACCAAATTGATTCCAAAGCTATTCTCATCCTAAACATGTATGCAGTGCTGGTGCCTAGCCCTCTTTGGCCCTGCCTATGCTAAGGATGCCACATGAGAGTCGGTCCAAGTGACTTTCCAGGTCACCATGGGAGGGGAAGGGTGCAGGATGATTCCTCAGACTGTGTATCATATCATCAGTCATTCATGGTGGTGTACTGTGGAAGCTGGGATCCATCTTCCATGTGCTTCCAGAAAGGACCTGGGTCTGTGTGAAGTTGCCAAAAGTTTGCACGCATCCTTTGTCTTGGTTATTAGACACAGTCCTTGTTTTTACTGTCAAGACTACAAAGTAGAACTCTCTGCCACTGCTTAATGCAAAAGGTATTAATTATCCAGTGCCTTCTCCCCCTTTTTAGTAGCCCTGCTGCCATCCTCACGTGGAGAGGAGGGGAAGTCTCTTCTGTCTGCCTGCCCGGCAGAGCTGCCCACTCTGTTGCTCCTGCTGAGAGGGAGATGTGCTTATATTCCGGACTCTGGGTGTTGGCCAGGTTGCTGAGCCTTTCAGGTTCACTTCCTTTTTAACACTAACTAGGTTAAATTATTGTTGAGTCTGGCTATACATAAACATTATCCTTCATTCCGCATGCTTTAAAATATTTGTCTGTAGACATTTATTTATACATTGACGTGTTTAATGGGCCTTTTGAAGATTTGTCTCATATAGCCCATTCCTGGCTCTGAACTGGGTATTGGCTATTTCAGAAACAAGGCCACTTAGAAATAGTCATGCTTTTCATTTTGTGGAGTTTCTTTGCAGTGACCAAAGGCTTTACATACTGCCAACACCCCTAGCTCCAGCCCCAAGGATCCCTTCTCTAAGGGTGCGCTCTGTGTGATGCCAAGCTGACTTCACAAGTCCTCCTGGCCACGTTCTCAAGTAGTCTCCTCCCTCTTCCACTTAGCCCAGCATCCGGAGTAAACACTTTCTGGACACTTGGAGCCCCTTAGTCAATATTTTTTGAGCAAGTAAATGAACTTGAATGACTCCGACCCTGAAGAAGAAACACCTCCAGATTGATGAAGGGTCTCATGGTATTCACTCGCTCAGCTCTGCAAACTTAGAAAAATCCATATTCGTATGCCCCTCTCAGCAGGGCCTGGCATCTTCCCAGCTGAGACAGGTTCCCCTGCGATCAGGGGAGGGCTACACACTCTTCCTCTCTCTGAGCTCCCCGTGCCCTCTGAAACACACACTGCATGGCGTTATCACACCGACGTAGAAGCTAGTGGGAGATCGTCTGCACAATGCCTAGCTAGGGTTATCCAAGAGCTTTATAGAGAGCTTGTGCCAAGCATGTTGTCCCACCCTTTGTGCTAGCGTTACCTGTACCTACTGCTTCAGAGATAAAAGCCTGCGGGAAAGCTGAGTGGATTTCACAGAAGACTAGAATGTACAAGGTGCTTCAGGTCAGAAGACACAGTGTAGCAAAGGTCACTCATACACACACTCACACAGTGTCACAAAGACAGAAGGTAATTTGTCATTATCATAAAGTAATAGAAAAAAAAAATCTTCAGATTTTGATCCATGATTTAGAAGTAGTCTGCTCATGGACCATTGTCCCTACTGTCTTGATCCCAGCTCAAGAAGTCCCCATACTAACCTGTTCTGTCCTCTTTTCATGGACAGTTATAGAAAGATACAGAATATCTCCATCAGTTCCTGTCAGCACTGTCAGCCCCTGTGCTCCCCCCCTCCTCTTTCCTGTCCTGCTCACCCCACTCTACCCCAACATTCCCTGTGCTCCCCCACTCCTCTTTCCTGTCCTGCTCCCCCCACTCTACCCCAACATTCCCTAGTCTTTAATCCAGGTGCTCCCTTAGTCCTCTCCTGCCTTCATTCTGTCACAGGTGCTCTGCCTTCCCCCTCCTCCTTGTGTGCAAACGCACTGGGCTTTGACCCAGATGTTCCCTGACCTGGCTCCTCAGTTTTGTTCATTTTCCCCAATTTTTTTCTTCCCGCCTCTTTTCCTGTCCCCTGGTAAACCAGGAGATATTCTGGCCATGCTATAATGCCACAGTCTCTGTGATAAGAAGGAAAGCCACATATCTTTATAGTGACCACTGTAAACACTGCAAAGGATTATCAGGGGAGGTGGAAAAGAGGAGGAGGAGGAAGAAGAAAAAAGGAGGGGTTTCCTCCCCTTGTCCCATGTGCACAGTTTGACTTTTGATTTTTAGTTTTTCTTTTTTTCTTTTTTTTTTCTTTTTTTTTTTTTGGGCTTTTTGAGACAGGGTTTCTCTGTATAGCCCTGGCTGTCCTGGAACTCACTTTGTAGACCAGGCTGGCCTCGAACTCAGAAATCCGCCTGCCTCTGCCTCCCAAGTGCTGGGATTAAAGACATGCGCCACCACACCCACTTTTAGTTTTTCTTTTTTAAGAAAAAAAAAAAAAAACCCTAGTTTTTGTTGTTGTTGCTGCTGCTGCTGCTGCTGCTGCTGCTGTTTTCAAACAAGTCTCACTATGTAGTCCTGGCCGTCATGGAACTCAGACCAGACTAGCATTGAATTCATAGACATCTGCCTGCCTCTACCTCCTTGAAAGCTGGCATTAAAAGCCTATACCTTGGATTTTAACTTTGCCTATATCTTTCCTAATATTTTTATTTTTTAATTGTCTATTCGGTGATAGGATTGGTTTTAACTATTGTCCTTTAAAGTAAAAATAAAGAAAAAGTTTAGGGTATTTATTGTGTGTGCCCACCTACATAGGCATGTGGTGATTGTTGGTGTACACATGTGGAAGCCAGAGGCAAATGTTGGCATCTTTCTTAGTCTCTCTCCACTTATTTATGAATCAAAGTCTCTCGCTGAGCCTGGATCTCACCAATTCAGCTAAAAGAGCTGGCCAGTGAACTCCAGAGACCTCTCTCTCTGTCTCCACTTCCCACCAAATGCTGGAGTCCCAGATGCCTGACGCCATGCCCGGTGTTCACATGGGTCCCAGGGATTTTCATGTTTGTGTGGTAGATAGGTCACCATCTGGGCCGTCTGTCCAGCCCTAGTTTTTCAGTTATTTTGTGTGTTAGAATAGAAGCAGCATAGGCCTCAGTGCCATTGCCAGCTTTCAGTTAGAGGGACTGGCATATAGATAAACTTGCACATTGCAACCTGTTTGTTAACACTGTAGACCCCTTCTAACTAAAGTCCACAGACCTTCCAGTGTCAGCACTGAGACCAAATGCTTGGTCTCCTGTCTCAAGAAGAGAGTCATTTCTTAGCCTCAAGCCCTTCAGGCTTGCTCCATGGGGAGATGTATAAGTAGTTAATCCAGCATATCCTGCAAGCCTGTTTAATAGGCAGGGACCTCCTGACTACAGCATACAAATTACACTTCCATGTATAGAAAACACACATCCTATGCACCATGAAGAGTTGGCACGCACTGTGCATTGGCTGCTCTAGTGTACAGTACCTGCCTCTGCAAACACACTACCCTCTCTACCCTAGTGCCCCTTGACCCCCTCATGACTCAAAATGATGATGCTAATATTTAATGGCCATAATCATAGCAGTTGTCTTTCCGAGATCTTGGATGTTTAATCATCTAAATGCAAATAAAATAACATAAAATAAAAATGCTTCTAATACTAATCACATACATATTCCTCAACACAGCATTTAACTTCTGGAGGTACAGCTGCAGGGCAGCACAGTAAGCATGGTGTCACAGGGGATGAGAACGCAGCTTTCCCATAATGAAGCAGGCTCTGTATTCTTTAATATACAGATAAAGAGTGCTTTACATGTACGTGTGCACGGGCGCGCGCGCGCGCGCGCGCACACACACACACACACACACACACACACGTGTGTGTGAGTGCGTCCAGGTGACAAGGGTCTGCAGAGCCAAGCTCCTCTGCAAACCCCTTGTCTTGTCACGTGTGTTCCCAGTGGCAGCGAGGACACTGTTCAGGAATATGAGGGCTCTGTTCCCTCTTCCCTCCACTGATGAACTGCAGTTTCCAGACCTTTCTCCAAGGATATCTTATTATCACTTTTAAAGAAAGCAAGGGATGGCTGTTCCTGGATTGTACTTGTGTTGTTTAAACACCAGCACCGAGGGGGCCAGTGGCAGAGGAAATGTTTACATCAAGCTAATAAGCATTAGCTGTGTTTTTCAAGTCGCTCGGTTTTAAAGTGGCCGCGGGGTTCATAGCTGTTTATAAAATATACGGCATTCAGTGGCGTGAAACAGTTGTTTATTTCCTTTCCATATTTCCTCTTGTTGGGGAAAAAAAAATATGTTTGACCTACCAAAATACAATTGTGTCGTTAAGCTGGGAGCCTGTGTACAATGTGTTTGAAATGACTGGGACAGAGGTCTGTCCTAACACTTAGTTCATCACCTTGTTGGGAGGCTGGGATCTGGCCACCAGGAGTTTATCTTATCCTTGCTTAACCACTCCAGGGAGAGTGGGTCTTCCCCTGTATTGTTCATTCATGTGTTACGCACACACATACACACCGCATTCACTCACTCATTCAGAAGGCTGATACTTCCTTTTCATGACAGATTAAAGGGGCAGTGTGGGCTCTTTTGATGATGTCCATGGAACTTTCTTAGGTTGAACTCCTGGTGCTGTTCGTTCTCAACACTCAGAAACTGAAATACTATTCATCTGCCAAACTCACCAAAACTCTTATCCCACCCTCCAACCCCAACCCCCCACACACAAGGGTTTTGTTTTTTCAAACTCCCAAAATCTAGGTGGTTCTTTGGTGAATTTTCTGCAGAGATGGGGATAGGGGTGGCAAGGAAATAAAGAAATGTGTTTTTAAAACAGCTGGAAGAAAACACTTTAAACAATGAAACCAACCAACGAGTGCTTTTTTTCTTTCTGTGATAATCTATAAATAGATGGTAGCCACTGCTGCCTCTCTGCTAGCTACCCAGCTTATTTGCCCTTCCACTAGACCTTATTTTCTTCCCGAATAGAAAAGCAGTGTTTATTATTGCAGGTGCCAAAACACGGAGGAGGAAAACAAGCAGAAAGATTTCATGCAATCATTCCGAGTGGGCTTCATATTTGCCTTTTGCTTTTGTTTCCGTGCCTGGAGCCCATAAACCCGATGAATGAACTGGCAAATTGCCTTGCTCAGGTGCGGCTCTCGCTCTCCGGAGCTGGAGCAGGTGCTGATGGGAGCAGGTGCCGAGCTGATGAGCAGATAAGCCGGGAGCCGCCCTGCCCCTCCGCTCTGCTCCGGGAGAGTTAGCTAAAAAGCCGAAAGAAGAAGGGCTTTTGAAATACCACCCAGCTACTGTTCAAATATTGACCAAGAGACCCTGGGAAGGAGGAGGTTGTGGCCACCTTACTTCGAGTTCCTCCTCCTGTTCTGTCTATAAGCTGCTTTGTAAAGCCCCATAGGAGATGTGGTTTCCCTGCGCAGGAAAGCCAAGCCCAGGTATTACCTAGCCTGGACTCCGCTGAGCTTGAGCATAAGAAATGAACAGAGTTGCCCTCGGCAAAACATCCCCCCTCCCCTGGTTTGGTGACTGTTTATCTTAGCAGAGGACTTGGCAGTCAGCAGATTAAAGTGTTTACTAGAAGGCTGTGCCTCTCCCTCTGCGGAGCTCTGCACCCCCAACGCCACAGTAGATATGGAAGGTCCCTGAATGTGTGCAAGACAGTTCCCAAAGAAGTCCAAAGAGACATGCTGATACCTGGGACCCCTCCCCACTCCAGGCCCTGGGACATGTCTCTTAACATTAAAGTTTAGTGTTCAGCTGTCTGTGAGTTTTGGAAAAGAGAAAAACTGAGAAAATCACCCAGGAAAAAAATAAAGATACTGAGAAGAAAAAAATTTTTTTTTTGTGCCTGTAGTCCTGAGCAATCTTTGTTCTTTGATTTGAAAATTTCCCCCTCTCTCCACAAGATTAAGGCCAGGGACACTCATTCATTTAGATTCAGGGTTCCAGCAAAAGCGTGTCCACTTAAGAAAGTAGGGGTCTTCCTGAGAAACATAGATTGGGGCCCTGGCTCTGTTCTCAGATTAAGGCAGGGCATCAAACCAAAAGATTCTGGTGACATCTGAGAAAAGCAAATTATGTCTTTCTGGGAAGACATATTAAATGAAGTCCACACGATTTTAAAAGATTTATATGACTTTAAACAATTTCCTTGTGAGCATGTGATGTCACTGTCACAATGTGTAACGATTCATCTACTATCTACATTCTTTGTTTAAACTTCCTGTGGAATACATATGGTTCACATAAAGAATACTCCGGGGTCATTTGAGGTTTTGTAGAAAACAATCATTTGTGAAAGCAAAACAGACCCTTTCAGTGTCTTATTTTGGTTACGGTCTATAAAAAGGCCATGAAACAGAGCCGTCGTTGCAGCCCCAAGAACAAACTGTCAGACCCTCTCAGCCCGGCGTGGCACAAGCATAGCAGTCCCACGTGGGGACAAGCTCAGAGCCTGTCTCTGGAACTGTAGGGGGTGGGGGGGGTGGGGGTCTGCCTGCCGTGTCTCCGGGACACTTGGGGAATACAGTGGCGTTTCCAGATGGCAGCCCCTTCACAGCGCAGCCCTGAGACGCTGAGAACACAAGGTTGGTTTTATTTAATTTCCTCTCTTTTACCAAGAGTCATAATCTATTTTCGTAAAGAAATTCAGGAAATTGGTAAAGCACTTGACTCCATCCGTTAAGTATCCGTAATTAACGTGATTGTCACGTTTTTCCTGGCTCCGTGCTGACTTGTTCACAGCCTCCCTCACATGCCTACAACCCGCTGAGAAGATCCTGGTAATGGGTATCACTTAGCCTCGGCTACTCAAACAAAACAGCACGCACGATCCGCAGAGAAGCGCACTTCCTCTGCTCGGCTAGCAAAGATTCCTAAGTTCAGGGGGTTTTCTGACCAGATTCTGGCGTTCTTTTCAGACAACCCCTCTGTGGCTCTTCCTTCACTCTGTGACTGCTTTGCTCCGGGGCAGCACAAAAGAGGATGTTTGCAGCCCACCTCAGCAGCCCCAGTCCCTGATAAAGCCAGGGCAGTTAGTTCTCGCTCACCAGAGCCAGCCCACCTTCCTACCTTCATCAGCCACTGCGTGTTGTTCTCTAGAATGTTCTCCAGCACCTGCAGCCTTTGCACTGAGTCGTCGTAGTCGAGGGGTGCATCCCTCTGCACGGCATTGGACATGTAGGGGCTGGAGGAAGATCGGCAGCCGTCGGTCTCCGGCAGCAGGAACGTGTAGCTGCAGGGTCCATTCTGGACCTGGTACTGCCTTCTGCCTGTGCTGTCCACGCTCTTCCTAAAGTTACTGTAGGCTGAGGCCAAGACAAGATCCCAGCCAAAAGTTAGGAAAACAATCTGCCACATTCTCTCTCTCTCTCTCTCTCTTTGGGTTCTAAACTGTGAGTTCAGCAAACTTGCGCCCTGAGCCCTCAGCTGCTGTCTAAAGCACAGGGCTGTGCCGTGTGAATAAGTCCATCAGTGAGAGCCTTCTCCCGTCCCCGCAGCAAGCTGTTTCCCAGTGCCTGTCTCTTGTCTTCTCTTCTCCCCGGCACACACGGAGCTGTCCTGAGAGGAAGGAGCAGCCCTGCTCACTCCAGAGGTCTGCACGGACTCTTTGTTTCTCCCCTGAGTCTACAGTGTCAGTATCCGAATCAATCACTTTCCTTCCCTTATATGATAAGTTGATAAGAGCAGCCAGACATGTGCAGCCAGCCGCTCCGCCCCCTGGCTCACCCACTATCTTCCTGTAGGGGGTCACTAGCCAGGCAACAGGAAAAATCAGAGCATAGTGCTTACTGCCCCAAAGGACTGTGCACTGCAGAAGCCTTCTGGGAACACAGACCAGCCACAAGACCCCTGGGCATGTCATAGGCACCACCCTAATTATTTCCTAGAGAGTAGCTGGGGCTCTGTTGTCTGTCTGCTCATTTGTAGGCTAAGCTTGCAGAGTATCTGAGGGAATCACTTTAATTTTAGAGCATAGTGAAAGTTTCTATTCTTTTAGGAATAAAACTACAGCTATATCAGGACCTTGCTTTATTTTCTTTATTGTAAATATAAAGAGTAAGATCAGCCCTTGTAAATGTGCTTTTCCAAGAAGAAGTAAAGTCTTGTTGGTATTTGGGTTTTTTTTTTTTTTAAGTTATGCACTGTTTTTTTTTTTTAACCCAGTTTGATATTATTAAATCAAGTTACCAAGATCAGTTTTCTCAGCACTCACATGTTTGTGCCTTAACACAAAATACTCATTTAAAAATACGAATAAAACTTAAAGTAGTTTGGCCTGATTGTTAAGTAACAATAGATATTTGAGTGAAGTATGTCGAGAGGAAACATACACCTTTTACTTCACTGTATCATGGTTTCCTCAGGGCTCATCACTCTGTGGCATGTTCCTGATTAAATTAGTCCCAGTCAGTGGGCTCAGGCAAATCACTTTCCCCTTTTAATTAAGTTCAAAAGCCCCTGGCCATAAAAGCTGGGGGCTGCACTGACTTCTAAGACACTTACAGCTCTGTGGCTCTGCTGGTCCAGAGTCACCCCTTCATGACTAGAAGTTAATGCTCTAGAGATCGGTACTGTGCAGACTCCAGCATCCCTGACTCAAAGGACCACGTCCGCCTCCAGAAACCCCAGGGCAACTCTGTGTTACGCATCCTCGGCTTTTGGAGGCTAGGAGAGTCATGATTTTAGATCATAGGTGGATCTAGAATCTGCATGGGGAATGTTGTTTTTCATGGAATCTGTTTGGAAGAGAACTAACTGAATCTTTTTAAAATGCATCCTGTAGTAGACTGGCTCCCGCGTCGGCAGCAGAAGAGGGTTATGTTTTGTTTTTTTATCCCAAGATCTACAGGGTCCATGAACTTGGAAAAGAACACGTCTATATTTTTCACCAGGCAAAAAGTGATATTTAGCTCTTCCTGTATCTCTGAGAACTGATCAACCATATTTTGCCATCAGTGAAGACACATCCTTCTTAAAGACACTATGAGCCTCACTCCATTGAAGGGACACATAGGCTCAGAGACTACTACCAAGTTCTGTGAGGCAGAAAGGCCAGAGCTCATGTTCTGGACAATTAGCTGGGGGTGGGGAGCAGTCTGATTCCTGGGAGATGAAACAGGGCTCACTAATGCTACCCCCCCCCCCGCACTCAGAACCCCTCAGAAAGAGCAGGCAGGCCTCAACTTCAGTCTGAGTGCGATGTGCAAAGCTTAGCAGCTCTCAGGGTTCCTACTTGGAAAATAGAAACCATCCTTCTCTGTGGAATTTTCTGGATTAAGTTGCTATGTAATAGGTGCAATTTAAAAATGCTAACTCCCTTTCCTTACAGCTTGCTTATTAAATGGAAATGAATTTGGTCACCATCAAACAGTAGCTCTGGGTATAGTCTCTGATCAGGACAAGGCAGTAGCAATGGGTGCAAATCTTTTAAGTTTGTTTGTTTGTAAGAGCACAATTCAAGGCATTGATAAATAGTTTAGATTGGAGCCATTCAGTTGTGTTCCAGGCAAATCAAGAAGAAAAAAGAAAAAAGAGATACGCCACATATTAAGTCAATTACTCTGCTGGGTGTAGGGTGACTCACAGCAGGACTCCTTATCTGCAGGGGTTCATGGGACCTAGAGGGAAAGAGACCATAGGCAGAGAACTATGAGAGTACATAGAAGGTGACACCACCTCCTGGGGACACCAGGCCTCACCCAGTCCCACAGAACACAGTAGAAGCTGTTCTTCATAGATTCTGACATGGAAATTATTAAAAGTTGGGTCAGGAAGTCTCCTTTGAGGAATGAGGTGGAGGATTCTCGCTCTATGGGCTGCCCCTTCTTGTTGACTGTCTCTGCAGTCATGACAGCCACCGTGCAGCTCTTGGATTGCCAGAACAACTGGGTACCCATAATAAGGCTTTACTCATGAATACAGCACTTTATGTTTTTTACTTTCACACCCATGAAATAATCCTTTTTGTCCACTTTTCAATCAATGAGGAATGTACAGAGTAAGGCATAGTGGAACATGCCTGCAGTTCTAGCACCCAAGAGGCTATAGCAGGATTGTTGCAGGTTTCAGGCCAGCTTGCACTTCTATATAGTGAGTTCTGTGCCAGCCTGGGCTACATAGAGGCTCTGTTTCAAACAAAGCAAAATACACACACACACACACACACACACACACACACATTGCTGGCTCATTCACTCAAATAGGTTAGAAGTTAAAAGCAGGAGGGGTAGGAGTCAGCAGTCCGTGCCCTGGGGATGGGACTTATTCAGTGAGACCAGGCAGTGTTCGCTGCATATCCAGCATGAGAAGAAGGCCTTTACTTAACAGGGTGACATATGCCAGGGCAAGGAGCTAGTACAAAGTCCAAAGAACACTGACACTTCGAAGCTGGTTATAAGGTGCTCAGAACATGCCACCATTACAGAGCAAAGGGTGGCACAGTGTGGCAGCCCCCAGGGCCACAGGAATTCAGAGGGGCTCACACAGTCAGAACTTCAGCTAGACTGCTAAGAGGAGTCTCATAGGAGACCTGCACAGGGAGGATAGCAGAGACCAAGCAGTCCAGGTTTCCCTTCTGCCCTGGCTGAAAGTGCCACTAGCCAATGGACACTGATTGCCACTATATCCGTCCTTTTTTGTCCTTCTCCAAAGTGTTCCTCTTCATAGAACATCAGCCTCCCCCGCTTACCTGCTGACAGTTTTGCTAAAAGCAGATGAAGATACAAACTGGGGGGATATTATCACTGGTTTCCCAGAAGTTGCCCCGAGCCTCCGTCAGCTCTGTGGACAGCTGTGGGTGCTGTTTGTTTTCTTACGTGGGTGTATTCTCTGCCACGTTGCATGGCATTAGCTGAAATTTCAGAGCCCCGTTTATCCTTTCCAGGACTGTTCCCAGTTCTCATTAATCCATTTGATGGCACCAGAAAGACATTTCCAGAAAGGAAGCCATCTGCAAAGACCTTAAAAAAACAATAGTTTAATTAATTCTCTGGGAACTTCGTATACTGTAGTTTGAACACATTCACACACTTATAACCATCCTGTCCACCCTCCCACCCAACTTCTCGATGATGATAATGATAACAGTTTCTTCTGCTGCTTCCTCCTCCTCTCTGCCCCTCCTTCAGTCTACCCAGTTTGTGTTGCCCTGATAATTTTGAGAGTGGGCCTGCCCTGGTGTGTGTTCAAGCTAACAGGAGTCAAACATAATTCAAAAAAATAATAGTAATCGATTCTCCCTCTCACCAGCTGCCACATGCCAATAACTCTTCAGCTAGTGGTGGGATTCCATGCCCACCCCCACTGTGGGATTTCAGCTGGCTGTGGCCAGAACAGTCTCATGTATGCTGGCCCTGTTGTGTCTGGAAGACACTACTTCCTTGATGTTGCTGACCACCTTGGGCTCTTCTGCATATTATTCCACAAAGGCACCTGAACAGTTGTAGAGAGGAATGTGTCACAAAGACCTTTAAGCGGCACCCTGTGGTGTCATTGTACCCCATTCAGCTGAGGTAAAAGCTACAGGGCCTCCTGTAGGCTTTGGCTTTCCCAGAGCCTTCAGGAATCTAATATCTCTGATCCCCTGCTGGGCTGGGGTCAGAGTCGTCAGATGCTAGACAAGCTAGATAGTCACCCAGCAGACCATCGGCCCTGCAAGTGGTGTCCTAGAAAGCCAAGTATTCCACACTTTTAAATCAGCACAAAGTGGGCAGCTCCCATGTGACCAGAGGACATTTGTGAACAGCTCCCACAGCCTCCACAGTCACTGTGAACCAGTTTACAGAATGTCACCAAGAGTTTTGTCCTTGTCACATGAGTATGCAAAGATATTTGGCCTCTCTCCTGACCAGCACACAACAAGGGACATTTTACAAAAGCCTATGTTATGAAACAATCCACAGAGCTCAGATGCTGGACAGGACAGACTCCCTGAACTTGGATACAGATCTCACTCATTCTCTGCACAGCTAGGCAGCCCCTCTGAGCCAGTCCCTGTCTGTCCCCTTACCAGGAATAACACAGTCCTCTGTCCATGTCATCACTGCCTACAGCCCTGCCTTGGCCTGGGTTTTGGAAAGCGCCTTGGTCTATGAGGGACTCTCAGTGCTGAATCACCCTGATATGAAGCTGGGACACTGTGTCTTTGCAGTCAGATGGGTATACTCGGGACTCTCAGGCGCCTGGCATGCAAGAGAAGGGAGAGAACTGAGGGACCTCTTGGCCATCTCTCCCACTGCCCTTGGCATCTTTAAAATTATCACAATAGTTGATACATTTCTACATACTACTTGGTATTCATTTTCAGGGAAAAGCACTAGGCGTTCAATGGACATAAAACTTGTCGGGGAAGTTTTCTACTACTCTCTGCAAATTGTCTGCAGTCATTAAGAAGGATCAAGGAAGCAACTAAAATGCGCGTGCGCGAGCACACACATACATACGTACATATGCACACGAATGAAATCAGGATGATGATAATATTTCAGCATCCCAATAGCTGTCCCCACACAGAAATACCTTGGCATGGCCTGTTTCTGCTCTGTGTATGTTGACCTGCATCTGAACAGCACAAAAGCAGACTGTGGCCATCAGCACACAGGTCAGTCAGCACATCCACTGCCACCACTGTCACCACTCCCACATGGAGCCCAGACTCTGCAGTGCTTGCTGTGCGGTAATCCCCCGCTGCACATCTGAGAAAAGTTCCAAGAGGCACATAGATCGGTCCATACGGTCTTGGGTTTTTGTACCTGTTAAAGATGAAGAGATCAAGGCTCACTGAGGTAAAAAGCAAAGACTCCTGTCAGCTAAATGCATCCATAGACTCTACTCTTTCACTAATGGTAATGGCATTGAACTTAAAGCCATGGTATGTATACATGTGCATGTATACATGCATACATATGTGAATGCATACATTCGTGAGTCCTCAGGCTTGCAGAGCAAATACTAGTACTCACTGAACTATATCCTCAGCCCCTAGAGCCATGACTTTTTTTTTTCTCTCCAATTTTAACAACTCTTAGAAAAAGTTTGAGACTTCCTGTTTAGTGCTGGCTGTTACCCTGTGTGGTACTGATAGGCATCCTAATGACAGAGTCCACAACACGACCCCAAACTGAGCTTCTGGTTGCTGTGTGAAAGTACAAGCTTGTGTGAGGAGTGAAGACCTGTGTGAGGGAGCAACCGTGTGTGAGCACCAGTGTGTCAGTGCCCTGGCTAGCTGTGGATTCACGCGGCCCCCACATGGTTTAGCTTTCGCAAACTTCCCAATCTCTCTCTTGAGCTTTGTCCTGTATTCCCAACTAAAAGATTCTGATGGGCCTATGAAATAAAATAGAGTGCTACTTGGAACGTGATTGCTGGTCTCACTGGAAGTCTATGTTTGAGTGTATATTTATGTATGTTTTCTGTATGCACAGTAGCCTTTGACATAAAATAGCTGGCCCGGTATATTTAGAGCATAATTAAGTCATTGGCTTAGAATCAGGCACTGAGTCCGTGGAATTCACCTTTGTGAGAGGTGAGGAAGTGAATATTTTGTTAAAATCATTCTTTAACTGCCAAAGGAGGGAAGGGCTGCCTGCCAGATGTGTTTTCAGGCCACTTCCTTTCCTGGGAAACAGCCATTTCCGCCCACCGCCGGCATGTTTTCATCCACAAGTAGACGGTGACAGGTGCAGAAAAGGAGCACAGGATTTGCAGGACAGGCCAGTCACCCCGAAGTCACCATCTTCATCCCAGCTGTGTAGCTTGTATTTGACAAAGAACTACAGACCTGGCATGCCATGAGTGTGCAGGGCAGGGTGAGAGGCTATAGGAAGGTCACGTGACCTCCTGATACCTGCCATTCCCATTAAAGGTACCAGGTACTCAGCACTCCAACTTATCTGAGTGTTTACTATGAAGTCATAGTAAATAACATAGTGAATAACAGTTAGATAGGGTGATTTTTTTTGTTGTTGTTTTAAAGAAACTTAAAAGATTCTCATTGTTTACAGTTTGTACCAGCAGGATGCAGCAGAGTACCCTGTTAAAGTACTTTCATATCGGATAGCCACACTGTGTGTCTTCTCGAGCCCACAGACTCTAAAAGGGGAGCTTTTTATTTATTAGAAACTTGGGAAATATGCAAGTAAATATTTTTTTAAGATTACACCACAAATTCCTCAAATTTTTAGGAAGATTTCAGTTTATATAATTATTCTGTGTTGTATAAAGTTATCTCAAACACTGTTTGATTTTTAAATATTTTCATTCTAATATTTTTGTGGAATATTTTATCTCTCCATCTGAAACAACAATTGTCAAAAGGGTCCATATACAAGTCACAGCTTTGGGAAGACAGTGAGTGCAGTTCTCCAGGGTGAGTGAGAGCCAACCTGACATTTCTGCTCCTTCGCTCTGTTGGGAAAACAGTAAACATTCTATGTAAAGGTCTCGTGTGCTAGACGTAGTTATTTCACTCGTGATTTCAGTTAAATCTTTTCTTTGACACAGTACTTGGTATTTTGAAGTGGGTTTATTAGCTAAGATTTTACATTGCCTCTTCCAAAATCCATTCTGACACACTTTCAAGAGTTTGGAACCTACTGAGAAATGTGTCCAGCCTCCCTCCACAGCCATCTAATGAAGTGTCTGCATCTCTCACAGACGAGTTTTCCTTTGGAAGTGGCATAGTGCCATCTAGATTAATCTTCTTTGAATATAAATTTATAAATGTTTATCTTAATTATTGAGAAACTTTTTTAAAAGGAGATAAAAATGTCATGAGTATTCCCATTTAGATATATTATCTCTCTTGGTTATAAGTTAACATAAATAAATGGCTTATGTCAAGGTTATTTTAAAAAAAATGCACATGACCCTCATTTTGTATTCCCATCCATCTGGCTAAGTTAATACGAAAACTCTGTCTGTGGGAACTTACATTCCATTATGGACTTACATGGACAAAAGTCGTTTTTTAAAAACTTGAGCACAACCATGATAAATAGTGGCCATAAAAGTTATAGCCAAGCTTATGAGCAGTTATGATGCTCCCCCTTAGGTGTGGAAAAGACCCTCCACTGTCCTTGTCCCGGCATGGATCCAGTTGTCTCTTGATGGCCAGGTTTTCCTGGTTATTTTCCTGTGTACTCTGCCTTTCTTTCAAACTCTGGCACCCACTACCACATCCGCCAAAGGTTCCCGCTCCAGGAAAGGGCACAAGTCAAAGAAAAGCTGACACAAAATAAAGAGAAATAGAAGGAAACAAACTGGACAGAGACCCCAAAGAGGGTACAGTCACAGCAGTATTAAGATAGCACGCTGCTCACATCTGCTTCCCTCAAGGGGGAAAAATGCAATAATGTTTTAAAGCCTAAAATACTAGTCTAATAGAATATTTACAGGAAAAGAAATTGTATACTTTCCTCAAAAAAATCATTATGCCTTTAAATGACCTTACATTTTTTAGTCTGTATGCCAAAAAGTCTTCTTTGACTACAATAAAAAAATTAAGCACACAGAACAGGGCAAGACACAGTACTATCAAACCCACTATTAATACTCACCTGCTCCCTCTGCTGGTCTCCTAAGAAGTGACCGACAGAACTGTCATTAAGGTCATTAATAGAAACACTGAGCAGTTTAAGGGGTAGGTCAGCATCAACTAACTGGTAAGTCACCTGGATGCTGTTAGTCATATTGCAAAGTGGTGCAGCACAAGACAGAGCCTTCACATCCATGCACACAGGCACATGCATGTAGTGCACACGGCACACACAGCAATACAGTTACTGTCCAGAGGACACAGAAGTCTGTGTTGTCAATCGTTTGGGGCCCAGCTGCCTGAAGCAAGACCCCACTGTAGTGAACCTGAGTGGTGCTGTCCAAAGGCATTGCCTGGTGACACCAGTGGCTAACTTCATGCCCCCAGACATGTCCTGAAAGCAGGTAAGGGCTAAGTGAACTTCTGGAATGTCTCCAATGTTGATTTTGATCCCAACTATTAACTTAGTCAAAAAGAAACCATCCTGCCAACCCCAACTTGCCCATAGAGCAACCTAAACTGAGAGAAACTACATTCCACACTGAGAAAGTTGGTTGCATAATTTAACAATGAAAAAAGGCACAAAATGTGATGGCCATTGAGAATGCAACGGTGGCTAAAGAAAGGGATGATGAAGGGATAAACTCACTGAAGCTCAGCCATCAGACCCTAGCCACCCTTGGAGAACTCGAGGCAGTGGAGTAGTCCACTCTGATCCAGAGAATCCTCTGGGTGAGGTATGGAAAAGGAGTGAAAGGGGGTAGAGTCAGAGAGGCCAAAGACACCACTGCGGTCCCTCAGGGCAGACATGGTGACCTGAGCTTCTGGTGTTATTGGGAACATGCGAGAGGAAGCATCCGTGTAACTGGCTGCCGTGAGGAGTGCAGAGATTGGGACTGGGGATTTCTCTGTCACCTGAAACCATTATCGATGCTGGTTAGGAGGTGTAAGCCACTCAGCTGAGTGCTTGCCTAAGGCGAGCAAAGCCCTGAGTTCCATCCCCAGCAGCACAGCGCACGGCTGTTGGGGAGAATGAGGAATAAGAGGGAAACAACTTTAGATGCTGGAATTATTTCCATAGCCTGAACACCATAATAAGACAATTAAAAAAAAAAATCAGGTTTATCTGGTACTGTGGAGGGTGTGAACACAACCATAATATTTTTCTGAAGGCATCCTGTACTGGCAATATGAATTCTTCCCCACCTTTCTCCACCTTCACCAGACAGAAACAATAAGAACACAAGCCATACTTTGCCACTAGCAGAAGCCAGCAGATAGAAGTAAGCAGGCTAGCAAAGCCTTCACAAGAGGGAGCTCATAGATGCCTTTCTACGCCAGCTCTGTGGTCTTGCTAGATCAGTTTCTTAGGGTATTGCTTAAGAGGTACCACAGTCATTGCCAGCCTCCTTAAACAGCCTTCGCTGACATCCTAATGTGACATGGATAAAAAGAAGCTGCCCCTTACTCAAAGTGCTGTGGCTGGCGTTTCTTAGGCTGAGTACTGAAACTAATCCCACCAATAGTCCTTCACCGAAGGCTCACTGGGGCAGGCTCTGCGGCTTCTGGCATGCTACCCCTTGCTATAGTTTCTGCTCTGGGAGAAACAGGCAATGAATAAAATAAAGAGGAGCCAGTCCAATTAGTAAAAGAGCCCAAGGGGTGAAGAGGTAAGACCTCATATGCCAGATGCATTGTGTAGCTTTATACCTTTGCATTAATTTGTCATTTGAGGTCCCCTGTTAAGGGTTGGATTGTGTTAACCCTAAATCCAAGTTGAAATCCTTTCTTCAAGGGCCTCAGAATGCTACCTTATTTGCAACTGTAACCATTCAGGTATATTGAATTAAACTGGAGTAATACTGAAATAGTGAGGGCCTCTATTCAATATGGCTGGTATCGTTTAAAAAGATGTTCATGGGGAGACAGAGACATCCTCTGAAGATGCTACGTGACCCTGGAGGCAGAGACTGGGTGATAGTACCCTCAGACAGCCATCAGCCTCCAGAAACCTGGGAGAGGCCAGAACAGGTACCATCATAGGTCATCCTATGGGGCCATCCTATCAACAGCTTGGCCTTGGACATTCTGGCCTGCAATGCCATGTGGGCATGAATTTCTGTTCCTTAAGGCCCCCAGTTTTGTGGCAGTTGTGATTGGCCTATTTAACTAATACAGCATCAAAAACAATTTACATTGGGAAGAAAATTACCATGTGCTTCCGCCAAACTAGCCACCTGATTCCTCGTGCTTCCTGTTTAACTTGGGGGCAGTGGGCAGAGGGGACCCAAGCAGCTCTTGGTTTGTAATGATGGCAATACCCATGCCCAGTTCTTGCAAGACTTTCCTAGTAAGACTACTGATCTGCAATTGCAGCCAGCCTCTAAAGGCCTGGGCCACATAGCCATGGCCCCTTGGAAGCACTCCCTGTCTTTCTACATATCAACTCAGGGTCACTGCACCTGAGGTACTGGGTGGCAACAGCTCACTATCTCCACTATGTGGTGGCATCCTAAACTGAGGACTTAGAAAGCTGCTGCTGCTAAGTGACTCATCTATATTCATCTGCTGCCCCTGCAAGGATCTATAGAGTGAGGGCAGGCAGGTGTAGGGCTCCTGCCATACTGCCAGTGTTTGTCACTGCTACCTGTGTGACAAGAGCCCCTTTCTAGCCAGCCTGCAAATTCCGCCACTTGAGTGGCCTTCTGAAGAAAGCCCAGGTGAAGTTCTCAGCCCCAGCCATCTCAGGCTTCTGCTGCAGTAGAGGAGGACAGGGTGCTGATTGGTTGTCATGAGCCCTTGGCCGGGAAGTTTTACTTAGACATCCAGAATCCCTTTGCTCAAACTCTGCAGCAGCTGGCAGATGCCCTCCTCTCCCCTCCCAGGGCCTCTGCCCTTTAAGCTGTGGTGCTATGGAGTTCTCTAATGGAGCCTCCACCTTCTCTTCATCCCATGCGGTCTGCGATTATTGCTTTCACTGTAATAAAACCAATAAGCATACAGAGGTCGGCAGCTCTGAGCCAAATTCAACCATCAGATGCATGGCACCTGACATGGAATAAATTGATCCCAGGTAAACACATTCAGGGATTCCACATGTGCAAATGGTCTTCTAGTGGCTCTGCTAGACCTTATATTTAAGAGTCTTGAAGGCAACATTATTTGCCACATGTATAACTGCCCTTATTCCACGACTTTTAGAACTTTGGGGCCTATGCTGAAAGCCAAGCACCTTGCATTTGAAATGTCACAATTGGTAGCAAATCTTCCCCAGTTAAGGGCAGAGAAGTTTGAGTACATCCCTGACTACAAAGTTAGCTTAGTATGCGGCTAAGCAGCCTAGACTGTTAGCCTTTTGGGCTTCAATGGGATTCATCTTGTAGTCCTAGGAGCTAAAATGTGGACGATACTTTAGCTCCTACACAAGAGAGACTAGCCAAGGATAGAAAGAGCTCTAGAAAGTAGGGTCTCGTGTTCCTTCACCTCCAGACAAGATATCTAGAACTTCCCACCTGCCTGCAAAGTTGCTCTAAGGAAAGTAAAAACATTATTATGTGGTGGGTGGTGGGAGCGAGTGAGGTCTCCCCAGCGTCCTGTGGTGCGCTGCATCTCCTTCCCACATCTTGGACCTTGGCGTCCCCTGCCCTCTTTGAGGAGAGCTTCAGCCCTAAGGACTGATCTGCAGTGGGCTCTCCTATCACTGCCTGCTACAAATATCTCACTGACCTTGTCTCCCATGCATTCAGCTGCCCTGGGAAGTGTGAGGACCATGACCTTTGAGCAGAATTAAGCTTGAACAGCTAGGATGGGTCGTGGGAGAAGGAAGCCGTGGAAATTCTTTCCAAAGCTGGTATTTCTAGGAAAATACTCAGCCAGAACATACACCCATTCACTACCCAGTATCAATCCCACGCACCTGTTCCCTACCCTGGATCACCGCTAATCAGCATTGTTAGTCACAAAGGAAAAGCGCAAAACAAAGCCACCTAAAACTTTGGGAAGCCCCTTTCCATAACATGCTTATTTAGGGCTTAGAAATACGCCTGTTTTCAGAACACCATAAGCAAAGCCCCACTTTGCACCTGTGTTTCAGAATGTATTTCAAATGTCTGAATGACAGGGAAATTTTTGAATTTTTTTTTTCTAAATATAACCTTAAATTTTACTGTACAGTTGTTTTCTCCCTCTTGAGAATAAGACAGTTCTACTCTGTGACTACCAGAATGTTGGTAATTCAGAGGAAACAGACTAGATTCAGATGGGAGGCATGGGAGGCAGAGGCAGGTAGATCTCTGTGAATTCCAGGCTAGCCTGGACTACATGGTATTTCCAGGACTCCAAAAAGAGACCCCCCCCATCTCCAAAAAATCAAATGTATAGCACCACCTGTAAAACCCTATGTTTGTTTGTATTAGAGCAGTGGTTCTCAACCATCCTAATGCTGTCACCTTTTAATACTGTTCTTCACATTGTGGTGAACCCAGGCATAAGATTATTTTCACTGCTACTTCATAACTGTAAATTTTCTGCTGTTGTGAATTGTCATGTCTGTGTATTCCAATGGTCTCAGGCAACTGCTGTGAAAGGGTCATTTGATCCCCAGGTTGAGAGCTATTGTAGCAGTAACTAAACTCAAACTCCTAGCAGTCACCCTGCCTCAGCCTCCTGTGTGCTGAGATTATGGCCAGAGCCCCCATGCCCAACATGTTTGACACTTTCAGATGTGCTGAGACACACAGAAGAGTGAAGGCTTCAGGGTTCTTTAGTTGCCTCAGGACAGCATGGGCTCATTAAGGGTCTGGGCAGTCTTGCCCACCTTGAGATGGAAGAGCTGACCTATATATACCACATAGTGCTCCATTCTCTTATATCTGACAAAACACCAAAGAAAAATTCCATGCACAACTGAAATGGGTCCAGTCTATTTGCTTAGGAATGATGACCAGAGTGCACTCACTCTGTCCTCAGCAGATACTGAAAACCACATCTGTGTTCAGAGCTGGACTGTCCTGAGATCTTCTGATTAACTCCTATGTTCCTTAGGACAGTATTTTCCTGGAACATTTTTTATGAGAGGCACTTGAGCAACTGTTTTGGCGCACAGATAATCTAAGTATGCCTGACATACAGCTTGGGCTATTGTCCATGCATCTGTTGTTGCACCAAACCTGATGTTAGCCTCTTAAATCAGGGCTGAAGGTATGTGCAGAGCGCCTTGTATCTTATCCTGAGGAAAGATCTTAGGAAAAAATATATGGGAAGGGCAGCCAACAGCAGTTCCTTCAACCCAAAGCTCATGTCTCCAGGAGTCGCTGGATTTCATAGTTATAAGGGAAGATACTTACCGATGCCCTCTAATGTATACATACCAGTACACCAGTACACCCTGAGTACCATTGTCTGAGAGGTGGATGCTGCCCTCTCCCTCCTTTAGACTCTCAGTCCTGTGTGATGAGTCTGTCTCTGTGTAGATGGGTATGCACTCCCAATCTGCTACACACATTGGGAAACAGGCAGTTGCCAAACGGAAGCTGACCCTCAAATGCCAACCAAGGGAGTAAGATCCCTATGTATTACACAGTTTAACTTACAGACTGTTAACTGTGAGCAACTCCATGATACCCCTATGGCTGTTGGCTGTCTTAAACTGGAATCATCTGAGAGTCAGGAAGAGATTTTGGGGCCTTCATGTTGTTCATGACCCTGTAAGGCAAAATGCCTTCCCCAGCAGACGGGGTATCACTGGATCAAGGCTTCCTGACTCCTGTTCCTATAGGTAATTGCAGGTGGTATATGTATACATTTAATGTTATAGACTCAGAGTCAATAACCACATTACTATTTTAATAGATGAGAGGCTTATTACTCGGTATGTATTGCTCCCCCTAGTAGTCCCTAAACCCTTCCAGTAGCCCTGTTACTTGGAAACTCCAGCTCACCCTCAGGTTTGTCTGTAATCAAAATCCTCAGATTTTATGTTGAATTTGTAATTAAAAAAAAAAAAATCCCACATTGATTTCATGGTCCAGACACTCTTTCAAAACAGCACTAAACATGGAGAAGCTGGGGACAAATGGACTCAAAAGCTCCTCTTCTGAGCCCCGTCAGAGACATTGATCCATCCTCTACCCAAAATGTTTACATTCATATCAAATCTAGGGTTTAGTGAACCATAAAAGTTAGAGGTTAATGGAAACAAGAATTGACCTCAAAACATATTTCAACTGATTTTAAAGGAGACAAAGCAGATGTAATTACCGAGGAGAAAAGTGTCACTGCACCAAGCCTGCCCCAGCGTAATCTCTGGACACCCGCCCTGTTAGCTGCATACACGCATACATTCCAAGTACACAGTGACATTACCAGAACCCAATTCAAGGCAGCCCTGTCTCTTCAGACCATTAGAACTGGAAGAGGAAAGGCATAAAGAAGGCTTATCTCCTGAAGCACTTTCTGTCTCAGCTACAGCTTCACTTGAGATCTTGACAGCAAACAAAACAATTTAGTAATGACTTCTTAAAGTGGCTCAGGAGGGGGTAGGAAGATGGCTCTGTGGGGAAACAGCTTGCTCTGCAAGCCGAAGGGCTTGCTCTGGAATTCTCACCACCCACGTAAGGAGCCATGTGTGGCAGTATATGTCTCTTATCCCAGCGCTGGGGGTAAGGGACAAGAGGGCCCCAGAAGCTGGGAAGCCAGCGAAGGTCCAGTGAGAAACCCTGCTCACTAGACAACTGACACCATCCTCTGGCCTCCATGCCTGTGAGCACAGGTGTATCAAAACATACATGTGCACACTCCCACGCAGCTTTACAACAAAGTGATTCCTTCCTGATTGCAGTCTCCACAGTCAGATTCTGACAAGACGTAGCTATTGCTGGAAGTGCTTGCTTACCAACACCACAGCTCTTGCGTTAAACAGGTAGGGGCTCACCATGTCCCCTGGCCCCACAATGATTCCTCGTGTAAACCACAGACTGCAGTGCTCAGGAGCCTAAAAGTCTAAATATAATATAGGAAACAGCCTTTTAAACCTAAGCTACATTACATTATCAGGGTTCAGTGAATCAACAGGCAACCCCAGCTCTACCCCCATGCGATAGCATAAACTGCTTCTCAGCGAATTAGCTTGGATTGACAGAAAAACTGTATTTTTCTAATTTTTTGAGACTACTCGTAGCATCTGTATTTCCTGATGTACATGTATTGGTTGTGGGGTGCCAATAAAAGGATTGTCAGGAGTGAAAACAGTTTTTTCTCTTTGAGTCTCTACAGAGAGGAGGTATGGTCTTGGCTGGTAATGCACACAGCTGAGGTAAAACAGATTGACATTCCCTGTGGTGCTGGGTCTACCAACAGCAACTGTCCTACAAGCTTCCTGTTGAAATGGGACCATTTGGGTGACCACTCCAGGGAAGCAGGCTGTGTCGTCAGCACAGCGGGGAGTGTGGCGGGACATGACGTGATGCATCTGTGTGTCCCAGCTGTCTGGAAGCTTTTTCCTGGACAGGGTTGCTCTCCTGGGCTGCAGGGCAGCTGGAGCTGGGTGCTACTCCTCGTGCCTGCCTTCACTTCCTAAAGCCTGAAGCTCAGGTGCTGAGGATAGACCAACATCCCTATCTCTAGGTCTCCCTTTTGAGATGTCTCAAAGAATAACATATATGTAGTCTCTATTAAAATGCATCCTCCTGCCTCTTGCAGCCCAAGAGCTGGGGTTAAAGGTGTGTCTCACCACACCTGGCCTCCTCCTCTGCCTTTTAAAATGTGGCCATGAATGTGTGTCATGTCATGATGTCATAAAAATGTGGCCTGTATTTCCTGCCTTATAGCCAGTCAGTCATGCCAACAGACGGCAGGGCAGACTTTAAAACTCAAAAGCTGGCCACGAACACACTGGTGGTGTGCAGTGTTCTACTTCCTGTTTGACTGTTAGCTGAAGTTCACTCATTGCTCTAACTACAGAGTTTTCTCAAACCAAAGAAGCAGCCCCACCCTTAGCATAGAACCAGCTAAAGTTCTCCAACAGCTCTGAGGTTTGCTAGAGGAAGCAGACTCCCTGCCAACTTCCCACCGTGAGAGATGGGAGGCCCCAGCTGCTCTGCCAAACACCCCCCCCCATGCTTCTCACCATAAGCTCTCTCCATGGCAGGGTACACATTGGTTCTTCTCCTTATCAGCCATTTCTGTCGGCCAGTCAGGGCTTAGAGGTGCTCTTTTGAGGGGAATTCTAGCTATGTAAACTCCAAATAAATGCATATAGAAGAGATAGGTGGGGTGGAAAAACAATTGTGAGTGTATCAGAGGGAGTCGGGCAGAGCTGGCAGAGGAAGTACTGGTACTGAGCACAGTGGGGTAGGAAGTGCTGCTACTGAGCACAGTGGCGCTTATACTGTGAACACAGGGACTTTGAAGCCTGGGAGTGAGTTGTGGTGAGACTGGTCTGTTTGTGTAGCTCAAGATCAAAAAAAAGAAGGGAAAAGAGCCATGTCACGGCCCCCCAATCTAAAGTCACATAGTCCTCCCTACATAGGTGATCACGGTGATAATTCCTGTCAGGAAAATCCTCTTGCCACAGGCTGTGGATGGAAGACCTCTTGGTGTCCCGAAAGTGAGCGGTGGCTCTTCTGTGCACTCTGAAGCCGGAGCTCTTTCCCACTTCTCAGTGCTGTAAGCAGCTCTTTGCTTTAATGATGGATGGTGTGTTTCCACCTGACATGAGTACCTCTGGACTATCTCTGGTTTGTGAATTATATAGCCCTAGATTGTGGCCATCACAGGGACCCTTATCCATACTGAGGTTTACCTGGATGTCCTTGGGCTTAGATTCTGTTTTCTCTGTTCTGGAATGTTTCCCCCGCATTCCATGTGTGGTTTGATGCTCTGAGAGACTGTTCACACAGCAGATGCGTGGTGGATCCGTTCCCCAGCCTGCTGAGTGCTGGACAGCCGAGTGGTTTCCAGCTTTCAACTGCCGTGAATTTGATAAGCATTCTGGCAGAGATGTGTATGAATACATAAATCACTTGTTAAGTTTTCAGAAAAATAGATGCCCTGGGGCCTGGAGAGGTGAGTGTGGTTTAGAATGTTCCTGATGACAAGGGTGTCGCCCAGGACAACTTTATATGAATGAATGAAGGCCTTCCTGCTTGCAGGCAAACTGAGGTGATGAGAAAGACAGTGTATCCTTAGAGAGACTGACACCAAGGCAAAGAAAAGGACAGATAATGGCAGCCAAAGCCCAGGGGTGGCAAAGGCCCTGTCTCTGCTGCTATTGAGATCATTTGCATCTGAACTCCCCAGGAGTGAATGTCTTCTGGCAGCGGTGTTGTGGAACAACCCCTCACTTGGAAGAGTCCAAAAAGGACTCAAGCAAGCTTCACTCTAAACCATCATCTTCACCTGTGCAAAGTTAACTCGGCCAGTTCATTCTGCCAGGTTAGAATATGCTCAGGCCTAGGGTAAGGCAAATGAATTGTGTGCTTTAAAGGTAGTAACCAAAAGAAAACTTTCTCTTACGATCATTGGAGAGCAGACTTGTGCCTTGGAAGGAAGCGTTGGAAAAGCTCTTTGAAAGGAAGATGAGGAAGCTGGACGCCCTGGGTTTTTAGATGGAATACACCACCAAGTCACACAGGAGAATATAAACACTGTTCTGTGTTCTCTCGTGACCTCCTGCGTGCTTCACCCTCCAGCCTTTGCCTGTCTCCTGGGTAGAGTGAGCAATGGTGCTCTGGTCAGATGTAGCTACTGCACTATTAAACCCCTGACCCAGCTAAGTCTCATTACTCCATGTCAGACTTTCCAGGATGAGCCTGTATCCCCTGAAATCCACGGTATTCTGCAGGGCCGCCAGCTCT
Organism: Mus minutoides; assembly: GCA_902729485.2. NCBI lineage: Eukaryota > Metazoa > Chordata > Mammalia > Rodentia > Muridae > Mus > Mus minutoides. The sequence goes on from LR749584.1 coordinate 2,437,585, forward strand.
ACTACGGACAGACTAGAGTCCCAGCCACAGTGTGAAAGACCCATGGGAATGCATTGATTATAATGTAGCTGTCACTTACAGGCCACCAGGGAGAAATAGTCAACAGGTGGAAGGGCAGAAGTCACACTGTTAGAAAGATGTCCACTGAAAACATTCCTTTACAAATTGGTCTTTCTGAACTAAGAACTAGAGTTTAAGACTGTCAGATACCTAGATGATAAACTGGCAACAGTATCTTCTTTATTTGGGGAGTTAGCCATGCTTGTTGGGCAGTGATTCAGAGCACAGAAGCATAGGAACATAGGGATTGCTTTATGTAGCTCAGATCTTAATGATGGCCTTTTCCTATACTGGAATAAGTCCTTTTGTTCCCCTTTCTCGAGCTGCCGATACTTTAACTAATGAGGCATTCTCTCAGTACAAATTGGGAGTAAAGAATATTTATATATTCTACTTCCTCCTTCCTCATATTTTTTACTGAGGATATTGACATGAAAACAGGATCTTTGTGGCCAATGAGTTCATCCACGGCTGCTTCCCACCAGAAATTCCCAGCTTTGTGACATCAGTGAGGTAGCACTGGGTGTCACTTCAAGAGCAGGCATCTGGACATGATGGAACCTTGGACAACAAAGTTGTTTTCAAGAGAGCAAGCTGGTGGAGAAGGGGAAGGAAGCTGAACTTCCCTGGGTTCCTACTATGCTCGTGTCATCGTCATCTTAAGGCATCTGGAGACATGCAGACAGCACCCTGCCAGGCAATCCCTGCCCAAGCTAACAAACGTCGTGCTGGAGCTAACCCGTTCTCAGGCACCTGTCTCCTTTACACCATGGCACAGCCACTTAGATGCCTTTTACCTGTCAGAAGGTTGGCAGTCTGAGCAGATGTGACAGTGTCTCTTAGAAAAGTCTGCGCTTGTTGCAATGAAAATGTCAACACGCCGTTACTTTTCTCTAAATACCTGGGGAAAAAAGTCTAAAAACCATCTCCAGAATTATATCCAAATGCAACATGCTATAGCTCAGGCTGGCCTTGAACTACGTGTGCTCCTAAGTGCTGAGATTACAGGCAGGTGAAGGCTGAGTGTTCTTTATGATAGCAAAAAGAGGGACAGGGGAAATTCAGACAAGGATGTCACCCTGTTCTCAGTACTACAGGTAGATAGCTGCCTCTGGAGCCTTGGTAGTTAAAATCACTTCCGTTGGCCATGTGCCTGCTTTATGTAGCAACTGAGCTCAGCGGGATTGGCTACATCACAGCTGAACTCCGGGGCTGATCTTTGTGAAGGTCTTGCTCTCACGTGGTGTTTGCAAACAGTCAAATGCTGAGTGATAGACAGGCTGTGGTAACATGATGCCCATGAAGTCAGAGCACATAAATCATTGATATTTCCCTGTAAATTTCCCTAGTATGGGATGAATGGTGAGGGAAATGTACTGTCTTTCTTTGCCTCCTCTGTAGCCTCAGGGACTAATTTGCGGGCTCTGTCCTGTCATGCTTTGCAGGGTGATGAGCTGTGGATATCCACTCTCTCTGGCATGGTCAACCCTTAGAAAAGCAAGTGATTCTGTCTCTTTGTGTGTCCGCGACATTGCTGAAGTTTAGGGGCTGAACTTTGTAGAAGTGGCATCAAGAGACACTGAAATACTACTGCATGGGATTTGAAGAGAAGAATATTCAACTTCTCCTTAGAACAGTAGTACCCAACAGATTCCTCATTGTGATCTGTAGCACAGAAGAGTAGAAAGTGATCCTGTGTGTGCCACGGTATCTGGGTAGGCCTCATCCCAACACAAGAGTACGTGTCACAATAAATTTCAGCTTGAATGTACGTTTATAATCCTTGAGAGTGAAATGCTGGGGAATCCCTGGGGTAGAATCAGGGAAAATTCCATCACGCAAACAATGGAAAATAGTGAGGCTCCATCATTAATAGGCCTGTTCCTTTATGCCAAACTTCATGAAGCCATCCAAGCACACGGAGAGCAATGGAACTCTGATACCCATAGCTGTCACACAGTTTGTCAAATCCTAATATTTTAGTATATTTATTTCCATCGTTGTTTGGTCTTGGTGAGTTTCTTTAATGGTTAGAAAGGCTTGCTCAGTTATGAAATAAAGCTTCCTTTTTCTTCATCCAGAGAGGTCACTGTGGCCCTGGTCTCTTATCTGCAAGCATGCATGTACACCTCAGCTGAACATGCGTGTGTATCTCAAGATCGCCACAAGGTTGCCCTGTGGCTTGTGAGGAGGGTGGCCGCTCTCACTGGTGAAAGGCCCCCTGCTTCCAGCTTCTGGTTGGGCAGAACATGGGCTTCAGTGCTTGCTAGGAAACAAGGTTGTTTTCTGCCTTGGTTTCTTCCTAAGTTACATGGCAATGGTAATTGTGACCCAGGAACGTTGCTGAGAGGTTAAATGACAGTTAAGAGCACCTTTCTTAGCTTCTAGCAGATGAGCTAGGATGATCAGCCAGTGAAGGCAGAGGGTAAAGGTATAGGCCTTTATAAAGTGTGAGTCTTTGTTTTATTTAAGATTGACTTTACTATTTATGTGTATTAGTGTTTTACCTACATGTGTGTCTGTGCACCATGTGTGTTCAGTGCCAGCAGGGGACAGAAGAGGGTGTAGGATTCCCTGGAAAAGCAGTTACAGACAGAGGAAAAGCAGTTACAGACAGATTTTAGCTACTGTGTGGGTGCTGGGCTTTGAATCCTGATCCCCTGGAAAAGCAGTCAGTGCTCTTAACTGCTAACCCATCTCGTCTGCTTGAGACTGAATCTTGACCACTTTTAAATCCCAGAGGGAGCCAACTTAGCAGGAGTGCCTAGCTGTCAGCAGCTCAGAGGGCCTCCAGAGACATACCCCATTGCCAGGCAAGCAGCAGAGGAGATACCTGGCAGGGGACCCAGTCAGCTCCAGGACACACTTGTTATCTAAAGGCCATTTAGTAATTCAGACATGTGATGGACAAATCAAAGTCCATTTTTCTTTTCTTTTTTGAAATCAAGTTCACTCTAATATTTGAGCTAGTTTTTTTTTTTTTTTTTTTTTAAGCTGTCTGGGTTATTTCTCTCTTTGTACATGGTTTAGGTGTTTTTTCTTTTTTAAGGAACAGAGGTCCATGCTCGCTTTCTCGGTGAGCTTGTAACCCTGAGCCCTGGTTGCTGAGAGGTGTGCCTTTGCTGGGTGAGGGCCTATCGTGGGTTCCTTTGCTACCCCTGGTTGGATTTGAACGTGACCTGGGTGTTTCTGTTGTGGTAAAGCTGAGGTTAGTTCATAGGACTGTACAAGGAGAGGTTGGTATTCCTATGTAAAGATCGAAACCATTCCAGTAAAGCTCGCCTCTGGTCCTCACCATCTTGTGTGTCTGTGTGTCGTGAAAGGGACTCGAGCCACCACTGCACTCTGTCTGCAAATAGCCAGAGCTTCTAGGACAGTTCTGTGTTTGTAGTTCTCCCCAAGAGTTCACAGGCACACTTTTACCTTCTGGCAGTGCCTCCATGACTAGCCGGCTAGGTGTAGCGATGACAGTGCCCGGAGGGGCTGAGCACTTGGCTTCCCCCAACTGCTCATCCGGGATATCATCTGCACAGGCTCCTGTAGCGTTCTTAGTTAAAGATCCTCTTTTTAAGGAAATACTGTACGGGAAGATGGGATCAGTAGTTCAAGGCCAGCTCACACTCCCAAGCCTCAGCTACATGATGAGTTTGAAGCTACCCTGGGTTTTGTAAAAGTTTCAAAAATGAAAAAGAAAAAAAAAAAAAAAAAGCCTCCCACATCACCATGGGAGTCGCTATGGAATTTTACCCTAGTGCTCTTTGCCCTCGGGTCCTGGGAGAGGACACAGAGGGCTTCCACTCTGTGGGACCATGCTAATTTTTCCACAAGACCCACTTCTTGCCTTCATGGAAGATCCCAGACCATAATTAAGATGCAAACTGTCAATCCTACCCAAGTGCTGAACCCATTAATAAGCATAGGCGCTCCTCCCTCAGCGAAAGAATGTCCTGAGCTATAGGATTGGACCAGGTCTGCTCCCAAGCATAGGGAAGAGTAAGGCTGGGGACAGGAGATAGCTGGGCTCTGCTGTGACCAAGAGATGGGGGCCACACAAATCTGAGTGAGGTGCATCAGGGGACCCAGGTCTTCAGAGAATTATTGCTGCTGCTCTGTTGACTCAGAGACTGTCAAGAGGAGGAGGCTGCCAGGGACAAGAGCCAATGTGGACAGTAAGAGATGTGGTCCGGGGAGGGGGTGGGGTGTTTATTTCCTCCACAGAAAAGATTCTCAAGAAAGGGTATGAAAGTCAAGTGAAGGATGTAAATGATAAGTGATAGCATGGACTTGAGAACATTTAGCCCAGTCATGTTCGTGTTTCAGCGTTCTGCATTCTCACGTGCACATCATACACATGCACAGACATCTCTCCTGGCTACACGCACCACGGTGAGCTCTAAAGTTCACATCCATCTGGGAAGGTTATTGGAAGATGTTCTGATCTTTTCTTCAGGCTTCAAGCCCAGCATGGCCTCAAACAAACTGTGCCTTTAACTATGCACTCTGTGCCTCTGGGTTAGAGGTCTCAGTTCAGCCTGAGCTTCCCCTGGAGCTCAGCCAGCTGCTGGATGTCCGTAGCCCCTGTCCTCCTTCCTGGTCAAGATTATAGACAGACAAGTAACTGAGCAGTTGGTCTGTTGGGATACCCAGCACCTCTTAGCTGGCCACCAAAACACCTCTTACCACCAAAGCATAATGCTTTAGCTTCCATGCCAGGCTAAGGGAGTATTAACAGCTAAAATAGTGGGAGGTGAACCACCCATACATGATGGACAAGGAAGCCAGAAGCCTAGAGCATTGTGGAGAGTGGTAGTATGTATGCTAGCCCCTGGGTGTGGATGAGGTTATCCCTGGTCCCTGGGAGAAAGCTTTTGGCACTTGACTATATTCCTACCAAGTGGTACCCAGCTCAGAAGGAAATAACTGCCAGCAAACTGTGGCACTAGATGAATCCAACTGAAAGGCAAGCTCTCTTGTGCTGGGATTACTGGCCTACTTCCAAGACAATATATTAGCAGTGGACACATAAAATGACTAAGACTGAGCTGCCAAGTTACAGAAGGACAAACAGTAAAGAAAGAAAACTCCTGTATAGATGCGCTGGCAAGAATTAGCAGTGAATTGGTTTACAAAGAACCTACGCAGAGCTATAGTTTACTGTTGAGGGCCAGCACAGGAGCATGTATGCTGCCTCCCCTGTGGCTTCTGGTAACTCCTCCTTGAGACTCAGTATAAGCCCGATACCAACTGCTGCAAAGGAAAATGTGTCTACACTGCGTGTGCAGAGCACCTGGTCCTCAGAAGGCTCCCTCCATGTCACCTTTATATCATCCCTGTCAATACTGAAAGAAGAACTTGTCAGGCAGAGTTCACAGGGCTCCCATACCCATCTTATCACCAGATACATGGATATTCCATTCACTGTGGCCACAGGTAACAAATGTATCTCATGAGGGCATTGTGCCAGCCAGATCCTGCTCTACCTCGAAACACTGGTGGTGGTGCAAGGATGGAAAGTGGCCAACAGCCTGGAGTGCTGGAGTTCCCCACTAGACGCAAACATCTACTTCCCCTGAGCATTCCTGAGCTGCTTCTGGGGCCTGTTACTGCTTCAGGCAGAGCCAGCAAGCTGAGAGCTGCTTCCAAGAAAGACCTGGGCAGAGAGGGCCCTTTGGCTTTCCTGGTTTGTTCCTCTCTGGAAGAGAAGTCTTGACACATCAGCCTCCACAACCATCAAGCCACTTCTGAATATAGTCCCTTCCTTAATGTGCACACCATCAATAATGTGCCCACCCAAAGTCTCTTTCCGGAGAAACCCCTCCTAGGCTCCTTCTTGCACCTGCCTCTCTAAACTGTAAGCCCCTGGGAAGCAAAAAGCAGACTCTTGAGTCTTGGACTCTGCACTCCCCTACCCCGGCAACACACATGATGTAGAGCCAACTCCTAGTCATTGTGCATTGAATTAGGTAGCCTCTTTCCAGAATGATCTCATCCCTTTTCAATCAACATTATCTCAGTATTTCAGAGCCCCCTCAATGAAGGGAGGATCCCCCACATGCACCATAAACACAACTATGAGGAACAGACATAAGGGTGACCCGCATGAGCCCCAGTCAAGACCCTCAGTGGGACCCTTCCCAAGACAAAGCTTTCCAAAGGTCTACTTGATAAGTCGAGGTTGGGAAGGGGTGTGTGTAGTATAGCTCTTGGAAGAGACAGCAGCAGAGCCCCAGTACAGAACAGGAATGTCAGTGCTGGGGGCCCAGGAAGAGTGTGGACCAGCTCCTGCACCCCCACCTTCACCCTGTACCTCCACCCCTCCCCCTGACTCTTGCCAGGAGAATGGCAAGAGATAGCTGTAAGGTGAATGAATGTCCTGACAGTGTAAAGCAGAGCTCTCCCTTGAGTGAGGAAGCCTCTGGAAGACCATTGCAGCTTCCCCTGCAAGAGAAGAAGATGAAACCTCATCTCTCTTGCTATTCGGCTGAAGACATGGGGGCATGTAGGTGAAACATGGCTCGTCGGTGACCTCAGGACAGCAGTAGTATCAGCCACCATAATCCATCATCTGAGAAGCATGTGAGAGTGTGACCTTACTGTGGGTGCCCCTCTGCTCTGTAGAACTAAGAAGTAATCAGCACTTGGAGAATGTGGTCAGGCTCCTTAGAGACAGCCCCAGCTGTGGCTTACCCATCAAATGTGTTTTAGCTTGTGACTTTCCAAAATACAGTGTGTTGCATGAACTCTGCCTGGGGAGGTGTGAACAGAAACATATTTATCCCCCAGACAGGCCACCAATCAGGCCCAAGTGATGAGAGGATACCACTCAAGTCCCGCTTGGAGGACCAATAGAATGACTGCCCTTGCTTAAAAGGAATGTGGGTAACCCCAAGTCAGCCACATCCCCAGAAAGTCTCAGTCTAGCATGGATGCTCCATATAGATGACATGTAGCTGCGTAGATACATGTGTGAAGCTCTCATACACTCACGTAGCCCTCTGGGTATGCTAGCTACCTGGTCTTCCGAAGACCAGGAGACCATGTGCAGCCAGGGCAGAATTAAGCAGGCTGGGAGCCAAGCTCCAGAGGGACAAGCCAAACTCTCAGGTGTGGGTCTAATAACCCTTCCCGCTGCTTCCTTCTTTTTGGTAATGTCAATGCTGGAACCTTGAGGTTCTCTTGTGAGTTGTCACAGTCCTCTGGTTAAAATAGCTGCTATGCTTGGAGGACAGCATCACACAGCAAGGTGCTTTATGACTGAAAAGCAAAATGCACAATTGCCCCTGCTTAACTGGGGACAGAGAGAATGGGGTACAGTACTGCTGGCTTCTGGTTACTTAAGCTGTGTATTTTACATCCCACCCCACCCCCGGTCCTATTTAGATGATATTTCTCAAAGTAAATACAAGTGGGGCTTTTAAAGGTCTTCATAAAAGCGAAAATGTAAAGAGCTCCTGGGAAGTGAGGCTGTCCTTTCAACTCGGCTTCCAACCCACTTCCGCAGTCATATAAATAGGAAAGCCTCTTCCTTGGCTCAATATCTTAAAAAGAAACCTTGATGGTACGTGTTGACCTAAGAGGAATGCCTTCCTCCTAGGGCGGACGGAAGGATATTCTTCAGGAATGCGAAGCTTGTGACAGGAATTATTGATACCTTTGGAATTTTTTCCCAAGTGACTCAGGGCTTCTTCAAACCATTACCTAGGAATTAGTCAGGGACCGCGTGTCGCCGTCCCCAACTGTTCTAAAGCAGAGCTGGGCACAGCACGCACGAGAGAGAGAAAGGCGAAACTGGGCCTTTGCGCGGTCTTCTTCCCGCGCTGGGTGACGCTTGTTTTCCTGCACACTTTAATTAGAATGTTTCTACATTTGCCAAAGAAAATGTTGGAATGGAGACAAAACCGTGAAATTATAGGAACAGGGCTTGATGTAATAGCTTATTTGTGAAGGAAGCACAACTTGTTTGGTATTTTATTGAAGCAGGAAGTTCGGAGCCTCAGAACACACAGCACAACAAATTCTCAGGTGCCGCTTGAGTCATCTGCTGTTGGCAGCGGCACGGGTAGCTTTCCCTGCACTGACTTTTATCTTCTGGTTTGTTTTTTCTTTTTTGCAGAGTCACGGGGGTCAGGTGGGGTAGGAAATGACAAAGAGCTTTAAAAAGATTGTGTAATTTTTTTTAAAAAATGTACAGATTCTGTACATTTTTAAAGATAAGCTATGAGGATTAAACAGAGCAGGTCGGGCAGCCTTCCCTTAACCATATTGATACAGTTTGTTTTTTTGTTTTTTACTTACCTACATACAAAACAAGGAAATGTGAAATAAAATGAGAATCTGCCTGAAATGGTAACTGTCTGGGGAATCAGGGAATCGTATAGAGACAATCAAGATGAGAAGCGCTGTGGTTTGTTTCTCTGTGTTCTATTGGCTTTTGGCCACAGGAGCTGAATGATAGACCCACAGCATTAAAAAGAGTGAGAGCTATCTCGGGCTGGCTGACACCGTTTTGTTTTGTATGCAGAAATCATTGAGTGTCTGACTTGTTTTTTGTTTATTTCTGAAAACTCAAGTCTAGATGGTGCTTTGAGATGTGTAAAAATCTCCAGCCACCCTGGCAGCACACGGTGGGTGTATTAAATACCTGTGAATTTCCTGTCAAGTGACTGCTCCTGGTAGCACTTGAGTGAAGTGCTGGGATGGGATCCGCTTGAGAGTGAAGGGGGTTGGGGGGAAGGGAAGGCGGGACCCAGGTCCTCTCTAAATTGCTGTGTATCCTGCAGGATGGGAGGCTGGTGACCAGTTCACGGCTGGTAACCAAGCCTGTGTGATGATAGGTGACAGGTGACAAGGCAGAGAGTCAAGACAGGTGACCTCAGGAAGGAGCATGAGCAGATCCCACAGATCCAGGCATTAACTGCCTAAGGGCTAAGAGCCAGCGCCAGCAGGGCAGGGCCTCACTACCTGGCATGAGGGCACCTTCCTGTTGTACTTGAAAGGTTATCTCTCCGCAGGTGAAATGAGCCAATTCAAGGCAAAATAGATTAAATGCAGGTTTATTGGGACCCTGCTCTCTCATAGGATAGGTGAGTTCAGTGGCCCCCAAGATCTAAGGCCAGGGAAGTTGAAGAAACAGAGGGGGCAGAGCATACACAGAGAGAGAGAAGTGGAGAAGAGAGAGGCACCAAATGCCCTTTATCTATATAAGATATTATATAGAGCCTGTGGGGGAAGGGCAGCCTAGCCCCTGGGCTGGAAAGTTCAGGGTTGGGGGCAGGGTATGCTAATTAGGGACTGAGGGATGCTGGGTAACCTGGAGGCCAGGTCTACTTTGGTATGTAAAATATGCACCTCAGTCCCTTGTCAGGATCCAAAACCATTGCTCTTCGGGTATAGCCCATTATATATGAGGATCACTGCCTTCTGCTTTCTGTATGCCCAACTCTGCTTTTATTGGTCCTGTAAATGTGTCTTAGAAAACAGACACCATCAAATTCCACCCTGCTGTTAAATTTCCTCTTGTTGGCAGGTTCAAGGTCATGCCAGAGTGTGGCATTGCAGTGCTTTCCAACCCTGCTCTCTGCCAATTACACCTCTTTTTCCCTTCTTTCTCCCTACCCACACTAGGGCCAGCCTGCCCTCCCACAAACCATAGTTTTTTAGTCCCTATCGTGAACCTTGCCCTGTCTATCCCTCTGTACATGTGCATGCCTATCATACACACGTGCATACACGCATCCCCTCAGAATGTGCATCTCCGTTGTACTGCTAGTCCCGAGATGTGCTGGAGAAGAACCACTCCCACCATTGGGGGCCAAATTTGAAGCAAGCTTTATTAAATACTGACCAAGAAATGGATGTCAGTCAGGACCACTCCCTGGAATTTCCCAGCTGGGAAATTTATAACCCTCTGAGGGGGTTATAAAGACAAACCCATAAACTACCATACTTTCCCATGAGGCTTTTGTTATAGTCCAGGAACTCCAACTCGAAGCATCCCAGGAGATTACGTCGTCCCACGCAGGTGGGGCTTACAGGTCAGTGTTCCATTACCTCACTTGAGTGTGCTCACACATACACACATGCACACACACACAAACTACAGGACAAATTTCTTTGAAAAGCATTCCCTACACCCTCAGGAGGAGGATTTGAATATTTGAATATTTTACAGATGTGTTGTATGTTGACATTATATATGAAGAGAACAGACCTCCCTGACCCCATTGGATGTTTCTATGTGCCTCCTGCTAGACTGTGTGCTCCTATAAGCAAATATATATATTATATATATATATATATATATATATATATATATATATATATATATATATATATATATATTTCCCCTCTCCTTTTAAATTCCCTACATTATAGATTGGGCACATCCTGTAACTCTTTTGAGTTAAATTTGAATTTGACAGGAGGTAGCAAGATTGCAAATACTATGTAGTAATTAAAGATAGTCAGAATCCTTGCACATGGTGACCAAGAACAGTTCTCACTTGGGGGACAAGAGGTCAAACACCCAAAGCCTTCTGCTTTATGTGTCAGAATTTGGAACATCCACCTCTAGTGAGGACTTCCATAGCAACCAAGTGCTGGTAGATAAAGACAGACCTGATGGAGGTGGTCCCCCAAGCAGAGGTGGCCTGAGATGCTGAGCCACAGTAGTGGCCATGGAAACAGAAGGAACTGGGTCTGACACTAGTCCAGGGATCTGGAGGGATGGCGCCAGCTCGGCCCTCCCACTCCAGCCCCAAAGTGGGAAGGCTCCTGCTTTGCAGGTCATTTCCTCTCCCTAATGTGCAGTGAATTCCTGGGTAGCCTTTGTTGTTGGCTGGCTTGGTTTGTCGTTTTCCTTGTTGTTTACAACCTCCAGGTATTTGTAGACAGATCTTATCTCCTTCCCCCTTAGTCACCTCTTGGCCCAACTCTGTGTATTTTATTCTTTTAAACTCTGCTCCTGGCGTGACCTTTCCACACTCTCTGAAGCGTGTTTGTTTTGTGTTTTCAGAAGTTGTTCTACTGGGACTATTTTAAGAGATGCAATAAACTAAATAAGGCCTGGCCCCGATTAGAGTGATCTGTTAAGAGAGGGAGAGGAAGAAGAGGAAGAAGAGGAAGGAAGGAAGGAAGGGAGGGAGGGAGGGAGGGAGGGAGGGAGGGAGGGAGGGAGGACTAAAATGTGTTTGTATGATGTATGCACATTTATATCTATAAATATGCATGTGGTTATGTGTGTTGTATTTTTGTATGCAAGCATATGAATATATCTGCATGTTAAGTACCTGTGTGTATGTGTGTGTGTGTGTGCGCGCGCACGCACACACACACCAGTGCCCAGCCAGTCTGCTATAAATACAATGTACCACTCCTGAGAACTGCACCCCACTTTTCCACTGAGTATTGCTATAGCCTGAATTCTCCAGTCTTCCCAGGAATTGACCCATACTAAATTGTATGACAGACAAGACATTGATACCCATGGCTCCACTATAGAATGCCTCCCTCTGTGAGGCTGTGGTACCCATAGGAGTGGACATAAATATACCGTGTTCCAGTGGACCAGCTCTGTTTTGTCTTGGGCTCTCTCATCACCAGCAGCTTCAGGGGTTGAGGTGGAGAAGGACCTCAAAGGGACATGAATGCTGTCTCTAGGATGGAATGGTCTGTTTTACTTGAAAGCTGTTCTTCCTTTTGTGAGAATCTTCACACACTGATACCTTTAAATAGTGAGTTTTGTATTGGGGGGGGGGTGCTTTCAAGACAGGGTTTCTCTGTGTAGCCCTGGCTGTCCTGGAACTCACTCTGTAGACCAGGCTGGCCCAGAACTCAGAAATCCACCTGCCTCTGCTTCCCAAGTGCTGGGATTAAAGGCATGCGCCACCACTGCCCAGCTAATTAGTGGGTTTTAATGCCGGTGTATTGCCTCAGCTAAGCTCCTTCTAACAGTTAAGCATACAGAAACAAACATCACTTCAGAGTGGTGCTTCTGTCCTTCCCCTGTATGCGTGTAGGCAGTTCATTCCTTCAATAACTGTGACCCTTGCCAGAGACCCCTTTCATAGAAGGTCACTGGAGCCTCACCTGATTCCTGCCCCTCCTTTCTGAACCTAGATGCAGTGAAATGTCCTCCCAAGGTGGAGTTGATCCCCTGCCTTGTGCCTCCACAGAGCCCTGGCTCAGGTGAGCTCCTTCACCATCCTGGAAAGAAGCAGAAACCAGGCCATTCAGGCTGACTCCAGAGCCCTCTCTGTTTAGGTTCAAATATAACAGAATATGATGTGACTGTCTGAATTCTCCTCTGTGCTCTAGTAATACAGTCAAAGGTTGGTGGCATCTCGAAAAACCAAAAAAAAAAAAAAAAGGTTTTTAGAGTTGTCAAGAGAAGCTTTTGAAATTAGCTGGGAACAAACAAGTCATTGGGTGGACAGGAATGGGAGAAGCGGTCATGAAGGAAATATCAAACCCAGCTATTCAAACAGAATAAAAGCCAGAAAAGCATCCCATGGCCTCTTGGCTTCACAGGTGCAGTGCTAGGGATGGGAGGAATGGAATCACACTACCAGTGCTGTGTGTACGCCTCTCCTTGTCACCCGATGTCACTGTGTCTGTCCCTGCTCCCATGGCTGCGAGCCAGTGAAGATGCAGAGAGGGCCGGACTCCCCTCACAGCCCCCGGCTCTGGGTAGGTCTTAGATGTCCGAGCAGTGAGTATTCCTTCCTCCAGATGTTGGTGACCAGTCAGGAGCTCTCCTCCCTGGGGCTCCCCGGCTGCTCAGTTACTCACCCTCCTCCCATGCTCCTCCCTAGCTTTCAGTGGCAGCAGAGGCTCACGTTCACGCTGACGGAGCATTCCAAAAGGTGGCAAATAAATCATGGAAATGAACTGCAGAGCAGCCCTGGCCTGCAGCACAGAATCCTCAGGAAGACAACGGCCCTGCGATGAATGGCTGGACAGATGCCACCATGCTCTGCCCTGAGAGCTTAGATTACCACCCAGGTGACAGTTATGGCCACTGGCCTGCATCCCAGTTCAAATTTGAAGGAAAAAAAAAATCACAACAGGTCGCTTTTGTATTTTACGGATCTTAAAAAGTGTAGTCACTGAGCATTCCAGAGAGCTGAAGAAGCAGGAATGATCAGGCCTCCTCTCTCTTCTCCCAGAGACATGTCTCGTGACTACCTCGAGGCATGTCCTCTACACTTCTGCATGACTGTGCACATGCCATTAAAACTAAGGACACAACGTGTCCCGACACAGGAGGAAGAATCTCTCACATCTCCACACAGCCCAGCATGCACTTGGCAGTAGCATCCAGATCACTTCAAGACACTGATAGAAAAGAGGAGACCAGACTAACCACTTAAAGTCAGGTCCTATTTGGTCCCAAGGAAACAAACAGGGGCCATGGCTCTTGCAGGGGACAGAGGACTCACTCACCCCGAGGTTAACCAGATCCCAAAGCAGGACTCTGACATCAACAGAACAGACTGGCAAGCCAGGAAGAATAAGCAGACAGTGGCCATCATGCCAGGAATGAGAGCAGCTCATCACCTGTGAGCAGTCATCCATCCCCACCCCAGTGCCCACAGGGCAGAGCTCACTGCTCAGGGCAGCAGGGCTGTCTAAGTATCAGAGATAACCCAGAAAACACAGGCAGGGACAACAAGGGTGTAGAGCCGCATTATTTACCAGGGTGGCTGATGTGCCTAGGCCTGAGGTGGGCTCTGTCTTTGTGGTTATTCCCTCCTAACACAGGCTCCTCCCCAAGAGAGCACCTTTACCCTTGGAAGGAGATCCAGTGCAGCCATGCCTTCATGATAAGGTGCTTAGGCACGATCCTCAAGCTCACTGTTGAGTTATAAATAGTCCTGTCCAAAGTCAGCCAGCCTGGCTCTTCTGACTCTAGTTATTCTAATCTGGGCCTTCTATGGCTGCAGAATAAGTGGGAGATTTTGGTAAGGCCTGCTGCTGGGGTCTTAGCTCCTTTCATTGCATCAGAGGGGCCAGGTTACAAGTACTTTTGAAATCCCCTGGTTCACAAACTTCATCTGCCTGAGCAGCCTAGTCAACTCAGCTGGGGAATACTGTCTGATCTCACCCACACAATAATGTGACTTCCTTGGTGTAGAGGGGGGCCTGCAGCACAGTTAGTTTTAAGGCAGTTCTATTAGCCGCTTAGAATGAGAACCACTCTACAGATCCCTATGGGACTATTGCAGGACAGCCTTGTCTAAATTTTTGCTCAGAACTCCTTCCTAACTTTATGTGTACTCCCAGGTCCACATGTGAGGGGAGGGTGTACAGGCATATATATGCACACGCTCGTGAAGGTCAGAGGTCAGTGTCCTTCCAGTGTCATTCCTCAGGAGCCATCCATCTTGGTTCTTTGAGACAAGGTCTCTCACTGGGACCTTAACTGGTCAATTAGACTAGGCTGGCCGGCCAGTGGGCCTCAGCTATCTCCTTAGCACTGGGCCTACAAGTGCAGGCTACCTTACTCAACATTTTTATGTACATTCTGAGGGATCAAAACTAAGTCCTCATGCTTGGGGGAAAGCACTTTAACTGAGCCCTCTTCCCGACACCCAGAACTCCCGACTGACTTCCTAATACCCTATATATGCCGGGGGCTTTTAACTGATCTACAGGGCTCTTACTGTTTACCAGACAATTATTCACTTACTTCAGTGAGGCAAACATACACCATACACAGTGTGCTTCTGGAGGTCAGAGGACACCTTTGAGAAGTTGGTTCTCTCATTGTACCTCGTAAGTCCTAGAGATGAGGCTTGGCAGCGAATGCCTTTACCCCCTGAGCCAGCCTCCGACGGCCATAGCAGACAAGTTTTGAGGGCTCAAATAAAGAGTCTGTAAACCCAAAGAGCGATTTCCATATGTGTTAAGATTTCTAAAAATGAGAATTTAAGCACAAGGTGATTTAGAGTCCCATGCCACAGAATAATTCACATTAGTACTGAAATGTATGGAGAAGGGAGCTTCAGACCCCTGAAGGGGAGACCCTGCCAGGTTCCTGGCATAGAATGAAAGCTGGCACACATTTAGAATCATAACATGTAGGAGTCTGAGGCCAGGGAGGGTTAGGGCAAGTTCCAGGCCAGGCTGTAGTGTGAGACTCTTTATAAAAAAGAAAGAAAGAAAGAAAAGAAAAGAAAAGAGCAAAGAAAAGAAAAAAACTACCTAAGGGTTCAAATTCTGACATACTTCTTGCAGTTGCTGAACACTCTGAGGCATGAACTGCAGATTTATGGCTTTTTGAAAGTTATTCGTAGATTCCCCAGACAGCTATGTTCCCATCACTTATGCAGCCTTTAAAACTCAAATAATGCTTTAAAAACCCAAGTCTGGCACACACCAAACCCTGACGTTGACGGTCTTGAATAGCATTCAGTGAAAGTCAGGAAGATGCTTCTGCCTTGGCCAATTCAGTCATCATCACGGGCAACCGCAAGTGTCATTTGTTCATGACTCTTTTTTTTTTTTTTTTTAAGATTTATTTATTTATTATATGTAAGTACACTGTAGCTGTCTTTAGACACACCAGAAGAGGGCATCAGATTTCATTATGGATGGTTGTGAGCCACCATGTGGTTGCTGGGATTTGAACTCCGGACCTTCAGAAGAGCAGTCGGCGCTCTTAACCACTGAGCCATCTCTCCAGCCCCCTGTTCATGACTCTTGAAAACGCTGTGCCAGAGACCCCTCCCCACGCCTGCCCCCTTCACCTTACTATGCCTCTTTTTCATAAAGTGGTAGTTATCAGTCAGTCCTTTCAGTGAGTAACAGCCCTTTTGTCTTCCTCCACAGTACATAGACTCTGTTTACTAGGACTTTCCTCATCGAAGTAATGCCACCCACACACCAGGTAGCCCCAGACTGATGTGGGTTCTAGAGCTTTTTACTCCCCAACACGCCCTCCTCTGTCCTCACCCCATATTTTTTTCTTAGTATGTTCGTTGGATTTTTTTTATCCCTTTTTTATTTCGAGCTAAAACCAAGGGAGATTATATAAACCATACCCTCAGACTCAGCAACACGTGCACGGCCTGAGACCATGGCTGCCAAGGACATTAAGGCCCTCTAAATCATTCACACTATTGTCGCTGGCCTTCACGTCTCCCCGCCTTGACAGGCTCTCATCTCCCAGTCATCAGCCTGTTAAATGTCCCCAAGTCCAGTCCGCTTAACCAGATACAGATGTTCAAGGCTGTGTTGCTACTGCATTAGAGGCAAACTCCCCTCCCATCCCTCCTTGGAGCTCGGATTTCAGAACCTAGCCTAAGCTGCTGCATTGTGTAATATCCAGAGTCTGAGTTGTTATCAGCTTATTGCCTTGGGAATTCTTTATGGATCAACATCTGAATGGTGCTTATATGCACACACATACACTTTTGACTCATCTAGGTACCACAGTCTTCCTTGAGAACAGTCTTGATATCAACCAGTATATTACTCTTTCCTAATCCTGAGCACTGAATTGAGTTGATCTATGACTTAGCACACATTCTCAAGGATTCAGCGGTGTTAGGCAGACATCAGACGACAAGACTAGCAGGATTAAGGATGGTCTCCCCCACAACTCTGAGAGGACATCACCTGCATCTTGGCAATACACAAAGTAAAGCGATCTCAGAGCCTGAGTGTAGAAGAGCAGAAGACATCATATGAATTGTCCATGTGTTTAAGTCCCAAATTAATAAGGTCAAGCTTAAAGCTTGACATGGAAGTATAATGAATTTAGACCTGTTGGAAGATTTCGTTTGTGGATATTGAATAAGAGACTCAAATATTTCAGACACCATCAAAAAACTATGGCTAGAAAGACTATCATGCTATCAGACCAGACAATGTTAATGGCCCCTGGTAGAGCAACCATGTGTTTAAGGCACTGCTGTGTAGCAAGGCATGGGCTCTACTTACACAGTAAGACAGGCATGGTTTGAGTACCTCCTACCCCATTACCAATATGCCACCTTGGTTAGGATGCCTTAGACTTCAGTCTTATTAACTGGTAAATGCTGTGGGTAACCTTTTTTTTTTCCTTCTGGAAGTTTCTAACAGTTGGGCATCTTGTTAAACCTAGAATGGTTTAACAGGTACACATAGTGCAAATATTGCATGATTGTAAATGAGTGGAGGACTGTGATAATAAGACCACTGGCATTTCTCGAGAGTCTGCATTTCCAGTTTAGCTTATGCAAAAGTAGGGAGTCAGGAAAGCTGAGCGCTCAGCCAAGGCCACACAGTGACAGCTGAGATTTAAGCCTGTGCCCTTCCAGGAACCCAGGCCTACCCTCTCTCTCATCACTCAGCTTCTGAGGACAGAAGAGATGCTGAAGAGATAATAGTGGGCATTCTTAAGGATTTCTCAATGGGAGCTTCAAGGTGGCCCCAGGAAAGAAGCTCAGATAAGAAACAGACAAATTCAAAGAGAACATGGTGTATACGGTGACACAGACTTCAGGCATTTTTAGATGTGCCAACAGAAGCCAAAGGTGTGTGGTGTGGATCTGAATGAGCAGCAGTGTGTGCTAGCTTCACAGATTGGCCTTCCATGGAAATTACTTACACTCCCGCACATGCTGGCACACAGAAAGAGGCTGGAGTGGGCGGGATGTGCCAGCGTTTTATTGGGTGGTCCTCCTCTGTGTCACATGCTGGGTACAGCCTCTAGGGTGAGGGAAAACCACTCTGTAGAGGTCCCTGATCCCTGTTGGGGAAGTGGCTTGGTTTTATTCACTTATGACTTAGTGCCCTTCATGTCCCTAGGCCTGGAAATCAGCAGACTACTCTAATCCCTTGGAG
Source organism: Mus minutoides (assembly GCA_902729485.2). NCBI lineage: Eukaryota > Metazoa > Chordata > Mammalia > Rodentia > Muridae > Mus > Mus minutoides. The sequence goes on from LR749584.1 coordinate 2,455,474, forward strand.
TAGAGCATTCTGTTCCAAATGCTGAAAGCTCTGAAATGCTTTTCTTTGTGACTCTGACAACTTTTAAACTTGTGTGGTTGTGTTTACTTGCTAAGTAATTTATGGCAGTCATTAAATAAGCATTTTATAGCTCAGAGCCTAGCGAGGAGCTAGGAGTCCCTACTGAGGTTTGTGCAGAAAGCCCAGGCACGTGGGCTTGAATTCAGTGACGTGAATTCAGAGCCTTTGATGACACTCAGGAACCTTTATTCTTGAGGCTGCTGCTTACCTGGCCTTCCTACTGTACCCTTGGCAGCAGAACGCCCTTCAGAACTTTGCCTCCTCCTCCTCTGTGCCACCTTTCTAGCGTGGGGTCAGCTCTGGTTGTCTACTGGTGTCTCTGGCTGGGTCAAGCCAGTCGGTCCTTTGGCTCCTGGCAGCTGAAGGAGAAGAGCTGACCTGGCTCAGGGCTCCCTGCTGAGAAGTCCTTTCACTAGTGAGAAATCACAGCATGGTCTCAGTATACCTCCAACTGAAGGAAGGTTTCAACTTCACCTGCTTTGCTGCCACCCATGGGCCTTCTTGACCAGGACAACAGGTGTGAGTTTGTGTGTCTGTTGAGGGTAGTGAGAAGTACTGGCCCCATTTACCCCAGCTAAGACTATAAGGCATGGGTTTGTTTTGTTTTGTTTTGTTTTGTTTTTTCACCTTTGTAGTTCTTTCAAAAATGCCTATGAGCAATGTTTCAAACTAAAGACTTAAAACTTGTTTTAAGCACCAGGTTAGAAATGATGGTGTCTACCTGTCACTGTTGCCGCCTATGCACACATGAGCCAGAGGCCTGCTGACCAGCTGTGAGCTGCCCCCAGAGCATACCTGTGGGTCATGAACCCTTTGGGGCTAGAACCATCCTTCCACAGGGGTTGCCTAAAACCATCCTATTGGCAAACACAGATATTTACATGGTGATTCATAACAGTAGCAAAATTATAGTTATGATGTAGTAATGAAAATAGTTTTCCAGTTGGGGATCAGCACAGCATGAGGAACCGTGTTAAAGGGTCACGGCATTAGGAAGGTTGAGAACCACTGCTCAAAACTTACAGACTCTGTCTATCCACTGTCTGTACATATAGCACAACAACCCTGACTGTGTGGGGTCTCCATTCAAAGCGGCCCTCTCTGTGGACACTAGCTGGGTGTCCCGACATTCAATCCACTTCTGCCACTGTGAGCCTGGAGTTACAGACAGGCCAGCTCCCCCTTTGACTTCTGACTCAAGCTGAAAATCATCTCCTAGTATTTGCTAGCCTGCTCAGACAGCTGAGAAATCAGTGAGACACTGGATTACATCCTTCAGCTTTCTACAAACATAATTAGAGATACAGTTGAAGAGCCTAAAGAGGAGATGCCAGAAGCAAGGCCTGGGACAGAAACACAGGCCGTGTGACCGTTCTCTGCCCTCTCTGCCGTGTTCACCCACCTGGAACTCTATAGACCCACAGGCTAGAATGTCTGAAGAGCTGCCTCCAGTAGCCTGGATGGTAGCTGACAGCTGCCACACCCCAGTGGACACACCTGTCAGGGGTAACTTCATCGATGGGTTTAGGATCACCATGGAAACGCACATCTGAGCATGTTTGCAAGGGGATTCCTAGATTAAGTTAAGTGGGGTGGGGAAAACCCACCCTGACTGTGGGCAAGCTCCACCTCCTGGGCTGGGACCTGGTACTGAGAGAAAAGAACCGCAATCTGGGGCCCTGCTTTCAGTTCCCTGCTTCTTGACTGCACTCAGTGCGAGCAGTGTGAACAGGCTTCTGCCCCTGCAGCCAGGCCTGTCCCTCTGAATGGGAAGCCAGAACAGATGCCTCCATTCTTAAGTGGGTATTTGTCATAGCACTGAGAAAAGTCATTAATACAACATCTAAAGCTCCCCACCCTACCCCCATGGTGGGCCAGCTGTCCCCCAGCAAGCAGCCTGTTCAGGCAGGCTACCTCCCCTGCCTCTGGCTGGAGAGAGCTCCCCTGCCTCCTCTCCTTACTGCCTCTGGTTCTTTACTGTTAATGTTCCCCAAGATCATCTCCTCCTTTCCCCATGCAGACCCTCCCTGCCCATCCATCACCGCAGTCCATGCTTTGATGCCTCGCTTCATCTGCCACAGTCCTCTCTCCTCATGCCTGCACTGAGGTGCCCCTAAAGTGGTATGTTTTGCTTCCCAAGCTAAAGCTGGAGCTTTCTCGAAATCAGATCCCAGGTTTCCCACATACCGTACCCCACAGTTACCCAAGAAATCCATTAACTGTGCAAATGTAGCTGAGCACCCACAGCATGCCAGGTGTTGCTGGACGTGCTGCCGTCCATTGAGCAATGTAGCCATTTCTTGCCTTTGGTTCCAGCAGGAGAAATGAGAAATAGCACCCCACCCTCCCCACCCCCTGCCAAATAAATGATCTGTTACATTTTGGAAATTTTGACAGAAGGAAAAGTAGACCAGGCTTAGGGGAGAGCGTGCTGGGAGCCCAGGGGCACCCTCAGTGCTTAGAGGGCAGGCCTTGCAGACAGTTAGAGAGCTGAGTGACCAGCACAGTCATCTAGGTGGGGAAGAAGGACATCTGAAGCAGAGGGGGTACAGTGCAGGAGCATGGTGCAGACTCGGGGGGGGGGGACACAGCTGCCTGAGAGGCATTAGCAGTGAGTGTAAGAGGTAAGGGTCCTGCTGCTGCCCACTGTGGGGGCTTCAGCTTTCGCTCTGCTGAAGTGATACACCAGCATTCCAAGCAGAACGGCTTACAACTCTGAAATCCCCACCACAGCAAGAATTGCTGCCAGGAAGGGGGCTAGCAGGAAAGAGACAGACACGGTGACATTAGAACAGGCCAGGATGGCACTAGGGTTGTGCTAAGCCTCCCTTGCAAGGCACTGACAAAGACCTAAGTGGTATTTTGATGAGGAAGCCAGTCAGATCCTGGACAGGTGACATAGGACATAAGAAAGGGAGTGAGGCAGGCAGTAAGTCTGACTGTAGGGTTTGGGCTTCAGCCTCAGGAGGTGTAGGGTTCCCCTTAACTAAGATGGAAGGCCACAGAGCCAGCAGATCCTGAGGAGCAGGACGGCAAGTTATGATCAGGACAGTGAAGTGTATCAGATACCCGCACACAAGGGGAATAGAGCAGCAGGTTGGATGGGTCTGTGCTGGACGCAGAACCTGGACATCAGCAGCATACAAAGGCCCCAAGAGGTGATAGCATCACCCACTGCTCTCATGGCTGGTTGGTTGGTTAGCTGGTTTTGGTTTTGGTTTGATTTGGGTTGGATTTTGTTCTTTTTGAGATAGAGTTTCACCCTATAGTCCAAGCTGGCCTGGAACTCACTGTGTAATAAGTTTGTTGATGGCTGTGTTAACTACGGTCCTCCCACTGTGCAGTCACGTTGGCCTGGTGCCTGCTTACGTAGGCTCATCACTTGACCACTTCTTAATCACTCTAAAAGAGTTATCTTTTCTTATTACCCACACGTGCCCTCCTGCACATCCACACTCCAGTGATCCTGGACTATGTGTTGGAACGTGCCAAGCTCTAGACACCTGTCACCTGAAGTGCCCTGCCTTGCGCTCCCTGCTCTGTCTCTCCCACTACTAGTTCTTCCCTGCCCTTCCTAGTGTACTTAGTCTCTGCTCTCCCTTGAATGAAACGTTTTAGGGTACTCTCACTTGAGAAACAAAGTGAACAGACTACCTTCCCATTCGTGTGCTCTCAAATATAGCCTCTTAGAACGAATGATTGATTAACCAGTGACTAGCATGAGAACGAGGAGCAGGCTGTACCGCCGCCAGTGGCACCAGCTGCCTCTAAGATATGTCAAGTGAGGGTAGTGCCTGTTAGGTAAAGCTCTGCAAAGGAAGAGGTATGCTGTCCTGGAAGGAAATATGGGACATGAAGTATAAGTCTGGACAGGCACAGTCATATCGTTTAAATTAACATTCGGGGAATTGACATCTTTCATATTCAGTTCTATGAGTGTGACACTGACCATCCTCAGCATGGAACTGAAAAGGCATGTTCATTGGTAGAAAGCTTGAGGGACACACTTGATGGCCAATGTGCATTTGAGAGAGTGTATTAGTACACACCCACCCCCCAGCCTCAGGATACAGGGATAAAACAGGTCACTAATGAAGAATAGTCACTAATAATGAACCCGTGTAGGGTCAGAAGGCCTGACCCAAGAGGGAGGCACCAAGTAACCTGTCCTACGATTGCACACCATGCGAACATTCTAGAGACCCACCCCAGTGTAAACAGAGCTGACATCATCTAATCAGTTAGGGAGACGCCAAGGACCCCTTGTTCCAGATCTCAGATTACACCTGATTACCTTCCATGCTAGTCAGAAGAATCATCATGCAATCGTTATACTGTGGAAGGCTACTGTGGGAACACGGGTGTGGCCTTATCTCACTTGACCTGGATATGTGTGTCTGCCTCCTTGCTTCTGGTGAGAAGCAGAGTTGGGAAAGGCCAGCACTGCGGGGCCCAAGCCCTTCGATTCAAAGCCTGATTGACCTGTGACTAGCAAATGGTGTCAGGCATCCTCATGGAGCTTCGGCCACTTATACTGTTTACCACCAGGATTTGGTCACTGAGAATTTAGACGCCACAGGTCTGTACCTCCTCTCCCAAGTATGGCTCACCAGGGACCTGGATATCCCTCCCATCAGTGAGCCACTCAGCAGGTGAGCTCTCACACCAAGTGAAATCCAAGGCCCTGGCTATAGTGACTGAACCATCAACCCCTGCCAAGTTTTCTTTCTTAATCATGGATAAATAGCTGGGATTCCTTAGAGCTAGAAGCAGGGGCATTCTGTTCCGCTCCAATAGTAGTCTGCCATGACTGACTTCTGGGTAAACAGATTGGAAGGGTCTGAGCTAAACCCTGGTGAATCAGTAGCCTCCCTGATGAGGGCAGCCACAGGGACAGAGCTCTCTAAAGCACCGCTGATGGCCTCTGCTGGCCCCGCACTGTCGCTAACCTACACCAGCAGTGTGGACTGCAGAGCTCAGAGCAAGAAGCACCCACTTTGTGGCCATTGCTCCTTCACTTACATGCCCATGAGTACATAAATATACGTGTAAAAGGTCACTGCATCACCATCTGCAGAGAACATCAGGAACTCTCCTGAGAACCCGGAGCTCACCGTCAGGACTTTGCCTGTCCTGTTTATTTTAGAGCCCACTGTGTCAGTGAACTCCATTTAGTTGCTGTTTCTTCCAAGTGTTTTTTACAGAGTATCTCTCTGTAACTAAGGCCTTACCCAGACTCCTGATGGCTGGGATGACAGATGCGTATCATCACACCCATCCTTTATCCCTGACATCTGAGGAGATGGGTAGATTCTGCAGAACTACACTCTGTAATTTGTGTGTGCCCTTCTTAGTTATCTGATTCCGGCTCTGGTGGCCTCTGAGACACTTTGGGATTCCATAATTGGTAAGAACTGCTGGCCCTTCAAACACTGTCTATTGAGATGAAATTGTGTGGAAGAAGACACTTCCCCTCCCAGCAAGAAAGCCAGTTGAATCCAGGCCAACATTCCTAATCTGCACGTGTCCTCCAGCCGTCTTCTCGCAGATTTCAGCGAGACACAGTCATGCTGACTTGGAGTATAGGCTGGGACTTTTTTTTTAAACCATTGTCTTTCATGTTCTTCACATGTGTGTGTTCATCTGAGTGAAGGTACACATGCAGGAGAGCGCACATGGAGGCCAGAGGTTGGCATTGGTTGTCTTGTTCACTCGTTTCCAAACTTACCAAGGCAGGGTCTAATGCCGAGCCCCACGCTCATTACTCTGCTCGTCCCACGGTGCTCCCACCCTGCCCCAGCTCTCTATTTGCTGGGGTTCAGGTTCTTCACCATCCCAGAATGTTTTTACATGAGTGATGGAGACCTAAGCTCTGGTCCTCATAATTGTACAACAAACCATCTGTCCACTGAGCAGTCTCCTCAGAAAAAGTTTAGTCAATGTTCAGTAATCTCTGAGTCCCTTGTTGAGGTGTCAACAGAAATAGCATCACAGTTATCACCCAGCCATCTGCTCACCACCGATTCACCCTCGTCCCTACTGACCCTGCCCCATCATCACCTGATACCCTCATGCCTGCCCATCATCTTCTCTTTGGTGTGTGTGTGTGTGTGTGTGTGTGTGTGTGTGTGTGTGTGTGTGTACATGTGTGAAGTTTGCAGTGAAATTGGAGGTTAAGGAAGTTGCCTTGAATTGTGGCAACAAAAGAGATTAAGACAGCTTTGAAAATGATCAGCTGGTAAGATGGCTCAGTGGTTAAGAGCACTGGCTGCTCTTCCAGAGGTCATGAGTTGAAATCCCAGCAACCACGTGGTGGCTCACAACCATCTATAATGAGATCTGATGCCCTTTTCTGATGTGTCTAAAGACAGCTACAGTGTAATTATATATAAGTAAATAAATTTTTTAAAGGAAAGAAAGAAAATGATCAGCACAAGATCACTTGGGATGTGAGATTCCTCTCCCTCTAAAGGGATGGGGATGCCAGAGGAGCACAGTAAGGGAGCACTCCCTATCAGTGGCTTGGTTTCCCTTTTGTGCAGTGTGTGGCCTTTATGTTCTCACATAACTTTAAAAATGCACTAGTTGGGGCAGTGGTGCTTTGCTAGAAAGGAAGATGAATGAGCCAAGGCCAGGGCCCCATGGCTGTGCCAATGACCAGTAGTCACCACGACCACATGCACTCAAAGACATGGGGTGCATCTAAGGGTTGGGATGCACAGGTCCCTGTCCTTATAGGCAATATCACAGTTTACTAAAAAAAAAGAAGTCTGAGAGGCTGGGAAGACTAATAAGGGCCCTGAGAAGCACCTGTTCCTAAGCCTTCCCCACAGGAAGGACTTCACCAGAGCTTAGCACTGAGCACAGTGCCAGCCATCAAGATTTCTCTGGCAATGAGCTCCTTGTACATGCACACCCTAATTTTAGTTAGGTTTGGAGCCCCCTAAGTTGAATAATGGGTGGCAAGTGAAACGCCTGCAGTAGATATTCCCCCTCACAGACACTGTCCTCCAAGTTTCTTAAACAGTACTCAGTAGATGTACTTAGTCTGTTTATCGGTTGGCTAATCTTTAATACATTGTTTGGGGGTTTTTTTTGGGGGGGGGTGGTTTTTTGAGACAGGGTTTCTCTGTATAGCCCTGGCTGTCCTGGAACTCACTTTGTAGACCAGGCTGGCCTCAAACTCAGAAATCCGTTTGCCTCTGCCTCCCGAGTGCTGGGACTAAAGGCATGTGCCACCATGCCCGGCAATACATTGTTTTTTAAAGTATATTGTATTCCTAGACTTTTATCCATCTCCACTTTGAAGAATATCTTTCACATCATTGTCTTCTTGAGTCTTGGGAATATAAAAATTGAACAAAGAATGGATTGCTCTTGTGGCTTAGATATAAAGTATGACCCCCCAATGGCTAGTGTGTTGACGCCTCAGTCTCCAGCCAGCCATGCAGTTTGAGAAGTGGTTAGATTGAGTCTGTATTTTGAAAAGAGAAGCAAGCTTCACTGTTGACCTGATCTCTACCCAGAGTGAGTTCTGCCTCCATTGACTTCCTTCCATCTGCCCACAGATCTGCCGACTTGAACGCCATTTATCTACCCAGCAATACCAAGGAACCCTCTTTGCCAATCAGCCAAAGATGTTCATCGCACCAGCCAGCAGCCCTCCCAGAGCCAAACTGTGTGAACTGGTACTCCTGTGTGGTGGCCAAGTCAGCGCAGCCCCTCAGCTGGCCAGCCTCATCATTGGTCCCTACAAGGGCAAGAAGAAAGAAAGGATCCAGTACCTGTCAGAGAAATGGGTCTTAGGTAGGAACAGAGATGGTGGAATATATGCAGGAGGGATAGGGGAGGGTCCTGCTGATCACATAGCTATCAGGAGCTCAAGGAAAATACTGCCTTGAGGTCCTGGTAGTAAAGACAGGCCTTGGAAAAAGACAGGTGGTGCCCATGTGGCCTGGACCTGAGATTAATAGCTCTGCCTTCGGGCATCTTCCCTAACAGTCATAGACACACTTGGCCAATACTGCCAGCTGAAGAACCATTCATGAGGAGAGGCAATTGGAGCGGGCCTTACCTCACTCTTAGTGTGTTAGGTCACCTCAGCCTCAAGTCGCGAGCACAGGATGACCAGGGTACTTACTCTAGCTGGCTTGGGTTCTGCAGGCACCTGTACCATGTGCTACCCAAGATTCCCCGGGAGAAAGAGATACTAAACTAGACAGCTGGGCATAGGAAGCTATTCACATGCATGATGGTGCTAGATGGCCTCACCAGTTATTCCACTTGGAGGACTACAGGACTCTCGAGAAGGGCCGTGTAGCCAGGAGTTGGGATTCTCCTTCCAGCTCCTCCTCTTCCTCTTCCTCTTCATCTTCTGCCTCCCCTCATTCTCCCCCTCTTCTCCTCTCCTGTCTTTCTGTTCCTTCCCTCCTTTAATGCTGGACTCAATGGCCCACAATGGACTCATCCCAGACAGGATGAACTCTGGGCTCAGCTCTGAGGATAAAGTTTAAATCTTCAACCCTGAGAATTGGACAAATGTTATTGGTGTGGTGGGATCAAGTCCTGCTGACCATTTTCTCACCAAGGGCAAGGCAGGATCAGGCAGCTCTCCTGTGGCTTCCCCCTGGGCCTGCAGGTAACATCCCTTCCCTGTGTGGCTTCCTTTTTTGAGTCCACACTTCCTCCTTAAATGAGGACTGGCTCAACCCCACCTGGGTCCCATCTCCAAATACATCCACATTCTCAGGTGCCGGAGATTGGAATGAGATGTGGGAATTCTGGGAGCAGTCAGCTCCAGCCTAACAGCGGATTACCCTATTCACAGGTCCTGACCAGGTCCTTCAGTGCCGTCTCTCCCTATTTGCAGGTCCTGACCAGGTCCTTCAGTGCCGTCTCTCCCCCCCCCGACCCCCCCTCCCCCCCCCCGTGGGTGCTTCTCCTCCTTTCTGCCTTTCCTCTCCCCGTTCTCCCTTGTGCTCTGCTCTCCTGTCCTCCTCCTCCTCCCNCCCTATACTTCTCTGCCTGTCTCAGTTTCCAGTTCTTCTCTATCCTGTTCTCCCCTGAGGCTGAGGTTCCTGCTGGGCCCTTTAAAACTGCCCCCAAACCCCCATATGTATCCATCTCTCTTCCTCTTCCTCTTTCTCTCCCTCTCTCCCTTCTAGCTTTCCCTTCCTATTAGGTTTCTTATTCAGCCCCCCTTTTCCCACCCCCCCCTATCTCTCAACCCCAGAGTCCTGGCTTCTCTCACTCTGCTTTTGACATTTTCCTTGAATAGATAAATGAATAACCTTGTTTTCCAAAGTTATATTCACACAAAAACTCATGTGTTTTATGAGTAGCTTTTAAATGATTGATGATTGTCCCTGTAAATTTTCAAATAAGGCAATCAAAAGTATGTTTTACTCTGTGCTACAGAGCAGTTTGTCTTTGCTTAGAAAGTATTTTAAAAAAAAGAAAAAACATCTACCCTTTAGTTCCCGTACCAAAGCCAAGCTGCTGTTTATTCTCCTGAATGCCAAGAATAGAACCTTCAGACATCCCATGTTCTAAAGCCGGGTTCTTGCTTGCTTTCTTGGAAAAGTGAATCAAATTGACCACCACTACAGAACAGAACTGAGCTTTGAAAACACGTCTGTGTATGACTGGTATCAGCAGTCCAAAACAACACCTAATAGTTCCCGAGTTCGGGAATTGTGGCTGCTGAGGGTGGGGGTTGGGGTTAGCCTGAGCCTGAGCTCCTGCTATTTCCAGGCTGGATGGCTGACAGCCTTCCTGTTGCCCCAGCGTCCTGTGCAGTCCCTGTCTCAGCCAGGCTGAGTTCTTCCGGTTGTTTTGTTGGTTGACTCCGGCTGGGATTTTAGGGGATGACTGCCTACCTGCTGTGTCTACCCCAAGGCCCCCTGCAACATTCTCTGCATGCCAGGGCTGGCTCAGAGACCCCAGTTTGTGCTTCTTTCCTCCCCCTAATTGACGTCCGGTTGCTGACCTGTCATTGATTACACCAGCTGCTATGCGCTTGGCAGTATCCGGGCATTGTGTGCGCTCAAGGCCTGGCTGTGTATGATGAGTCCTCATGGCTTCTGGGTACCCCCAGAACACACCAAGTCTTCCAGCCTGAACCATGCATCTATCTTTCAAACACCAGTTAACTCAGTTAATGCTCTCTCTGAACTGAATTCTAGCCCTGGTATTGCCTCCACATCTGTCCATGGAACACAGATCAACAAGCACAGCATAGTCCTATGTTTGGTGTTCCCTCTGGGCTCTGCATTGGCTTGATCTGTTCCTATTCCCCTTGTACACTGGCCAAAGGAGACCCAAGAACATGTGACATGGTATATGCTGTGCTTGGCCTTCCCAGGATTTCTGAGTAGCAGCATCCCTTCATACATAAAACTGTCACTCCAGTGCCATGACAAAGTGACTGTGTCTCCTTTGAACACTCTTATTCCCCAAACTTCTATTATTATAAACATTTCTCTAGAAAACATATTATTTTCAGGCTGGTGAATGAGGCTAAGTTATGGAGTGTTTTCCTACCTATGCAGTATCGTAGGTCATTCTGCAGAGGGAAAGGAGGAGGGAGAAGAAAGAAAGGTGATACTGCATGCTTCAAACATACTAAGAGAGGCTGGAGATATAGCTTCATGGTAGTGCACTTGCCTAAGCATGTATAAAGAAGCCTCAAACCCATTTTAAAAATAAAAAGGAATGATTTTTTTAAAAATAGAAAAAAAAATACTAAGAGTAATAGAAACTTTTAAGGCATGGATTTGTGAGGGGAATTATTTTGTGATAAGCTATGAAAGGCAGTATTCAGTATTTATCAATTTACTCCAACTGGAATAAGCAGTGTGCGTTTGGGCCAGGAAGAGTCTTGAGAGCAGTTTGGATTAAATATTTTAAAATGTTAAAAGCATCTTTTTAAATCTACTTTCAAGTTTGCAAGTTGACATCTAAACTGAAAACACCAGGACTGGGTGATGCATTTGGTTGGCCCATAGCTTGATGTCTATCTAGTCTTACAGCCAACGAGTTTCCTGAGAGGCTGCTGAGAAGCGCCTCAGAGAAACTGAACGACCCTTTGGAGGAGTTCTCAGAGCCTCCAGTCTGGCATTGAGCTAGCACCGCGCATCCTGCCTTCCCGGCCATTGTGTGCTGCTGACATAAGACATCAGTGGGTACAGAATGTCACCCTGTGGAATTCAACAGAAGGCATTTAATCCTCACCTTATTCATGTGCCCCACATGGTGTGAGCCTCCACGCTGCCTTCCTTACAAGGAGTCCCTGTTCCCCATTCACTCCCTAGAGCCCATTTTCCCTGAAACTGCCCTGTACTCGGGCCAGCACTGTCCATGAATCATTCAAGCAGAAGGAGAAATGGGGATTTTTGAGCAAGAACACCCTTGTGGGCACTTGAATATACACAAAAATCAACAAGAAAACAAGCATCTAATTCCCAGTAGCAAGAACCAGGCATTCCATGTCCTAATGTCGGTAATGTGGGTGTTACTTAAGAATGTTTTCTAATCGTCAGAGTCTCCTTGTCACTCCCAAGAAAGGGTGGTTCCCATGTCACATCTCAAAGGTCACAGGTTCTGAGAACCTTGCCTGGTTGGAATTGACAGGCAGAGCTGTCAAGCCCTGTGGCCAGGGGCTGCGTTCATTCTTGGTCACTTGGGTCCCTCCCCTTGATGTTATCACATAATATGGGTTTGGCCCTTCTCGTGAGACTAGTCCAGTCTCAGCCTCCTCTTAATTGTCTGGGATACATTCAAGAGATAAGACCTATATGTATGTTATTGTGGGGAAAGCATTTATACTATTGTGGGGAGATAGTGTAATATTCTCCACAGAGCTGCCAGAAAAAAGTTTAGCCTTGACATGACTTCCGCATACCTTGCAAAAAGCATTTTACTTGGCTGTTTCCCCATGTCAGAACTTTCAGGACAAAGGGTCCCTGATAGCTCATGGGCCTTCCCATGCTGGCCTGTGCTATTCATTGTGTCCCCAACTGGCTGACCAGCTACGTGCATTAACTGTGGCTTTCCACAGAACAAAGGCTACTCTGAAAACCATGGACCTTGGGGCTTCATAATTATATGGACACATGAGGCTTAGTCAAGCTCACCTTATTCCCTATTTTTATTGCTTAAATAAGAACTAGTCAATTGGCTACTGAAGTTGTATTTTAGCTTCTGTTAGGGAAAGAGATGGAAAGAATGGACTTGAGAAATATCCCTAAGCTCTCCCAACAGTCCAGGTAATTGTTCTTGGATTTTCCTAGCCAGTCAGGCTACCCTTGTACAACTCAAGTCAGTTCCTTCAGCCCCCCTCAGCACAAAATGCCACCTCAGAACAACAACAAAAAGTCATCTGTGACTCTAGCTCAGGGCAGAAGTGATGAGAGCCCAGCAGTGGTTTATATCCATAAGAAATGTGTGTGCTGTTTGGGAAGTCTTGAGGGCCTTCAGCATTTTTGTGCCTGGCACTTGTGATGGGACGGACCGCTCTATAAAACTTGCTGATAAGATTGATTAGAGGTTCACCAAGCCCTGCAGCAGCCCCACTCCTAAGCAAGGCCCCCCAGTGTGTAACAGCTGCCCCATGGCACCCAAAAGGAAGTTAACAAACATAAAAGGAACTTCAAAGTGCGACCTCCTAATGGCATGGTACTGATCACTTAGCCTGTCTGTGCTCACTGGCTTGGTTAATTGATGCTCTTGCTTATGACTGGAATGTAGTTCTCACGTGACTTCCGAGTACCTTAGGCTTTGGCTCCTTTTTTGTTGCTATTGCCTGCTAGACATTAATGTTAAACACCCTAGACCTTCAAGTGATGAAGGTTCAAGTGTTTGTGGTAAAGCCCGAAGGGAACTTAGAATGTGACTGTATTTGGAGATAAGACCTTGAAAGAGGGCAAAAGGTTAAGCGCTCATAAAAGTAGAACGTTAATCCTACTGGATGGTTTCTCTTCTCAGAAAAGGAAGTGGGATGTCATACTGTTGGTGAAATTTTCTTTCAATTGAAAGATTGCAAACTGGTAGATACCAAATTGCGTAGCGCAGAGTCCAGTGTTCTGCACACAGGGCTGAGGCTGAGGTGCCCCACCCGGAGCAGTGTAAGCTTCCCCTAGCTTCCAAGCAGAGAAAACAGTAGTTGGAGTTTTAATTTTCAGTCAGTTTTTCTTAAACACCTGTTCTTGAAGATTAGTGATGGCAAGATAATCCTGCAGCACACAAAAAAAAGGAGAAAACGATAGTGACGTCACCAGTGCTCATGGTCCAAAGCCGAGAACACATGGGTGGGTGATACTGAAGCCTGGCCATCTAAATAGTAAAAAATGCAGGCAGGACTGAGAAAGGGAGGCAAAGCAACAACTGCACGCAGTAGGAATGCGCAATAGGGATGTCTGAGAGACAACTGCACACAATAGAGATACACAGTAGGGATGTCTAAAAGGCAACTGCACACAGTAGGGATGCACAGTAGGGATGTCTGAGAGAACTGCACACAGTAGGGATGTCTGAGAGATAACTGCACACAGTAAAGATGCACGGTAGGGATGTCTGAAAGACAACTGCACACAGTAGGGAAAATCAAGGCAGTGGGATGAGCAGCTTTGTGTTGGTATATCTGGAGATGAGAGGCCAAAACTGAATCAGGTTAGAGAAACATGAGCATCACGAAAAGTGAAAAGGAGCCAGGAGAGCATCTCTCACTGCAGGAGTGTGAGGCCATGCCCACCATCAGAGCCCTGGACCTGGACCTGGACCCAAGGGTCCCATCCATCACAGAAGTGAAAGGAACTGAGAAAGACCAATCTGACCCTTGTGGAATATCTACACAGCCTTTAAAGGTTTATGGCAAGCAGAATACTCCCCATCCAGGAAACTTGACTTGAGATCGGTAGGAAGCCGCGTGCATGGGGCAGAGGACCAGAGCCCTTCCACCACCCAGGAAGAGGATTCCACAAGAGGGATCCTTACCACCATCTCACAGACGGCAGAGATTGGACAGGAAGAGGAGTGGGTACACCATCAGCCCTGAAGGGAGACAGCAGAAGTAAAAGCAGACAATGAGAGCCTGTCACAACAGACTTCTGCGAAGAATGCAGAGAATCCCGTGACGCAAAAGCTAAGAGCAAGAAATGGGACAAAGAATATAAAAAGAAATTCCAGAAAACATGCAAATGTACAATCAGCCCATGAAAAAGTACTCAATAGCACTAACCACTGGAGAAATGTGAATCAGAACCCTACCTACATCCATTATGATGGGCACGATCCTCCTCCCCCCAAAAAAGTGTTGAAGAAAACGTGGGCAATTCGAGCCCTTTCTGCTGCTAAGAGAAATATAAGCATTATAGCCACTGAGGAAAACATTGTTGAGATACCAGTGACCCAGCAGCTCCACTGCTGGGCATATTTACCCTGCCCCAAATGTGAGAGACAAGTACGAGTGAGGGTGTGTGTGTGTGTGTCTGTAATTTCAGCAGCATCATTCACAGTGGCGAAAGGTAGAAGCAACCTGAGTATCAGTCGACAGATGACAGCAAAGCAAATACCATGTGTCCACACGTCGTGCTGTCTCCTGCCTGCAGAGGGGGATCCTGGTACCCACTCCACATGATGGAGACATCATGCCCAGTGCTATAAGCCAGACACGTGATATCCCCAGGACAGACAAAGTCACAGATGGCACATGTGACCAGGGTTTCCCAAAAAAACTGTGAGGGAGCACGAGAGTGGGAAGTCACTGTTTGGTGGTGGATACAGAGATTTGGTTTGGGGTCCTGAGAAAGTGCTTGAAATTCATAAGTGCTGGTAGCTTCACAGCACTGTGAACATACTTTTATTGAAACATGCAGTCGAAATAGCTAAAATGGTAAATTTATACTTTGTGTATCTTGTAAAAATGGCATCTCCTCTATATAATTTTAGTACTAGAATTTACCAAAAATAGCAGATTATTGTAAAACTAAACAAAGAGGGGAGCTATACGCCCCATTTTTCAAGGCTTCTGACCTTAATCTAATCATTCACTTTGTCAACATGGATATTGAAAATCTAAAATGAAGCATTAGTGAATCAAATTTAGTAGTTTGCTAAAAATAAAGTTTGTGTAACCACGTATCAGGTTACAAATCTGAGAATAATGAGTGACAGGATTGGTCTCTGTCTGTTACTTTTTCCAGTAGTGTTAAAGACCATGAAAGATGCATCCACCCATGGCAAACATGCCTCGAGAACCAGGAAGACCTTTTTTTTTAAGATTTATTTTTTTATTTTATGTATATTAGTACACTGTAGCTGTACAGATGGTTGTGGGCCTTCATGTGGTTGTTGGGAATTGAATTTTTAGGACCTATGCTCACTCCAGTTGGCCCCATTTGTTTCAGTCAACCCTGATCACTCAGTCCCTGCTCGCTCTAACCCAAAGATTTATTTATTATTAAACATAAGTACACTGTAGCTGCCTTCAGACACACCAGAAGGGGGCATCAGATCTCATTACAGTGGTTGTGAGCCACCATGTGGTTGCTGGGATTTGAACTCAGGACCTTTGAAACAGCAGTCAGTGCTCTTACCCGCTGAGCCATCTCACCAGCCCCAGGAACACCTTCTTAACCTGTCTGTGTTATGTGCTAAGAAGTAGCTATGGTAAATTACTTAATAATGAAAATTTCAGTGTAAGCTTGAAGTCAAGTACAAGAAGCACAACGCTACTACCTTTTTCAACAGTGTCCTAGAGCAGCAGTCAAGGGAGAGCAGGGGAAGCCTTAAAGGCAGAGAGAAACCAACCTTCCATGGTGTAATTGTCTATGCAGACACATCCAGTAGGAACAAAGACTACCACAACTAAGTCCGTGGAGTCCAACGTCCCAGAATCCACCACGGAGACAGATAGCAGACCCTGTGATTTTATAATAGAGAAAATAGTGGGTGGCGCTGGAATGGCCTTGTGCTAAGTCACTTTATTTCCATGTCCGGGACAGCAAAGAGTTCTGTGAGTGACAGTCCAGGGCAGACTGTCATGCCCAGGGCTAACTCCTCAGTGCACCCTCAGAGAAGTACCAGGTTAAGGGTGACTCTGGTCAGTACCAGAGCTGAAAGGAATGTTCGAAGCTGCCTTAGACTGAGCTTCTTCCACAAGAATACTGGATTAGTTACCTGTTGCTTTGCTGAGACAAAATATCATACAGTGGTGGCTTAAGGGAGGGAGGAAAGGAAGAAAGGAAAGAGAGAGGGGGAGGGAGGGTGGGTTATTCTGGCTCACAGTTTAGAATGCAGCCTGTCATGGTGGGAAGTCACAGAGGCAGTAGCATGAGGCAGCCGCTCACATTTCATCCATTCAGGAACAGAGGGGTGAGGTCTGGTTCTCAGCTCCCTTGCTCCTTTCTGTTCAGTCTAGGCCTTGAGCCCAAGGGATGGTG
Organism: Mus minutoides; assembly: GCA_902729485.2. Lineage (NCBI taxonomy): Eukaryota > Metazoa > Chordata > Mammalia > Rodentia > Muridae > Mus > Mus minutoides. Next base: position 2,471,973 of record LR749584.1, read on the forward strand.
CCTTTCACGCTCAGAATGGCTCTTACTACTTCAGTTAACCCACACTACAAACTTCCTCAGATATGTCAAGAGGTTGTCTCCTAGATGGTCATCAACCTGTCAAGTTGCCAGTCAGCATTAGCTAATGGACATGCACGCGCATACACAAGACATTGAGGCTAATTTATCGTACATCTTGCATTTTCACGGGTACTACATTTATAATATTTAACAAGAAAGAAGACTGAAAGCAGGTTTAAGCAACAGTCATGGTAGATAGTGTGAAGAAGATGGAGTGTGGGAATGAAAGGGGTGAGGGAAGTCCTTGCTGAGAGTGGCTTTGGAACCAGGGACTGAGTAAGAAAGAGGAGCTGGACAGACCTGTGCCCTGGCCTGGTAGAGCAAGGCTTCAGTCAGGAGAAGCAGTCAGCCCAGGATGGCCTAAAGGAAGAATAGAGGACTAAGGGAGAGAGGGAGGCCAGGAGAAGCTGCTGCCTAGAAGTACGGGTGTTATGAAATGCAAGTAGGAAAGAGCTCTGTAGGGGAGGGAGGCTGCAATCCACATGTTAAGTAATTCTGGCCCCTGGGTTCTTGACTGACCACCAAGGAAGTTGAGGGATGCTAGGAGTTTAGGGTGGAGTCATGGTGGTATCTGATTTTAATTGACATTTCGGTAGCTCATGCTGCTGGATGCAGTAGAAATGAAGAATGGTGCTTACCCCCGGACTTGAATTCTGAACATCCAAGACAACCATGAGTAGAGTCTTACAAAGCAAGACTAGGGGAGAGATACTGAAAGAGCAAAGTTTGGCTCAGCCTGTGAAAGGGAGAAGCCTGTGGGATGACCAGAGACAGCAGGAGAAACCAGCTCCATCAGCTCCAGATAGAACTAAGGTCAACCTGTAAAAGTTATACAGGGGGCAGTACTGGGTTCCTCACTGGAGACTGCTTTGGGAGTGTGCTGGCTAGCTTTTATGTCAACCTGACACAAGCTAGAGTCATCTAAGGTGAGGAATCCCCAATTCACAAAATGCCTTCATAAGATGGGCCTGTAGCCAAGCCTGTTGGGCATTTTCTTAATTAGTGATTGACAGGGAAAGCACAGGCCATTGTGGGCAGTGCCAGCCTGGGCTGGTGGTGCTGGGCACTAGAAGAAAGCAGCTGAGCAAGCCAATAAGCAGCATCTTTCCATGGCTGCTTCATCTGCTCCTGCTTCTAGGTTCCCGTCATGTTTGAGTTCCTATCCTAACTTCATTTATTAATGGACAGTGATGTGGAAATATAAGCCAAATAAACCTTTTCCTTCCCACGGTGCTTTAGTCGTGGTATTTCATCACCCAAGAAAGAGACATCATAACCTGAGCCTCTGTTATTGAGGGCTGAAGTTCTTGCCATAAATATCCCCAGCACTTGGGAGGCAGAGGCAGGCAGATTTTTGAGTTCGAGGCCAGCCTGGTCTACAAAGTGAGTTCTAGGACAGCCAGGGCTATACAGAGAAACCCTGTCTCAAAAAACCAAATAAATATATATTTATATATATCCCCCCCCATCCCAGAGGCTGGGTGATACTCATCCCACAGTGAAGTATTGGAGATGCCTGAGTGAGTCCGTGATCGTGGCCACTGAATTTTCTTCTGGCCTTTTGACGAGCAAAGAGAAGGCCTAGCCCGCAGTCCGCAGTGCTCTTGATTTGGCACAGTGTCATCTGCTACTAACTAGCAAGTTTTAGTTAAATATAGTGATTTGTCCTCCACACCATAAAACATTAATGTTAGCAGCATGTTGGTCCCCCGTACAACCATAAGACCACACAGAAGTGAGGTTAGAAAACTGTGGCTCGCCCTAGATTCATGCCAAGTCCTATTAAAGAGCATGGTGGGGCAGGGGGTTAGAGGCTTTGTTTTTGTTTTAAGAATGAAAGAACTAAGGGGGGGGGGCAGGAAAGAGACTGTGGAAGGGGAACGAACGGCTTTGGCCTCAATTTCAAAGACATCTCCAGCATCTTTCCTGTTTGAAATTCTTAGCAGTGTAGTTGGAATCATAGCGGTCAAGAAGAGGAGCCAGGGGGATCAGTAGTTTATGTGCACCCTGGGCTACGTGAAGGCCTATCTCAAAAAGGTGAATAATAATAGCGTTCATAATGGTAGCTACTTATTCTTATTGCCTGGGGCAGTACTCTGCCTGCAGTTTAATCTCTGAGATGGTGTCATTTGTCTGACTTGTGGGTTCTGCTGGTGCTCAGTGCCTCCTTTCACCCACTTCCTGCATACGGGCTCATTTCCCGTTTCCCTGCAGTGTTGTATTTGTTCTTTGCAAACCTCATCGGACCTCAGTGCTGTAATTCCAACAATTCAGTCATTTTTATCACCTGCTTCCTGTGATAGAGTCACTATGTTAATGTTCTTTTTTGGTAAAACTTGGAATTTAGGGATTATATTGAATTATCAGATTAAGTAGAAAGAGGCTTTCTTTCAGTCAGTTGTTTGTTTTGTTTTGTTGTATTATTTTGTTTCCTGATCCTATAAAATGATCCGGTCAGAAATCCATGTGCAAAACTGGAGTCCAAAAAGCTCTTACAACCTGGGTGGAAATACGGCTGAATGACTTTATAGACCAGGTACAGAGAGCAGCGGATTGTCATCTGTGCGTCAAAACCCAGATACAATGAAACAAAACATCAACACAGGGTGAACACATAAAGAAGACAATAGCTTTTACATGGCAAAAGCTCATACCAGACAAAGGGCAAAAGACACAGCATCCTGCAGCGTGCATTGCAGGGAAGGTATGAAGCATGGGGCCTCCTGCAACATTGTAGACCGCCCATCCTGACAAGAGTTGTCTTAATGATATACAGTGCTGTGGGTGTAGTTAGTGACATGCCCCAGGGAATCCCTCTCGGGCTCACACTCTTATATGGAAGCATATCTATAGAGGAAGGCAACAGGTTACATTCTGGAACAGTTCCTTAAGCCAAAACTAAGATGAGCTTGTCTATTTCTTCTACTGCCCCCCCCTTTTTTTCTAGAATGAACCAGTCTTTCTCCTCCCTTGTTCCACTCAGCCACCATAGATGTCCATCTTCCAATAGGTTTCCCTCTTCAAGGCCCTTCAGACATTATTGTCTAACTAATTGTATAGTTGTCTCATGGGCGATGGCCTGTAATCATTGTAATTAAGCTTGTGAGCCAGTGAGCACCACCAGGCAGCCGTGTTCCTTTTCTGTCTGTGTAGTAAGCATCTTAGTATTGACAAATGATAGTGTATTAGTCACAATTTTTGTTCTTGTGACAAAATTCCTGAGAAAAATGACACAAGAGGAAGGATATGTAGTGGCCCAATGCATGGTTGGCTGGTTCTACTGTCTTGGAACCATGCGCTGACAGAACCTCAAGATTGGGGGTGTACATAGCAGAGCTTATATAGCTTATAGCTGCTGGGAAGCATAGGGAGAGAGAAGAAAGAGCCAGGGCAGGACCCAAGCCAAGGACCTACCTCAGCCATCCACTTCTGCCTGGCTTTACCCCTAAAGTTTCCAGCCCTTCCCAAAGTAGCCACACCAGCTAGGGACTGAGCTTTCAACACAAGTGTGTGGAACATTACCCAGACATGGCGGAGGGATTGTGGCCAACTGTAGCACACTACTCTGACCAGCTGACTAGCTGACCAGCTTTCCCTGGGACCAGATATTTTCATAAAGCAATGAAGCTTCAAACTGCAAGACTCTGGTGTTCCCCCATTCCACCCTCGTCCATTGAGTCACAAATTGGGTTTTAGGAACTGTGTCTACCTTTGTATTCATCATGGAATCCCTAGCTGGGTAGACAGCCTGGCACAGTCTAGATATCATAGTTAATAGAATTAAAATTAAATATTTATTTATTTTTTTTTTTTTTTGGTTTTTCGAGACAGGGTTTCTCTGTGTGCCCTGGCTGTCCTGGAACTCACTCTGTAGACCAGGCTGGCCTCGAACTCAGAAATCCGCCTGCCTCTGCCTCCCAAGTGCTGGGAAAAATTAAATATTTATAATTTGCCTTCTAACAGTAGGTATTTGAAGTAGCTCACTGAGATTAGAGCTCAGGTATCTTTAAAGACAGCTGTCCCAGCTCCATCCAACAGAATATCTGCCCTAGTAGGAATGTCCTCACTGTGATACAACCTAATAGGACATGGGACTGTCAACTGGATTAATCAGGGGCTGGCGTGACTGGTAATACTTTGTTTTACTTTATTTCATTTTATTCTTAAAATCGAGAGTACTGTAAGAACAACTGAGACTATGAAGAGCTCTGAAACATCTAAGATGTTTAAACTATCCTCTTGTGAAGCATACAAAAAAGGATCACATCTGAGCAGTGGTGGCACATGCCTTTAATCCCAGCACTTGTGAGGCAGAGGCAGGTGGATCTCTGAGTTCGCGGTCAGCCTAGTCTACAAAGTGGTATCCAGGGCTATACTGACAAGGGAGGGTGGTAGATGGAGGGAGTGGATTTCCTGTGTTGCAACTAGCTATATTAACTGTCAAGCTGATTTTTCTTTCTCTAGATTCTATCACCCAACACAAGGTCTGTGACTTTAACAACTACCAACTGCTACAATGAGACATCTACAATGAGGCTGCTGTCCTCAACACTCAAGAAGAGCAACTCTGGAGAAAAGGGACCGACCGGCAGACACCTTAGGGCTTGAAGTCACATGTCACTTTGTGTGCTATGGTTTTTATCTTCAGAGGGTGTGTGTTTGGGGGGGGGGGGTGTTACTAGAGATTAAATCCAAGGCTTGCTAAGCACTGTACTGTGGAACTACATCTCCAGCTTTTATCCTTAAAACTCTTTTTATGTAACTTATTTATGACTCATTGTATTTCAGAGAAGTCTTGGGTATAAAGAACCAGTTGAGTTCTTTATATAATACTAATAATGATCATGATGAAAAGGTCACAGAACCTTTGTCCTTGAGATACTTTGTTCCCAATTATAGAATGGAAGTTGATTTAAATTGCTGTAGTCCTAAACAATCAAACAGGTCCCTAACTCTTCTGACTTAGAAGCTGAGATCTTTATTATTAGTGTGTTGTGTCTAGATAGGAAGGATAATCATGTGTTATTAAGATTGCATTTTGTCCCTTGAGAGATGTCCCTCAGAACAACTAAGGAAGTCAGGTATGAATGTTTTACTCACCAACCTTGCGAATGGCTACCACTCTGCCTCTACTGACTCCCCTGAGGTTCCCTAAGGAAAGTCAGCTACTGGGGTAGAGTTCTGTCAAAGGTGTCCAACCCATGGCCCATGTATCAAACTTGTTTAAGGGTACCTAGAATGTAGCCCATATAAAATTATAAACATATTTAAAAGTATTAAGAGATTTGTGTGTAAATACATTTCCCCCCAACCCCAGCAGGGTTGTAACTCAATTTCACAGTTCTTCCGGGGTGAACTCTCTATATGACCAGGTTGTATTACACTGTGAAAAGGCTGGACGTGCCGTCATCAGGTCAGTCACTCTTCAGTGTGTCATAACGGGAGACTGGCCTGGGGCTTGCAGACCTCCTCCTGTCAGTGTCCCCAGTGTTGGGCTGTAGTCTTATGCCACCACATGTCATGCTGCTCTGTCACCTAACAGACACTGAGTCCCAGTGAGCTTAAAAGTAGTACTCAACTCACTGTAGTTTTCTGTTGTTTTATGACTGGTTGCTCATGTCAGCTGCTGTTTCCATCTCAGTAAGCCTCAACGCCACTTCCAAAACCTTGTCATTTCCGAGATAAGCAGTTAAATCATACAGTTTGTGACTCTGTAGCATTGGCCTTGTTCCCTGTACAATTAATGCTCTGATGATTCATTCATGCCATGTGTGTCAGTATGTAATTTCTTTTTGTTACCAAACAGTATCCTATGGCATGGATGCTCTACAGACTTGCTCCTCGCCCCATGAGCAGAGTGCAGGTGTAAAGCCCAGTGGGAAAGCAGTTGATGATATCATGTTGTGTTGGGTGATAGCTGATGATATCATGTTGTGTTGGGTGATAGTTGATGATGTCATGTTGTACTGGGTGATAGTTGATGATGTCATGTTGTGCTGGGTGATAATTGGTGATGTCACGTTGTGCTTGGTGATCAGCAGTCCAGGCTCCGTGGAAGGAGAGGATCAGATGAGGGTGAGAGAGACCCCACTCATCACCCTCCTCATCTTCTGTAATCTGAGGAATTCTGTTTCCCCTCACAAATCCATAGCTTGAAGCCATCACTTGAAGCTAGAATAATGGTGTTTAAAAAGTGGGGTTTGGGAGAAATAAAAGAGATGCCCAGCAAAGATAAGCAATAATTTTAATTATTAGAAATCAGTCTGCGCCGGGCGTGGTGGCGCACGCCTTTAATCCCAGCACTCGGGAAGCAGAGGCAGGCGGATTTCTGAGTTCGAGGCCAGCCTGGTCTACAAAGTGAGTTCCAGGACAGCCAGGGCTATACAGAGAAACCCTGTCTCGAAAAACCAAAAAAAAAAAAAAAGAAATCAGTCTGGTGAAATGTCAAGCCGCACTTATAATTATGGCAAACACTACAATATGAATTAAAACTACTAACCTATTATACAATTCTGTAGTCGGCCATGCCAAGTGTATATGCACAGTACAGTGACGTAAGTAATTTAAGTAAAACAGACCATGGTTGATTTTTATGGTTCTTGTTAATGCTACAATGCTTGTCTGGTAATACTTCTGATGATTTCAAAATACAAAATTCAGGCACCTGCAGTCAAGACCAAAGCTCTTGGACTCCAAGGAGGTGAAAAAGAACTGAAATAAGATGTGAGCAGAGCCCAGCATGGTGGCGCACGCCTTTAATCCCAGCACTTGGGAGGCAGAGGCAGGGAGATATCTGAGTTCAAGGCCAGCCTGGTCTACAAAGTGAGATCCAGGACAGCCAGGGCTATACAGAGAAACCCTGTCTAAAAAAAAAAAAAAAAAAACAAACAAGTCAGCAGAACTGATTTTCCTGAGAACCCTTGGGAGAAGCCATGAACCTGCATCTTTTCTGCATGAGAGTCTCCCACCCCTACTCTGGCCTTCTTCCACGTTAGTCACCTTGAAGTAGTGTCTTGCCTGTTAATTGATGGACTACCCACATAATCCAGGATATTGTCTTTATTCTACTACAGTCAGTTGAGTACCCCACTTTCCCATATACCTCTGCAAAGCACAGTTGCGGGGGCTCCAGGTCAGGACATGGATGTCTTGACAAGGCTTTGATTCTGCATCCTGCACTGCTTCTCATCTCCCCACATTGAAATCAGAGGTTTGCCAAACAGCCATTTTCTGACAGGTCATCCCCTGTCCCTTCAACCACTGAAATCATCATTGCCCCTACCCTGATGTCTGACAGCCCGGGGTACAAGTTTGGGAGACATACCCTCATGGAAAAGGGAGCCAGGGCTCTGAGGTCTGTATTATGCTGAGTTATCTCCACCCAAAACAACTCGTGAGTATTCCTAGCACAGATGAGAAAAATGTCTACTACATAGCCCTGAATCCAGACAATGAAGACAGTAAATAATTTTTTCAGTTATTATGTGCTCAGCAATAATTTGATTTAATTAATATCAGGCTGCAAAGTCTATCTTAGAGTATCTGCGGCTGCAGAGTGTTTGGTCTCTGCTCTCAATGTTGCTTTCTTCTCCTAATTTAAAGCTGTGAAAGTGTTATGTGTGCCAAGAAGACAGTATCTACTTTTCTCCTTCCCATATCTGAACTGTTAGCTGAAAGACAGTAATTAAAATGATTGACCTGAAACTAAACAAGAGCACACATATATTCCGTGGGCTAAACTAATATTTTATTTGGTACAAGTTCCCAGCTTAGGCGTTCCTGTTTTCCCAAAGCCTTAAGACCTTCCAGGGGCGAAGCTCCACCTAGAATTCTAAGATGCTGGCAGCTGCTACTTCATTAATCTGGTTTCAATTTTTTAAGTATTTGGATTCACGGCTTATCTATGGGAACAAATGATTGTTCTATCTTGAAGAGTCCAAAGGGAAGATTTACGGAGAAAGTTAACTTCATATCCTCTTCTGTGGGCCAGCCAACGTGATCCCAGCCAAAGCTAAGGAGAGAGGACTGGCAGGGAAGAACTCCCTTGTGGGCTGGTCCAGCACCCACAGGGGAGAGGCGAGGGCTCTATCAGTCAGCAGACTGGGCCAGGAAGAGCTAAAGAAGAGGAGGCTGCCAGACCTCAGGGCTCAACACCAAGAGCACCCTATCAGCTAGAGGGGGCGTTCAGCCAGCAACGTGAAACCCAATCATTAAATGATTGGGAGCCAGTTAGGGGAGGAAGGAGGAGGACTGTCTGTCCTGAGAGTGTGAAGTTGTGGGTGGCAGGAGCCACGCAAGGGTTCTGACTCAAGAGACCACAAGCCTCCTTCCAAAAGCAGAATGAGGATGCTATGTGGGACAGGGCCAGTAGCACAGAAGGAGCTAGAAGGCCCAAGATAGATCTCCTTTCTCAGGGTGATGAAAAGCTGTCACCTTGGCTTATGGCCAGAAACTTAGAAGGGACTGTACAGCAGCCTTCCACCATAATCAGATCTTAACAGAAGAATTTGAATTATATCAATTTTCATGAGAAATCCCACCACAGCCCTAGTTAGGGATTATTGGACACGGGGCCCACCTTATAATATCCTTTGAGCCCAAATTAGACCTTAACTCTTAGCATTGTCATGTTCTTGCCTTCTTACGGATATCTAAGGTTGGTTCATACCAAACAAATAGGAACATTTACTGAGCATTTATTCTGTATCACTCACGTACACCAAGCCCCAAAGGTCAGCAGTAGCTAGGACCACACTGCCGTCAGAGGGTTGATGGCATCTTACTATGGCACTGCCCATAGGATGATGGCCTTGAAGGGGCTGAATACATCTGAGATGGTGTGTAGCAAGTTGAGTGAAGACCAGAAGAAGGCACAAGCTAGGGGTGGGTTTAGAAAAACGCTTCCAATAATATCAATGACTGCAGAAATCCTGACAAAAGCAAAGAGGCAGACAGCATGCCTCCAAGAATCTTGACAACAGTCTCGAGTCTGAATATGATCTCAGCATCAATTTCCAGAAAACACAGAAAACCAACAATGATCTTGAAGAATATTTAAAATGTCACACAATTAATGACACATCTTCCTAGAATCGAGCAAGGACTATATTATACCAAGCAAGCTAATAAAAAGTTAACTCACATATAGCTATCTTTTAGTCATATATCATCAAAGATAAAGTGAAAAAACACCAGAATTAGGCTGATTGTATTCTTCTAATAGCATGTGAACAGAGAGAAAGTGGATCTCTTCAGTGTACTAGTCAATATTCCTAGATCTGGAATTGTAAATTTAATGTTAGTAACTTCTAAACATGAGATCAAAAGGACATTTTCAGATAAATGAAAGATCATCATTAACTTTCTGTGTATACATATATACACACACTTGCAGCCATACATGTACATGCATATATGAGTATGCATTAGTGTGCACACCTGTATGCCTGTGCATATGGAAGTCAGGCATTGATCTTGGGTCTCCCTCAATTGTTCTCCACCTTATTTTCTGAGACTTGAACCTGGAGCTCACCAATTAGCCAGTGTGACTGTCCTGTAAGCCCCTGGGAGGATCCACCTGTTTCCACATTGTCAGTTTTGAGACATCTCCCTAGTGCCATGCATAACTTTAGACTGTGAAATAGGTATAAAGGAATCTAAAGAAATACGACATATATCTTCAAACCTTGTAAGTAAAGATAAATGAAGGAAACACAAAAGCAGATGAACGGTTATTAAGTGTGGTTCTGAAGCAAGGAAAGATGTGAGATGCATTAAGATTTTCCCTGTGGACACAGGATGATCTAGACTGCAAAGAAGAGCAAGTGGTTAGTGTTTTGCTAGTTTCAGTTGGAGAGAGAAAAAATAATTCTTCAGACTGGAGCACGTGTGTGTATGTGTGTGCTCCCTTCAGCTCTTTCTCTGCTCTAATTTTGGCAAACAACTTGTTTTTACCTCCTGGACAGTGAGCTTCACCAGAGGTTCCTATTTCTCTGGCTCCAGTGAGCAGCAGCCACAAGGCGTCACCATGAATGTTGGAATCTTCTAGCGGTCTGGATGCTACAGTTGCTGACAGACCACCTCTAAACTCTCTGAGTAGAGCAATCTGGGGGGGAAAAAAACCAACTCACATCTCAACTAGTTAAAACACCAATGATCCCCAAACTATAGTGTGCTAAACAAGTTTATGAGGCGGGCATTGGGAAGTCTACAAGAACCCTATCAAAGTTGGTATTTGCTTTCTGAACTGACCATTATATAACTTACTATCCATTGTACAATTGAGATATAGTAAAGAATGCTCTAGATCACCCATGTTTTTAAACATTTTTGGAGCAGACCTAGACCACAGGGTGTTTGCCAATCCACCTAGACTTTAAGATCCATATCCTCTATTTGCTAAATCACTGAGACGTCCTGAGCCAACCCCTGGCTGGAGTAAGGGTGTGGAAATGAGGCATTAAGCTCCACTGTGTGGATACTGTGTGGAGGTGAGGAAGCACGCCTATCTCTGCAGCACTCTAACCTTTAGAGGGTTCAAAAAAGAAAGGAAGAGGCCAGGGAAGGAACAGGGTAGCAGCTGGCTTATAGGCCAGCCATCCAGAGGGCAATGAAGGAGCCCCCCAACGGTCAGATGCTCATGTATTGGAGGTAAAGGACCCATGATCCATACAGGATGGCCCACTGGTGGTAGAACCCTAAAGATTGTGAGGTACTGATATTTCCACCTACTCCATCACTTACCATCTACCCCGGGTTCAAATTTCTGATACAGTATTCCATTTTTAGTTTAGTGCTCCCAGTATCAAGGCCATTCCTATTCTGGAGGCCACTAGGATGACATAATTTGGGGGGTCTGGAGAAGAGACTAAGAAATGGAATCGGTCATAGTGGCTGTGGAAAGAAGAAAAACCATAAGTAATGGATCTGGGGAAGAATCAGGCTCCCAAAGGGGAAAAGTGATTCAGGATCTGGTGCCTGAAGGTCAGTGTGTAGGATGTGGACAAGAAGGCTGCCTGCTAAAGAGAAACAGGCTCTAGGCATCGGGTCTTCTCCATAATATCTAGGAAGTTCTCATAGACATGCTAGCTCTGAAGTGACGTAGACTCCTTTTCTGCTCCCCATCCCCTCCATTCTATACATCTGAGTTATGCTGGCTCTGGGGTGCTCCAGATGTGTATCTCGGGAGGTTAGCTGCTAGGACACAGTGTCCTCCACTGAAGGAGCCAGCCAGTGCCCTCCACAGAGGCAAAGAAGGGGATCTGTGGAGTGAATGTAACAGTGGGCCCAAGCATCCTGCACTGGGGTGTCCACTGTATATAGCAAATCAACTAGTCAAGAAGGCATTGTAACCTCAGGCCGTCTCAGCTCACCCAACACCAGAGCTGTAGTCGCTGGGGGTAGAGACAGGAAAGATGAGCCTCCTGCTGCAGAAGAAGACTTTATGAGAGTGGCTGTACTACTACAGCAGAGCTGCATTGGGAGCCAGTCCAAGTGCTTTAGTCTGAGCCTCTGTCCTCATACATACAGTCCTAGCACTGAGATTTCACCCAACTTGCTAATCTCTGTGGAGTCTAAGGTAGTGGTAAGTGGCCACACATCACCCCAGAGGTTGGCTTCCTTTTTAGTTTCAAGGCATCAGTGAGTAAAAGAAGGTTGAGTGGAAGCATCGATGTCTCCCTGCAGCATCATTACCGTGCCCAGCAGCAGCATCTGTCAGTGGCACAAGAGTGTTCTCTGTTGTCCCAAAAGGAAACACAGGGATCCAGTGGCTTGGCTTTCATTGGTTCCAGTTATCCACCATCAGCCATGATCTAAAAACAATAAGGGAAATTACTAGAAATCACAAGTTTTAAATTCCACACCATTCTAAGTAGTATGCTGAACCTCCCATTATCCCATGCTGTCCCAACCAGGGTGAGAATTATGCTCTTGGACCAGTGTATCCTCGTTGTATATACCTCCTGCCTGTCAATCACCCAGTAGCTCTCAATTATGAGATCCACTCCTTTGATACAATAGTGCTGTGCTCAAAGAACCCTTGTACAGTAGGCTAATGCTATATCGTTTGCCTTGTGTAAGTATTTCCTCGTCTCATATCCTCATGAGAAGGATGAATACAGTGTGTGAATACACTACAGGAGGAGCCAGTGAGATGCCTCAGTTGGTGAAGGGGCTTACTGCTGAGCCTGCCGTCCTTTCCATCCCTGGACCCACATGGTGAGAGGGGAGAACCAACTCCCAACAGCTGTTCTCTTGGAAGCTCAGTAGATGACTCAGAAGCATTTCTTGCTCTTGTAGAGAACCCTGGTTTGGTTCCCAACACCCACTTACAACTATCTGTGACTTGGGTTCCAGAGGACATGATATCCACTTCTGGCTTCCATGGGCACCAAGGTATTCATTCATATGTCATACATAAATACAAGCACTCAAAAACTCATACACATAAGATAAAAACAACTACTTTTTTGAGAAAGTTGTTCTCTGACCTGTACACACACACACACACACACACACACACACATAAAGGTTTTCAAAATATATTTGAGATTATGTAACTTAAAGCATGTTGTTATACTTATTCTAGTTTATCATTAATCTCTTCTGTGCCCAATAGATATTCTCATGGATGTATGTGTATAGTTAAACGCGGTGAGTGAGGGTTGCAGACTGTCTGTGGTATTGGTCATCCAGTGAGCTCTCAGACCTGGAGATGAAGAGGATATGAAGGGCATCAATGATGGGAGAAGCAGCTTTTGGCTCGCTCTTACTCCCCTCCTTGCCCTCCTTGAAAGAAAGGTAGCATTTGGATCAAGAACATGCAGCTATCAGAGAAAGGACTTGGCTTTCCCTCCCTCCCATGCTAGGGCCCACACTAACTTGGCCTTTTGAAGAGCCATCCAGAAAAAAAAAAAAAAAAATGGCAAAGCCAGCTGGTACCTTCCGGGCTCTATGCAAACCTCCTCTTCCGACTTCCCCTGCTGCAGTCCCGCCACATTCTGCCTCACAACTCTTCCCTGTTCAGGCTGGTTTGGAGAGTACAGATCTGTTCCTAGATCAGCGCTCCATTCCTTGGCTCCATTCCTTACTGTTCTGGGGCAATAGTTCACTTGATGGTAGACCATCTTTTTAGATTAGTACCATGGGGGCTCCATGATCAGGGAGTTCCTTAATCACCTCCTTGAGCCCACGGAGCTAAAGGACTAGAACAAACACAGGTCTGCTATTTGGGTTGATAACTAGCCCAAAGATCATCTCCTCAGAGGGGAGATTCTGATTCCAAAGTCCATATTCTTTCCAGACATGCTTCTGAAAGGCTGTCCATAGACCAGTTTCTGCCACTCCACAGTGTCTTACCTCCTGCCCAAATGTTCCATCCTCAATGAAACCAATGTATAGACTGTGTTGCAGCTACCCACCCTTCCCCATCACCCCAGGGATATCTCTGTGACAGTACACATTTGCAGGAGGGGACATGCCTTGGCACCAAAACTACACCCTTACAAATCCAAAATATTCCAGCCCCAAGCGGTCCCTGCATCTAGAATGCAATTTCCTTTTCAAAATACCCTCCTGAAGTAGCTTGCCAGCAGGCAACAATTAAACCTTAGTAACTAATAGAGACTCAAAAGGAGAGAGAGAGAGAGAGCCAAGCAGATTTAGCCCAATTCAGTACATTTACGTTTTTACCATGCCAGTCGTCTCAGTCTCCAAATGAAATGCTAACTCTGAGGTTGCATAGAATTAACAAGTAACAAATGCTTACTCTGCCTAACAAGATAAGCTGCCCCTTGGGGACAAACATAATAAATGAATTGAACACTATGGCTGCATACTTTAAATGAAATAGACAAAAAATTTTCCAAGCCACGAATAGAGGCAAATAAATGGTAATAGAGGGTAGACTTGAGAAAAGTTAAAGTTGTGTCAAGGACAACACGTCCCATCCAAATTGGATTGTGCTAATACAATCAGAGGTGCAGGAACAGAGGGGGTGCAGTGGGGGAACACAATGGTGCAGTGGTCCACAGTGGGAGCTCCTCAGCCTGCAAGGAGCATGCCCCTGTGTTTATTACATTCCCACTTAAAGCTTCGGCTCGGCAACACAGCCAGAGACAGGACCGGCAGAGTCCTCAGGATTCCACTGTTAATGTGGTCAACCAGAAACACTTTAGTAAATACAATGTACCAAGAAGAGGATCCTCCGAGATGAACAGCCATCAGCTTCATCAGAACAGCTGTAACCCGGCTCTCATGAATCCCCCAAATTTGGGCCTGTCTATTGTCTGAGAAAGGAGAAGGGAGTTTTTGGACCCTCTGCACTTCCAAGACATTTTCATGAAATTGCGTCCCAGTCACACGTGGCCTCATCCTCTCTGGGTGCTGGCATGTACAGGCTGTGGGAGGGTGAAGTCCATCTCTGCACCCCAGGGTTATCCATCGTTATCCATGCTGGGACTTCCTGGTACCACCACTGCTTTGGGACCACCCACGGTCCTGTAAGTAATCCCTCACTCACGCTCTGTAAATAAGCCCACTACACTCTTGAGTCCCTCGAGTTGTCCTCTAGGGGGAACAGCACTTTGGTGTGTTGTTTGTGCTTTACAAGAAGAGAGACCTTTGTCTATCTCCACAGTGGATCTTCTCAGCTTCCTGCTCCAGCCACCTGCTGCCCGACTACCCTGCAATCACCAACTCCTAATCTTCTGGAATTGTAAGCCAAAGTAAATTCCCCCTTAGGTTGTTTTGGTCGTGGTACTTTATCCCAGCAGCAGTAAAGTAACTAATGCAAGGGCCAATGGGACTGACTCTCTGTCTGACCTGGATTAGAGGAAAAGCAGATAGAGAGAAGGATTAGCTTTACCTTCCTAAGTAGGAAGAGGAGACTAGGAGGCTGGGAGAAAGATCATGGATTTAGCTAGATATGGTGGTACTTGCCGATAACAGCGGCACTTAGCGTTGGAGGCAGGATGATTATAAATTCAAAGAAAACCTCTGATTATAAATTCAGAGAATTGCATGGAGAGTTCAAGGACATCCTGGGCTACACAGTGAAACCTTGTCTCTCTCTCTCTCTCTCTCTCTCTCTCTCTCTATATATATATATATATATATATATATATATATATATATATATATATATATATATATATATATATATAAGTCTGGACATGCCACATCTTTTCTTGCACTCGCCTCTTGCATATGCAAGGCCCTGGCTTTACTTGGTAGCACTGGGAGGGAGGGAAAGGGAAGGGAGGAAGTCATGAGTTAGAAATTTGCACTGGAGACATCTTCTGATCCTGCCGGAGTCCTAAACAGATTTCCAGGAGGAATGGGGCAGAATGTTGTGAAAGGAACTTCGTGCCAGGTAAATGACAAGCTTTGTTGCAAAAGTATGCAACCTTCAAGGAAAGAAACAGGAAAAGTGCAAGATCCACGTGCCTCTCCTAGAAGCCTGAAGGTATTACTGGCCTTTACTTAATGAAAGCCTCAGTTTCCCCAGGATCTCAAAGCTCACTGGGCTTCTATTTCCAGGTCATTCACAGGAATCCACGAAATAGTTTTCCTTCCCGGCAAATGACTCCTCCCACCCTAGGCGTGGCAGTACCTCACTTGTCTTCCTTAGCAGAGAACTTCATGTTTCTATGAAGAATAATATGCCATGGGAGTTGTGACCAGAGCATCACGGACACTGTGATTCTATCATTCTGTCTTTGTGTGCAGTCAATAGTTAGTTCTTGTGAGTCTCCAAATGCTCAGCTCCATTCCAGCTCCTTCTGTGGAATGGAAACCAGCTCCCTCTGGCTTCCTGGAAACCACATGGCTTCAACAAGACAAGGCAAGACTGCTGGGAACATACCAGGGTGGCCACAGGAAACAAGTGCTTTATAAAGGAAGGGCAATGGCGTCAGAGGTGACATAAGATAGCATGTAACTGAGGTCACTAGGAGTCAATCAGGACTGATACTACTGGGCTCTCAGGGAGACAGTAAAAAAGCTACCCCAGCTTCAAAGGGTGTGAAAGTAACAGGTTCAGGAGGAGGCTGGCATGCTCTTTTGTGATGCCACCCAGGCAGAAGAAAAGGGGGCTGTAACTGAAAGATGCATATATTAAGGGTCTGACCTTACTCTCTAACCCAGGCAGAAAGAAGCTGACTAGACTGTAAAAACCCTATTTGATTGGCACAAGTAATAGTCATAAGTGGACACTTGTAAGGACCCAGCTGTTACCAGCAACGTGATATCTGGCTGTGTTCTCATGGCTGTGCTGACCCATTCTTATTCATCTCAAGATTTTTCTGTTCCGTCCACGTCTACATTGTCATTGACGTTTGCGTTTTCCTTTGTTTAGAACATCATTCATTCTTAGCATGTTAATATCTCAAGGAAGCCACTGATCCTGGCTGGAAAGACATCCCCCACCTCATTTCATTACTGTCCTTACCCAGGAATGTCAAGTACTCTAGCAGTGACCTTTGATCTGGTCTTTGTTCCCCTGGCAGGAACGTATTAAGAAACAAGCACACAAATTCCTCAGGTCCAGTGGTTATAGAGTTTGTACAAATCCTATGCTGTGCATTTAGGGCCTCAGCTGGGCTTGCTGTTATGGCCTAGGGGAATGTTAGAAACGTGTTAAGCCTCAGAGGAAGGTGTAAAGGCTATTGTTTGAGAGGACTGGAGAGAGAACTCTATTGGTAAAGTATTTGCCATGCAAGTGTGCAGACCAGAGTCTCAATCTCCATAGAAAGTCAGGTACAGCAGCACATATCTGAAACCCCAGAACAAGAGAGGTGAAGATGAGCCACCCAGGCTGGCTGAGTCTGTGAGGGCCAGGCTCTATGAGACTCTGTTGCAAAGATAGGATACGAAGTAACTGAAGAAGCACCCAGCCTGAACCTGTCCTACACACCATACACACATGTGCACACAGCCACACACCACATACGTACCACACAAACACAACACACAAACACAGCACACACACACATGTGCATGCAGGTATACAACACACACACATTAACATAGATATACACAACATACACAACGCACAGAGTACACACACACCAAGCATGTGTAGTACATGCACACACACCACACACAGAGTGTTGTTTGGAGTGCTTTTTTCCCCAGCCTTCCTTCTATCCAGATGATGGGCCAGTGTCTGAAACTCACTACTGGTATCTGGGTTTCATAAGCCCAGTCTCATTCCCTTGTGTTAGAAGTGGCACATGCCACAGACAGACTCCAACTCAAAGGCAGCCTGCAAGTTTAAGATGCTCAAGTAATAATCCCGTAAGTAATCAAAGAAAGTTGCTCTTTTGACTGAACAAACTGATGTTTTTAGCTCAAGATGTATGTGTTGCCTCTTCCAGAGTCGCTCCAGCGAGTCTCTGGTTATCACAGCCACAGAGAGACAGCTGATCAGTCTTCACTATAGGGTAAAAGCAGCGGCATTTTCAAGATTTCTGGTTTCACCCTTTTAACCCAAAGACTAGCTATAAATAGACACGAAGTCTGGGGTTTCCATGGCTGAGTGCTGCTATAAATAGCTTTAGACATTTTCCCACTTCATGCTTTCTAAAAGAACATTCTCTACTTCCCTTCTTGGATAACCTCTGGGAATAGAGCAAGACCACATTCAGAAGTTTATTACGGGAGCTTGACAGAACGGCTAATGAGCCTCCCAGCAACCGTGAGTGTCCCGCAGATATTAGAAACAAACCTGAGAATAAAAGGATATCATAAGTGTGTGCAGTTAAACAGATACTTACTTGTAAACATAGTTCTGAAAGAGACAGTTTCAAAGGAAGCAGGCTGTTAATATTTTTGCCCACTTTCTCATGTCCCTGGGAATGTTCTTCTAAAACACAAAATTAAGCCTAAATTAACCACTCATCAGTTCTGAAGTGAAACAAATGTACTCTTCTTTCCTTCTCTTGTTGGGCCACTGTGGGAGTGTGAAGAAATGCATTGCCTTCAACTCCCTCACAACACCTCCTAGAGAATGAATTGCTCTCCCAGCTGCCGGGCGTTCAGAAAGTCTGCCTTCTGCATTGAGAATGCTCATGGGACCATCTTGTAAGGACCTCGGGTAAGATCCTACACTGAAGTGCTCTCTGGTGGTGCTGGCTTGTGGAAGCCAGAGCAGCGCCCTACAGAAAGGCCGCTGAGCACGTCCAATGCCTGCCTGCTAGCAACCTCTGCTGGTGGTTAGTTTCAACAGAGAAGGGAATGAACCAGCAGCGAAGTAAGCAGAGGAAAGGGGAGCTTGGTAAGGCCCCCAATCAGGTTCTGGGTTTGCTGGGGTTTGTTTAAAGGTGTAAAAAAGAAGATCGGTAAAAGACGCTCAAGATACTGGTGAGTTTTGAAGCAGAGTATTTGAGCACTTTTAGTGCTACAGAAAATATTGAGCAAACTTTTGGACAAAATTGAAAAAAGATTGAACAAAAAAAAATAATAATGTTACTAGCGCTGTCAATTTCCTCTGTTTTTAATGTAGCAAGATTGTGGATTGTATTGGTTACAGTTCTAATACATTAATTAAAATTAGCTCATAGTTTAAATTAAGGGTCACTGCTTGTGTTAGGCACTCCATAGGTTTGGGCAAGTAGAAAATGACACAAGCCACATCATAAACGTTTTACAAATGAATAGATTTCTCTCTGCCCCAATCTCCCGACTCTCCACCTACTCATCTTCTTCTCCCCGAAACCCCTGGCAACCATTCATAAATGGTGGCCTCTGTGGCTTTTGTCTTTCCCAAGAAACTGCCAGACTCTCCTCCATGAGAGCTATTTCAGAATATATCCCAATCAGCAATGAAGGAGTGTTTCTATTGCTGCACAATAGCATCTGGGGGCTTCAGTGGTCTGTGCTGGCTGCTCTCATGGATGTGCAGTTCATGCTAAGGCTGGGGACTTCAGTGGTCTGTGCTGGCTGCTCTCATGGATGTGCAGTTCATGCCAAGGCTGGGGACTTCAGTGGTCTGTGCTGGCTGCTCTCATGGATATGCAGTGGATGCCATGACTGGGGGCTTCAGTGTTCTGTGCTGGCTGTTCTCATGGATGTGCAGTTCATGCCAAGGCTGGGAGCATCTGTGTGCTCTTCTCATAGGTGTGCAGTGAATGCCACGGCTGCATCTAATTTATAGTTCCTGGTACACGTTGCTAAGTGCCTTGTGGATGCTTAATCATCTCTGTGTATTTTCTATAATGAAATATATTAGGATATTTTCTCAATTTTTAAGTTGCCTATATTTTTTGTATTAAGTTCTGTCTGTATATTTACCTGAAGTGTTTTTGCAGAACAAACATCCATTGCACAACTCATTTTTTCTTCTCTTCATCATTGACCAGCATTTGTCATGGGACTTCAGAGGCATTTAAACTAAGAATTTAGCATAATGGATATTTTTTAAGTTAAAAAAGTGTGTGTGTGTGCGCGCGCGCGTGCCGCTTATAGGGGTGCCTGCAGGGGTCATATGAAGGCACCAAATCATCTTGGTGGAGCTGTAGTTATAGGCAATTGAGCCCCCTGTCTGGGTGCTGGAAACCAAGCTCTGGTCCTCTGAGGGAGGAGCATGTGCTCTTCATCATGGCACCATGTCTCCAGGCCCACTTCTGATTTTTAAGAAGACCATAATACACGGAGGAAGGTCATGTACTTGTAAAACAGATACAAGTATTTAACCCACTCAAGGGCATTCTACTAAATGAAGCAAGCCAATTACAAACAGACAAATACATGAAGTTAATCACCTCCAGGGGCCAGACCACAGCAACACAAGGTGGAAGACAGAAGTCAGAGCTGCTTGGTGAGTACGGTTTCAGGTTTGCAGAATGAAGCTATCTGGAAAAAGCACTCACAGCTCTATGAATTTTCTTGGCACTGCTGGCACAGGCATTTCCAATGAGCTAAGGAGGAGAGCTTCAAGTTATTAAAATGGACGAAGTGCTTGGGAAGCCAGGCAAATGAGTGAAGAGATTGCTGTCTGGTGTGCTGATCCTCTAAACGGGCCTGCAGTTTCCCATGTTCGTTCTATTCTTTGGAAGCTTTTTCGGCTGAGGATGGAAGTTAGTTGGTAGAATGCCGGGCTAGCATGCACGAAGCCCTGGGTTCACTCCTCAGCACCATCTTCAAAATAGAACACATCAGCACTTGGGAAATTGAGGTGCCAGAACTAAAAATGCAATGTCAGCCTCAGTCTCTGGTATGGTACAAAGTAAGTTCAAGGCTGGGCTACATCAAAATGTATTTTATGTAACTTTTGGAAGGAACGCAAAAGTTGAGACACAGAGAATGACATGCAGGAGTCTAAAATAGGGACAGAGGCACAAATGCAATTCGACAGTGTACTTTGAAGATGTAGAACCCTTCCCACAAGCAAGCCTTGAGACAGAGCAAAGGGTCAGTGGGACAAGCCAATATCCAAAGGAACACAGTTGCTGATGAAGAGGAAAATGTAAAATAATAAGCCAGGCTTGGTGGTTCACACCTTTGATGCCAGCACTCCGGAGGCAAAGACAGGTGGAGCTCTGTGAGTTCAAAGCTAGCCTGGTCTACACAGTGAATTCCAGGGAAGGTAGAGTTACATAGAGATACTGTGTCTCAAACAACAACAGAAAACATTAAACAACTCACAGAACCTATAGAGGACTCGCTGAAAGGAAGGTGGTCCACACAACCCAGCCCCACACCAGAACTGGTACAGGACATACCCAGATACCAAATTCTCAACACAAAGAAGATGTATTACCCTAGAGGGACAAGTGGGGCAGGAACAGGGGCAAAGGGGACAGCAGCAAGAGCAAGCAAAGCAGAACAGTAAGAGAAAGCGTTTTTGTAGGAGTGCCCCCCCCCATACAGGGTTTCTCTGTATAGCCCTGGCTGTCCTGGAACTCACTTTGTAGACCAGGCTGGCCTTGAACTGCCTCCCGAGTGCTGGGATTAAAGGCATGAGCCAAGGGGAAAAGGGTGTCTGTTCTGGGGTGAGTTGGTAAATTCTATTTGAATGTGTTAGACAAACAATGAATTTTGATTGTTGGATCTTGGTGCTTTATCTCAGGAATGAGTCAATGGCCAAATAAGGCAACAGACGTTGGGTGCTAGCTTTATGAATGTAACAATTTTTTAGCAAGGGGCAGGAAAGGGGGTAAAGGGGCCAGGTCTGTGTATTGAGGCCTGCTAGAGCCCCTTCACTTACTGTGGGAGTCAGCTTGTGCACAGCAGGCCACTGAAGTCAGTTATCCAGACAGAAGCCATAAGCTTATGAGGGAGCAATAAATGGATATTCAGAGGCTAGTGATAGTGCAAGATAAATTTGGTTCTAGTTATGGATATCCCTACTTACGGGAAAGTCACCTTCTAGGATCTGATGAAGGTAAAGCTAAGTAGGAGGAAGTCTTGGCGGGAAGAGGGAAAGCCTCCAGATCTTGTACCATTAATCCTCTTAATCTGGTTAATAAGAGTATTATCCCCAGTGTTAAAATTCTCAAGACCACATTGTGACCTAAAGAAAAGTAAAGATGGGAAAGAAAGGAAACAGGCATTTCAACCAAACAAGAATCAAAATCAAACTTTTTTTTTCAAAGTTGATGGGAATATAGTGAAATAGCTTCATGCATAAAGACACTGGCTACCTATGTTGACGACCTGGGTTTGATCCACAGGTAGAAATATAGAACTGGCCACCGGAGTTGTCCTCTGATTCCACTTGAGCTTCGTGGGATATGTGGTATATTTAATAATAATAATAATAATAATAATAATAATAATAAAGAATAAATACACATGGCAGAGAAACATTTTCATGAGCTCAACATCACTAGCCACCAGA
The DNA here is from genome assembly GCA_902729485.2 of Mus minutoides. Lineage (NCBI taxonomy): Eukaryota > Metazoa > Chordata > Mammalia > Rodentia > Muridae > Mus > Mus minutoides. The sequence goes on from LR749584.1 coordinate 2,493,874, forward strand.
GAAATGCAAACTAACATTACCTTGAAATTCCATCTCACCCAAGTCAGAAAACAAAATCATATTGAGAAAACAAAAGGAAGGAAATGCTGGTGAGGAATTCTGGGAAAGACGGAAGTCTCACTCTTGGACGGAATGTAAATTATTCATGTCTTTCACCCCATTTTTCTCTCATGTCATAACCCTGAACACAGACTTGGGGGTCACTGGACTTTTCTCTCTGCCCTATTCCCAACACACCCACATGAGTTCAATATCTTTCTCTTAACCCCTGTCATTATTCTGTCTTTTTAATTGGCATATTGGCCAGACAGCTATGTCTAACCTGTTGGATTGCATGAGCCAAGACTTTTGCCCAAAACTCTGGATACACTCTGAACTAAGGAGAATATCTGTTCTAATTTTACACCTTTGATTTATATGAGCAGTAACTTAGTACCATGTAAACAGTATACAAATAAACAAGCCAGGGAATACATATTGATATATAGTCACACTTAAGACAGACCAAAAGGCACAGTGTTATAGTTGGCATCATTTAGCCTTATGATTTGCAAGTTTCAAGAATATTCTTTATGAGACAAACATGCATATATACCATATCTTGATCATATCTGCCCTGGCTCTCTCATTTGGAGATTTTAGTTACATTATTGACCATTCTTCTCCAGCACTGAGGATTGGCTTGAGTTCGAGGACAGCTTTGGCTACATAGTGAGTTCCAGGCCAGACTGGCTGGACTGAGACCCTGTTTTAACAAACCAGTATGAAAAGGCATTAGAATTGGGTCATTATGTTCACACCGCCCTGGAGATGGGATGTCTTCAGAGCACCTATGGCACTGGCTATTTGGCTTTGGCTTCTGTGTCGTCCAGTCAGAACTGCACTTGGCTTATTTCTGATGAACTCTTTCTTTCCTTTGCAGTGCTGAGCTTCCTGCCTTTGGTCTCATCACGGTTACAGGACCTGAAGGCCATAGAATTTGATGCACATAGAATGGTGGGAAGATAGGAAGTTGGTTTTTGTTTTGTTTTGTTTGTTTGTTTTTGGAGGGGTGAGCTTCAGGGGACTGGCCAGCTTTCATGCTTTTGTTTTTAAATTTTCCTTTTTGAGGAATAAACTTCAGATCCTTCTTTTCTGATATTATGCAATTGTTTGTTTTGATCTGACCTTTCTTCTCCTCTTCCTTTTTTCCTGTGGTCCTTTGCTTCTGTGGTTTCTTAGCAATGTTCAAGTTGTTGAACCTCCGGTTGAGGTTAAGTCGGGTTTGTTTTCCTCGACTTGTTAAGTTCTGAGCATGGCACTTCTCAAATAACGTTTCTGTGCTCAGCTATCTCTCTACTCCTATACTGATGTACAAGCCCTATTGGCTTTGCCTCAAGACCACTAAGTTCCCTTTTTTCCCATCTGAGGCTGAGCCACCTGGTAAACTTTGCTTTCTCAGGGTATGCTGCATCTTTCAATCCTGGGATAATTGCTTTCTGTTCTTTGGTGAAGTCTATTCCTAGGGCTGAGGATGTGTGTAGCTCAGTGGTAGAGGAGCTGCCTGGTGTATGTGATAAACCCAATTTTATGCCCTGTGTCACAAAACAAAATGGAATATAATCTCATCTCTTCCTTTCTTACAGATGTGGTTATAGCAGATGCTTTAGACTGTTGGCTAACATCAGCATCTGAACCATATCATGCTTGGCATTTACAACTATCATGTTGTTTGTTTCATCAGGTGATCCTGCATTGTAGCTTGGGGAAAATTGAGCCTCACATTATGAGACTCTTGGTGCTGTTACCTAGAGCTTCCTGTGGTTTCTTTCTCCAGACTGAGATTGCCACCTCTACGGGCCATTCGTCCAGCTTTCCAAATATCTTCTATCCTTCTCTGGGCCTATTCTGTGCTTTCAAACTCCAGGTGATCCCCCTCTAGGGGATGTAGAGGCAGAGGGGCTCTTCCCTCTGAAATCCCACATTGCTGATTCCCAAGACTCTTTTTCCAGGGTCCTTTGGTCAATAACAATAATTTTCCATTGGAGTTTTAGCTTTCTGTGTCTCTGCTATAGTTGTGTAGATCTTCTACTTGGGGTGGTTAGGAGAGGAGAAAATGGAAGGGGGAAAAGTGAAGAGTCAAGGAGGGGAGGAAAAGAGAAGAAAAGGAACAAGAAAGTGGGAGAGGAGAGAGGGAGAGGAGACATCAGGGAAATGGAAGAGGAAGAGGCTGGAAGGAGAAAGAAGGGGGTCAGAACAAAGGGGAAGCAGGAGAAGCTAGATTTACTCCCAATCTTCTGCTCACAGCAAGCTTTGCTGGGCTCTCTAATGGCAAAGAGAAGTTCTGCCCAGAACATGGACCTCATGCCCTTTATGCTCACCATATGGTTCCATATCTCAATCTGCCATTGCCACCTTGAGTAAAAGCAAGTAAGAAAATGCGAGCTGAACTTGATAGCATTACACCTGTAATCTCAGCCCTTAGGAGGCAAAGTGTCCCAAATTCAAGGCTACACATACATAAACATATACACACATACATACACACATATATGTATATATACATACACACATATATATACATACATATATATGTATATATTATATACAATACATTGTATAGACACACACATATTGTATATACATACACCCATACATAAAACAAAAATACTAATCACAGGTTCTAGTCAGTTTTTTAAAGGTGGTAGATTCTATGGTATGTGTATAGTGTGTATGAGTATATGAATATAGGCAAAGGTGTACCAAGCATGCAGGTGTAGGTCAGAAGGCGATCTTTCAGGAGTCTGTCCTTTCTTTCCAGCTCATGACAAGCCTGTCTCTCCTGTTCTTTCTGCTTCTTCATCACTTCCTCTAGGCTAGCTGGCCTGTGAGCCACTGGGCAAATTCTCCTGCTTCTCCCTCCCGTCTCTTACTCGGAGTGCTATGATTACAAATGAGAGCCGCTGCACCCAGCTTTTAGAGTGGATGGCAGGGATCAGACTCATGTCATCAGGCTTGTACAGCAAGTGCCTTCATTCCATCAGCCATCACCCCAAGCCTTGTTTTTGAAAAATATTTTTACAGATTTATGCTTTTTATGTATATATGTATTTTTTCTGCATGTAGATCTGCACACAAGAAGGCATTGGACTACAGTTGTAACAGTTGTGAGTTGCCATGTGGGTGCTGGGAATTGAAGTCAGGGCCTCTGGAAGAGCAGCCAGTGCTCTTAACTGAGGAGCCATCTCTCTAGCCCCTGTTTTTGACATTTTTATCCCTCTTATCTGCCTATTTCTCTCATAAAGTCTTCTGGTACTTGCTGCTTAACTCTGTAACTTGTAATCACTGAGCCTGTTAAGTAGTAACATGTTGCTTGAAAAACAAGGAAGTGCTGGATCTCTGAAGGTGAGGACCTCTCTCTTCTCCACTGTGACTGTGTGCACCCTGGTAACATAAAAATAAATAAATAAATGTCGGATTTCATTGGCAAAGGGAAAATGAACAACAATATGAGAAAGTGATCAAAAAACAGACTTTAACTCTACACATGCAGCGAGTCTGGATGAGAGATGGTCCTTGGAGAGTGGCGGATCTTTTGCTGGAGGCTTCTGGTAAACCGTTTAGGGTTTGAAAGATGTAAAGAACAAGCATTTTCCAGCTATACTATTAACTAATATATAAGGCTCTTGTTAGAGCAGAAAAATCTGGAAAGAATATACTGTTCAAGAGAGAGAGGTGGGGGAGAGAGAGGAGGGGAGGGGAAGAAGGCAGGGAGGGGAGGGGAAGGGAGGGTTTGGGTTTCAAGAGAACAAAAATTCATTACAAAAACAAAACAAAACAAAAAACCAAGTTCAGTTTTAAGTTTTGGGAACACAAAATCACTGTGTGTGGTGTGTACAATAGCAGCTGAAGGAAGCCTCCTGTCCCTCTAAAGGACACACAGCAAATGATGGAGTCTGACTTCAAGCGATCAGGGCTGCTCTAATGATACCATCAAAAAGCACCCAGAAAAAAAAAAAAAAGAGTAAAGTATCCCAGGCCAAGGCCAGAGACACATCAGGGGTGCATGCGCAGGGGAATGGCACCAGACAGGGCAGCTACTGGCCTCACTTGGCAGAGAGCTGGTTTAGCATAGGGTTCTCCCAAAGATGCGAGTCTGTCCCAGGGGCCACCACTCATGCAAATGTCCCCAGTGGGTTTCCTTACAGAAAGGAAAGGCTTCGGAAGGACAGTACACAAACAGGTCCCTTTTCACAGAATAGTTTAAGGACTGGGAATTATTAGATTGCAGATCAGAGAAACAGTATTATTCAAGTTATCCAGACGTTTAATAGTAACTTGTAAGTCATTAAACACTAAATTGACAACCCTGTCTAGAATTAAAAATCATACTAAAAAGATATCAAGGGGATATCCCTCAGTAGGCAAAGCACTTCCTGCTCAAACCAGATGACCGGGTTCAATCCCCCAGAACACACCTCAAGGAGGATGTGGAGACAACAGACTCCACCATGTTCTCTTCTGACGGCCACATGTGGCACACATCACACACACAACAATGACTACCAAGTAATAATACTGAGGGTGTCCAAAGCTAAAGTGAAAATGGGAAAATACGTGTTTATGGTTTTAAAGGGCTTGAGAAAGATTCACTCAGGGTGATGTTATTGGGACCTGGGTGCTGGACCATTGCTTAGAAATGCTGTGAAGCCTTATGGGAGGGCATGGTGGCTTTGGCCTATAGCATCAGCACAAGTTAGGACCGGCAAAGTATGGGGCGTCCCGTAGAAAGTGGGGCTGTTCTATACAAAGGGGATCATAGTGAGATTACAGCTTCATAAACTGTGGTTGGCATCAGGGAAAGGTTTCTAAATCAGATGACTGAAAATTAACTTGAAATCAAATGTGTAGTGAGCCCAAGGCATCTTTTACAACACCGGCTGTTTGCATCATACAGATTTCAGGGCAGGCTTCTTCCAGAACAAACATGCACCCTCCTTACTGCATATGCTGGCCACAAGTACAAGGAACACTGCCTGCAGCAGCTTGGCTCAGGCTCAAGCCTGTTGCCTGTGCTGAACTACAGTGCCTTCTTTCGCTGTGCATGTAAAGTTTTTTGCCCTTATAGAAACATACTGATTTAATTATAAAAAAAAAAAAAAAAGGCCTTTCATCTTTCTGACCATCATTCCTCAGCATGTATCAAATTAGTATGTCTTTGACTGGATTGTGTTAGAACTTTTATTTGAAAAATGGATGTTTGAATTGCTGACTTGAGTTTAATAAAAACGTTGTTAAATGAATTTTGGCTTAGGGAGTAGGACAGAATTTTCAACACTTTCTGAAATGGCCCTCAACATATTTCTGCTATTTTGGACTATGTGTTTATGTGAAGTGATAACTTCAGCACTGATTATAAAATCAAAATATGGATAAACTTGAGAAAACACTGAAGATAATGCTTTAATTCTACAATGCCAAATATTCAGCCAAGATTTGATTTTTTTTTTTTTTTTTTTTTTTTTTTTTTTTTTTTTTTTTTTTTTTTTTTTTTTTTTTTTTTTTTTTTTTTTTTTTTTTTTTTTTTTTTTTTTTTTTTTTTTTTTTTTTTTTTGGTTTTTTGAGACAGGGTTTCTCTGTGTAGCCCTGGCTGTCCTGGAACTCACTCTGTAGACCAGGCTGGCCTCGAACTCAGAAATTCGCCTGCTTCTGCCTCCCGAGTGCTGGGATTAAAGGCGTGCACCACCACGCCCAGCAAGATTTGATTTTTTTCGTTAAAATAAACATATTTCTTTACATCTTTAATCAGTGACAAAATTGAACACATACCAAAGAATCATTTTAAAAGGTGTGGAGTTGTAGCCAATGAGATAACACAGCAGGTTAAAAAAAAAATGCCTGCCACTGTGACTGACCACCTGAGTTTGATTCCCAAGATCTGCATGACGGGAGAAGTGACTTTTGCAAGCTGTCCTCTGACCTCCACACACATGCCAGGGCATCTGGGAGTCCCAACACCACAACACACATTGAAAGCTTAATACAATCCGAAGAATGACCAGAGTCCAAAGAAAAATCCGTTATTACATATGTCAGTAAAACATTGATTTGTGAACCTGTTTTATATGCTTATTGTTTTAGTTAGGGTTTCTATTGCTATGATGAAACACCATGATATCAAAAGCAGACTAGAGGGTAAAGGGTTGTTTTGACTTACTCTTCCACATCACTGCTCATCATTGGAGGAAAGAAGGTCAAGTAGGGCAGGCACCGGAGGCAGGAGCTGAAGCAGAGGCCATGGAAGAGCTCTGCTTGCGGGTGTTCTCGGTGTATTATCTTACAGAATCAGGGTCCACCAGCCCCAGAGTGGCCTCACGCACAATGGGAAGGGCTCTCCTCCATCAATCACTAAGAAATGCCCCACAGGCTTGCCTACACCCAGATTTCTTTTTAATTCCCCCTTTAAAACATATTTTTATTGATTATTCAGGAAATTCATATCATGCCTCCTGATCACACCAACTTCCCAATCCTTCCAGAGCTGTCTCCCACCCTTGTGCCTCCCCCCATACACACACACACAAAAGAAGAGGAAAAAGTAGTCCCATTTGCATTTGCCATATACTTACTGAAGCATAGTCAAACTCCCTCCCAGTGGCCAGCCCCTTAAAGAAAACTGAATCTTCCCTGCACGCACCCCCACCCCCCAAAAAACCCAATCAATTACAGAGAGCTGTATTTCAGTGTCCTCGTCACAATTTTTACAAGTTCTCTTCAATGGCATTCTGTGGAGGCTGGTACTTTAGGGTGGGAGTAGGAGTTGTCACAGAAGCCTTCTCTGTCCCTCTTTCTCATGTGTATGTTGGCAGTCATTGATACTACTGCAAAAGTAGCTTTGAATTTTACACTCAGTGGGAACATAGATTGAATCATGGGCTTCTATGTGGGTTTTGGTGACAGCATGGACCATGGACATCCAGACATGGCCTCCAGCGTCAGCATGTGCCCTGGACCTCAGCATGTTAGCAGTATAGACCACCCACATCAACAAGGCACTCTGCCACAGCACAGACCACAGATACTATCATAGTACTCAGTGGAAACACAGGCTAGTAACATTAACACGACAGGACCGGGGACCCCCAACATGGTCTCAGGTGGCCACACAGGCCACTCACATCAACGTGGTTCCTGGTGGCAGCACAGACCACAGACATCCTCATGGTCTTTTGTGGTAACATTGACATCAGCATGGCCCCCAGCTCCGTAGGACCAACCCAGACCTGGCCCTCCACTGTAGCATGAGCGATAGTTACCAACATGGCTTCGGGCGGAAGGGCAGGCCCCTCCCATCCACATGTACAGCCCGATCTTATTGAACTGTGTCAAGTTGACACATAACTGACCAGCACACCGATGAAGACGGTAGTGTATAAGCTGGAGGAAGCAAGCTGAGCACTAACTAGCCAGCTGTACCCATTGCTCTTCTGCTCTGTGGACATAGTCTGTCTGGCTGCTTCAAGTTCCTGATACCTTGCCTCCCCAGCTGTTGTGGACTGGATCTTGCACTGTAAGCTAAGGTGAACCTCTTCTCCCCTAAGTTGCTTTTGATGGGGTATTTTATTGCAGCAATGTGTAAAAATTTCCTATGCAGGCATAAAGGGGTCATGAGTGAAAGGTTGAATAAGCTCTGAGCTAAGCCACCAACCCAAGTGGAAGGAAGTAGAAAGTTAGGCTAAGCCTGGTGCCACAGCTGCAGAAGATGGGCAAGATAAACACAGCTCTGTCTAAAGGAGCCGGCAGCCCCTGACAGCCACCAAATCATGTATAAGATGGGACAGAGAAGGTTTTAATCTTTTTAAAACTTTTATTATTAGTATTTTTTACCTGTGGGTGCTATGCCTGAATGCATGTTTGTGTACCACATGTGTGCTCAGTGACCTCAGAGGTCAGAAGTCGTCCTGGAACTCCAGTTACACACAGTTGTGAGCTGACATGTGGGTGCTCGGAAATGAACCTGGGTCCCCTGGAAGAACAGCCAGTGTTCTGTACCTCTGAGCCAACTCTCCAGCTCCAGAGAAGTTGTCTTTTGTAAAAAGCCCCAAACAAGGGATTGAGAAGAAGTGTGGTACAAGGTCTAGGTAATAGTGTACATTCTGCTAAAAACATTAACAGCTCTCTTAAAATGCCCAGGCTTGGATGTCCCGGAGGATAACTTCTTTTATACATGTTAGCAACTCAAGAAAACTAATTGATATATCAGACAGCATCAGCTATCAGAGGGGAAAAAAAAATCCACACCTAAAAATTAGATTCAGGCAAAAACACCAGAGTGGCAGGTGTGGCTTCTTAGAATTGTCACAACTTTTCCTCAGTCAGTTGCAGTGAGGTCTGACCAGTGGAGAAACCCCACAGCATAAAAGGAGAGGCTGCTGCCTGAGGAATCAGGGCAGACAAGTCTTGCAAAGAAGGAAAATAGTGTCAAGGCGTCCTGTACTGAGCTAGAAAGGAAGCGCTTGACAGCATCAATTGATGAACCAGCAGGCCTCCATCTTGGGCTTGAAAGCCATCTTATAGTGACGACAAACTAGGTTCGTTCCTATTTATGATTAAACCCATTTCTTAAGAAATACACTATGGGCCGGGCGTGGTGGCGCACGCCTTTAATCCCAGCACTTGGGAGGCAGAGGCAGGCGGATTTCTGAGTTCGAGGCCAGCCTGGTCTACAGAGTGAGTTCCAGGACAGCCAGGCTACACAGAGAAACCCTGTCTCGAAAAACCAAAAAAAAAAAAAAAAAAAAAGAAATACACTATGGGGCTAGAGAGATGGCTCAGTGGTTAAGAGCTCTGACTACTCTTCCAGAGGTCCCGAGTTCAATTCCCAGGAAACACATGGTGGCTCACAACCATCTGTAATGGGATCTGATGGCCTCTTCTGGTATGATCTGAAGACAGCTGCAGTGTACATATATACATAAAAATAAATAATTCTTTAAAAATAATAGAATTAGGCTATGCCCCACTGGTAACAGTAACTACAAATAGTTCAGACCGCCTGTTCCAGGAGATGGCAACCATGCCTTTGCTTCAGGGGGTTGTTATAACCATGTTATGCTTATGTTCTGCTTCTGTGACCCCTGCTTATTTGCCTGCCAAATCCGCTATTTGGAAACTCTCGTATTTGCTATATTACATTAGCTATATATTGAAGCAGAAAGATCTTAAGGCCACTCTAGTACACCAGGAAGAAGGTTGCGCCTTAGGCAGAATCAGAAACTATCCTGGAACATTGTTGCTGGCAATCAGCAAGATACCACAGAGTAGCTGGCTTTATCCTTCCTTCCTGTCAGGTACACAGGCTGTTCTGTTTCGTTCTCTCCCAACTCATCTGTTCTGGCCCTCCACAGCATTTGTGGGCTGGGTTTGCATGGCACTGTTTATGACTTCTTAGAGTCTCTGTCACTACTGAGAGCCACTGCTTAGTTGTGTGTGGCTACCAAAGATGTCTCAGCTGGCCCAGGCCTTAATCACCTTCTAACCAGTTACCAGGGATGGAGGCTGGCTGTGGTGCTGCCTCGCTTGGCAGTGCCTGTCGAATGCCTTCCAGAGAAGGCCCATGGACAGAGAAAACACTCCATAAATATCTCACAAGTGTGGTGGGGATTAGCATCTTTAGGTGTGCAGCCGCTGACCTATCAGACTGAGGCAACTTCTGCCAGGAACTTCATTCCCAGAAGATAAAGCTGTTTGCCAAGAAGCTTAAGTATCTCCTGGGGACAGCACGTCTTCCTGGAGTGCAGATTGCCTCTTCTGTTAAGTCAATGAGGTTTTTAAGGCTTACTTGCTATGCTTTGGTCCTGGCTGTAGAAAAAGCAAAAACAAAATAAAGCTCTTCCCTGGGTTCCTCATTGTAGCTATCATGTCACATGGAACAATAATGCAGTGAGGCAGGGGCAGAATACAGGAGTTTATAACACTACTAGGTTTGACTGCAACAAGGTAAAACTCAGAATAGATTTAGACAAAGTAAAAAAAATTTTTTTAAGCTTAAAGAATCGTAAAGGTATAGATGTGGTACCCTGCTTCCCAAATTCCAGGTCTAGGCTAGAAAGATGGCTCAGCAGATAGCAGTTCATGACACCCGTGTGAAGATGGCAGAGAATTGACCCCATAAAGTTGTCCCCTGACCTGCAGACTCACCCATTGTGGTACGTGTGCTCCCCACATCCCCATGCATGCACTGCTGACACCTTGATCTTCCCGGGGAGCAAACACTTGGGACGAACATTAAAGTTTGAAGGGTGTCTCATTCCTGAATGATTGGATGCTGTGCACCTGAGACTGGTTGCTGTGCACCTGACAGGCCCATGCAGCTGGAGAGGTGGTTCAGAATTCAGCATCGCAGACTAGAGGCAGAACTTTTGAGATTTTACTGAGTCAGAAGTATTTCCATGAGAGAAGTAACGAGGACCCATGTGTCCTTTATTTGTTGTCTAACGCTGAGTCACAAAGCACCACGTCCTGGGGCTCCAACAACAGAGGTCTACTGTCTCCAACCTGGAAGTAGAGGATGGAAAGCGAGACTCAGGCAGGATAGTTCTCCTGTTCCTGTTTTCTCTCCTTGGCTTACAGGTGGCTTTGTTCTTTGTGTCTTCAGTCTGTATCCCAAAGTTTTATTGTTAAAATGAGCAGTTTCTCCTCAGATCACCTCCTTTAGCTTGTCTACCTCTATGAAGATCTTCTATATGATAAGGCCACGTCTCAAGGTGCAGAAGGGAGGATTTGACATGAACTTTGGGAGTGCACAGTTTAGCCCCTACTTCCTACTACGCGCAAAAGGCATGTGGGTGGGCCCCGGGAGACTAGTTCGGAGGTAGTTATAATTACACAGATAAGGAGCAACTCCCAACTCCTGTTTGAGAAGTGTGCTCACTGAGGTGGGGATGGATGTAGGGTTTCTGGTGATGTCGAAATTGGTAGAGCTTGCTAAGAGGCTGGACTGAAGAGTTGGGCATGTTGCTCACTGAGCGAGCTCCTTCCCTCCTCAGGACTTCAGTACGTGCAGATTCCGCAGTTGAGAGTGCAAGTCTTCCATCTTGGCATGACTACCATATCATTCCTAACTTCAGTGTCCTATCCCGAGCATCCTTAGGTACTACAGTTTAAAGACACCCCTAACTCATTCTACTGTACACGCTATTGCTTTAAATCGCCATCGCCGGCTCTGACAAGTTTCAGCTGTTTGCCTCTTACCCTTGACATGATGCTCCACCAAGTAGACCTTATCCACTTGGCTTCCTAGGGGTCTGTTTCCAGACTGAATGGGTATCAGGCAGGTAAGGTAAGGACTCAGTCCTTCTCTCTAGTGCCTGCTTGTGTTTCATCAGGTAAGGGATCAGGGGACTACAGAGTAACCTGGAGGCTCTAACATGAAGGACAGGATGGGTGATAATACGTAAGCCTACCTCAGAGATTAGTAACTCTTAAGATCTAAATCTGAAGATTGTGACAGGGTCATGTTTGTAATGCTTGTCAGCTGGTGTTGCTATTCTTGGAGGCTCTTGAATCTTTTGGTAGAAGTCTCTACTAAATTCAGACAGGTCTTTGAAGACTATATAGCCTTGCTCCTGTTTTTGGCCTTGCTCTCTGCTTCCTAAGATGTGAACAGCCTCAGTCTTCCCTATCACCACCGGCTGAAATCCTGGGAAACCAGAAACCAAAACAAAACTTGACTCTTTTGTTAGTGTCTGGTGTTTTGTCAGGCGGTGATACAAAGTACCATAGTCAACTTTGTTGGTTTTGTTCCTGTAGCTGGAAGGGTAGGTTCCATAGTTGACTTGATGTAGTAGCCTTGTTCCTTATGCTGTTAGGGTCCTGCCAGGAATGTTATAGACTTGAGAACTGTATCATAGGTTTCTTGTGTCTTGAGTTTTAGATGCCAACTTCATTTAAAAAACAAACAAACAAACAAACAAATACTACCTGATCCAGACACACTAGCACATGCCTGGGGGAACTACCTGAGAGTGAGCCCAGCCTGGGAACCACAATGAGAGTCCCTTAAAAGAAGAGAACCTCTAAAATGGCTTCTTCCATCATGTCTTTTAATGATTCCTTTAGAAATACTAATAAATCGTTTACAATTTAAATAGCTTTTATATATTAAAAAATAATATTTTTAAAACAACAATAAGTTAGTAAGAAGAATGGTCCTGTTTGTTTTTATTTCTGCCTGTCTTCTTGTTGCCAGGTGTAAATAAAAGACACCGAGTGTTCATATCTATTGCTGTAGTTAGCCTGCGGCTGAGTTGTTTGGTCTGTGAGCTGAGACTGGGAGGTGAGTACACTTACATCCTACTAGGCTGATGGACTGATTAGACTGTATCTGAACTGTGGAGAACAGAATACTAGAGATCAGAAGCCTGATTATCTTGAGCTATCCTTAGCTCTCTAAACAGCCATTTACTGCCCACCTCTTTGAGTGACTTAACATCTTCATGATTATTAGGTCAATGCTTTTGCAATGTACAAACAAGACCTGTAGCTCCCATACCCCAAAGGCTAAGAATGCCATCAGATAACACCTGGAGCCTATGGCAGAGACTTATCTGTCTCCCAGTAACTTGACTACTTGAGGCATCAACCAACACATCTGAAAAGCAACTTGGCTACTTTGGGTTGAGTTACTGTAAAAACAGGAAACTGTTACCATGTTGGTATTTGGTGGTAACCCAAGTCTGTGTCCCCTGCCATGGCCACTTTGATTTGGCACTAGAACAAATGATCTGTTATTAATTATGAAGAGAGGGTTGTGTATTTTGCATCAGCTGGTTGAAGTCATCGATGAAACTCTGGCCACATTCAGATGTGTTCTTTGAGTAAAGGAGAGCAATTTAGTAGCCTTTTCCAATAATGCCTCCCATATTCCACCAAGAAGTCAGAGACTCAGAGCTTCTTCAGAATGAGGTAATTTTCATATTGTTACACTTACAAATATAAGAACCATGTACCCTCTAGGCTTGGTATATTTAGAAACGATTCACTGAGTTAGGCAATTGAATGTTGGAACATTTCATCATACAACACTGGAAAGCCCCAAAGGTTGCGATGACAAATGACAAGTGTTGGTGATGAGGGATGCTAAGAAGTGAGAAGGGGGACCAAAAAGGCCACTGGCAGTTACCTGTGTCCCAGGCTCCATTGGGGAGATAGTGCATAAAGCTGTGTGTGAGCTTCCTCTAGTCTATGTGGCATGCTCTATCTACATCCTTTCTTATACTGACAGCAGGTGCCTTCCAGGTCTTATCAGTGAGGTAATGACAATAGCCTGGTTGGTGGTCACTAAACCCTGTCACGTATTTGACAAAGACAGCAGGAGCTCCCCTTGGCCAGGAAAAAGCAAAAGACCTCCTGTGATTACTAGACAATTCTGTTTTACAATCTTGGGAAGCTGGGCCTGAAGATAGACGAACCATGAAACACCTCACAACGTGACAAGTACTTAGGCCTCACAGACCCTTCCCTCAGCCTGCCCACCGGAAACTGTAACATTCCCTGTATTTCATTTGCTAAAAGACTGCTGTTTTCTTGACCCCTAATCCAGAAATCATCTTCGGTTTGCCTACATTTTTTTTTCTCTCCAACTCTAATTGTTCTCAAGTTTCTTCCTTGGGTACATTTTGAAATATTCTGTTCCTCCGTGATAACAGGAAGGTGTCAGTCTCACAGTAACAAATATAGTTACCCTGTTAGTAATGGGGAAACAGACAAAGCTCTTCACTTGAAAAACTGAGTTAGATAAACTCCCTGGTAGGTGGATAGGGAAAGGGGCAAAGACTAGGTATTAAAGGTGGAGAATACTGGAAGATGGATGGCTTCTTCCTGGTCCTCCAGACTTGAGACAAAAGCTTGGCAGATTAAAACCAAGGTCTTATTGGCTTTTGCCTCCCCACCAGCGGGCCCCCTGCTGATGGACTGGTTCAACAAGTTCAAAGCTTGATGAAGACTTGTTAGACAACATTTCTGGGCCAATCTCCTGTCCTATATTTCTTCAAACTGACCAACCCTAAATTAGGGAAGTAAGACTCTTCAGAGGCTTAGAATATTCAGCCCTTGAGAAGAGACTGGATGTTTTTGGCCGAGTCTCTGCTCTGCTGTGCATTTCTTTTCTTTTTCTTTCTGTACATCAGCTGCCTCCCATGTGTTTCCTCAATCCCCAATAAGCACCTTTCTTCAACTGCTAATTCTGTCTGTGAGGTGTTTGAGATTTCTCTGGTGCTATAAGAAAAGAAAAAAAAAAGATCAAGATCTCTAGATTGTATCATCTTTGAGCCTCACCTTGGGTTTTTTTTTTTCTGAAGACTATCACACTGTTATCCTTGGCAGCCAGAGGAGTTCCCCTGGATTTTAGGGACTTCAGCTCTGGCTAAACCAGGATAAGTAAGTGGATTTGATGTTGAAAAGAATTTATAGCGAAACATAGCTGGGAATTTTATTACAGGTATTTTAATGTAAGCTTAAGCATGAAGGTGTTTTTTTTTGTTTGCTTTTTTTTGTTGTTGTTGTTGTTTTAAGTAGGAAAACACACAGGCTCACATTGTTCGTATTACACAGATAAACTATTAGTGGTTCTCAGATTGTGTATCTAAGAGTCACCAGAACACCTTCCTATTTGTCTAGTTTTACAGCTATCTGTGTGTATGGGTGCATGCCATGGACACCTGTAGAGGTCACAGGACAATCTTCAATTCACTTTCTCCTTCCACTAAGGTTTGTCAATCCTGAGTACAAATGCTCAGAGCCATCTTACTGTCTCCTCTCTTCTGATAAAACAACATGAGGTGGCCCCAGAAACGTTTTTAGACAGGATTATAATCTGATAAGGGAAAAGCCACAGGTCCTTTCCTTACAAATGTAATTACTACAGGCATTCTTAGAAAATTGAAACTTGCTGGGCAGTGGTGGCACACGCCTTTAATCCCAGCACTTGGGAGGCAGAGGCAGGTGGATTTCTGAGTTTGAGGCCAGCCTGGTCTACAAAGTGAGTTCCAGGACAGCCAGGGCTATACAGAGAAACCCTGTCTTGAAAAAAACCAAAAAAAAAAAAAAATGAAAATTTTTGGGGGGGGAAGGGGGGGGGGGGGGGGGTGTCAGGCACTCAACTGTGCTGGAAATCTTGTTTTTCTGTTGACAAAGGTTGACTCCTAACATTGTCAAGTAAACGCTCCCATAAATGGATCATGTGACTATTTGCAGAATGTCATAGGCCAACAGAGAACCCCTGAATTTCCAGAGACCTTAGCTCAGTCCCTTCTTTTTTTTTGAGACAGGGTTTCTCTGTATAGCCCTGCCTGTCCTAGAACTCACTCTGTAGACCAGGCTGGCCTCGAACTCAGAAATCCACCTGCCTCTGCCTCCCGAGTGCTGGGATTAAAGGCGTGCGCCACCATGCCCAGCAGTCCCTTCTTTTTTGATGTGTACCTCAATTCTTGTCTTCCTGAGCTCTTGTTTGCCAATCTGAATCTACAGTCTATCTGTCAAACAATTCCTTTGTCTGGACTCAGTTCTGCTGAACTGACAGTGAGCTGTCTTAACAATTCCTTTGCCTGCCCTTTTACCTCTGCATCTTCATTAAACTGGACAGTTTGTCATATCTGTGACCCACCAACAGCAGCTTTTTCCCTAAAGCTGGGTTTGTGGTTCGTGTTATCGTGACAGACACTCTTACAGCCCTGTCAGTTCTCCAGGGCTGGCTTCCCAGGGCTTTTAAAACTCCTTTCTTCTTTCTAACTCTTTGTAGTCACTGTAACCTATATATATGCATATGTAAACATAGAGATGTACTTACAGAGTGATGTGTGATCTGCCAGTTAATATTAGTAATTAAGACTGCAATAAAAGAACCTGTGTTTCCCTTAGCAAGGGTTACAGAGTAAAGTGGCCTCTTTGGTGCCAGCGAAGCCACTGTACTTACTGAAATTTATTGTAATTCAATACATTTTGACATCGTGAAAACTCGTAAGCACGTCCACCTGACAAAGTGTGTTAATGACAGTCACCTTATACCTTAAGAAACGCATCTCAGAGGTGATGGGAAAGAAACATGGGGCAAAAGATGAAGGGAAGTCCAAGGCAAGGAAGCAGAGACACAGGCGTCAGTGATCTGGAAAGGGTGAAAACAAGGGACAGAATAAGTAATCTCAGGATCACTTAGAGAAACCAACATAAACACACACACACATTTAAAATGGACTTTATACAGATCTGAGCATGCACACTGACCTGTTTTCTTCTATACCTTCTTGTATAGAATTATCTGGTCTCCACTAGTTAGGGCAGTGGAAGGACCTGGGTCCCTGGATAAGTTTTTGCTGTTACTTAACTTTTCTAGTTTTCTGGAGGGAAGAGACTTATGGGTTCTACATGTATAGGGGAATACTTTCCTACATATTGAAAAGAAAAAGAAACGTAGGATATTAGGAAAAAGCACAGCTGAAACAAGTTAAAGAGCAAGAGGTTATTAAAGGGCAAAGGTTAAGGCTTTGAAGGCTTTAATAAAGGGAGGTGACAGTCCTGTGAAAGGAGAACCAAGGGAATAGGAAAGGGACCCAGCCTCGTTCTGCAACAGCCAGAAGGGAAGGAGTGCACTTGGGGACACGGGTGGCCCTCCGGCACGCGACGACGCAGCAGTTGTCCATAACCTTCGGCATCGAGCTCCTCCTGCGCTCCACGACCTAGTCGGCTCACGCGTGTCTTGCAGGGAGCATCTTCGTGTCCCCACGCTGCTCTCGCACGCCAGCACAGGCCAAAACCCACCACCTCACTTCTTCCCGGGCTCATCCCCAGCCAGCATCCGCAGTCGAGCATGCGTCGTGACGAGAGCAAGGGACCGAACCAATCAGAGCACGTGTTACGCCCATAAGTCGGCCAATCAGGAGGCGCCTTATTACCTGGGAGCCCTGCCTCACCCCGCCTCCCCGCTGACAAGCACGGGTCGCGCGTAGCAAAGCGAGCACCCCGAGGCGAGTGCGCCCGGCAAGCCGAGGCGTGCCCTTTTCCAAGGCGGCGAGCAGAGGCCGTCACTGTCCCCTCCGGGTCCCGGGCCCCCGCGGCCCATGCTGGGGGCGGAGCCAGGGCGGAGGGCGGCGGCGCGGCCGGCCCCGCGCGGTGATTGGCGGGCGGCCGGCGGTGGCTGAGGTCCTGGTAGCCTCGCGGGCAACGCAGGCGGAGTCGCGGCTGGCGAGCCGAGAGGATGCTGCTGTCCCTGGTGCTCCACACGTACTCTATGCGCTACCTGCTCCCCAGCGTCCTGTTGCTGGGCTCGGCGCCCACCTACCTACTGGCCTGGACGCTGTGGCGGGTGCTGTCCGCGCTGATGCCCGCCCGCCTGTACCAGCGCGTGGACGACCGGCTTTACTGCGTCTACCAGAACATGGTGCTCTTCTTCTTCGAGAACTACACCGGGGTCCAGGTGAGGCGCGGCCGCGCGGGGTTGCGCGCGAGCCCCCCGCGGCCGGGGCGGCGCTTGCAGCCCGGGCGAGCACTTGCAGCCGGGCGAGCACGTGCCGCAGCTCACGGCCTCCCGCCGCGGGGGGAAGTTTCTGGTTCTCACTTCGGGGTTCCTTCTGGAACGTCCTGCTGAGGCTGAGTGTGTTCCCGGGTCCGCCCCACCCCCGCCCCGGGCCGGCTGTTACTGCCCGTCTCAGTGCCTGCCAAAGTAGGGCACTGAGTCCGAGGTGGTGATACTGGGACTGGCTTCATTGGCACTTCCGAGGTCTTTTAGATTAGCAAGACCTCTAGGCGCTGACCGAAGTGACAGCTGTGAAGGACGACTCCTGCCTTGGGTTCCTCCCGGGTGAAAGGGAGAGCCTAGGGAGGAAATGAATACATTGGTTACAATAGGAGCCTCACTGTCGATACAGTTCTCTTCAGCTTGGACTGGGCTTCAATGTGGGCTGATCTCTTGTCAGATTGCTTTCTTCTTGCTACTGTTTCTTTCTTTCCACCCCCACCTCCCCGTGGAGATTGAACTCTGAAAACAATAAAGAGTAGAAAGCTCTCCTAATGTGAATTCGTTATATGACATCCCATAAAAACTTACAGTTGTACTTCCTTTTTGGTTTTCAGTTTCAAAGAAGAGCTCTGTTTGGGTTCTCCCTGATGTATCTATGACTTTCCCCCCATTTCTCAGTCCTTTTCATTCTGTGCTAGGGGGATACTTTGGGGAATGGATCCCTTACTGATTTTTGCTCCACTTGGAGATTATGTCTGAGGTAGGGAATTAAGACCTCTCTGAATCACAATCTTTAAATGTTTTCTTAGGGAACAGGAAAAATCACTGTTCCACATCAAGGTTTCTGAATAATTGACTTTTAGAATAGGATTTCATTCAGAATTTTTAGGAACCCCACACTGATGGTTTCAAACCTCCCTTTTACTTTACTAAGTTTGTCAAGTGAATGTATGGTCTAATCGTGGGTAAGTATTTAATTTCACTAGCAGAAGGGACAAGACAGCTGAGAGCACAACTTAAAGTTGCTGACCTTGCACATGACAAGTACCCCTCAGATGCTCAGGGACCTCTACTCAAGTGCCACCTATATTCTTGCTGCAGAGAAATTCAGGATGAGTCAGAATGAAGCAAAGTTAGTGAGTTTATTGATTGGGAGAGAGGACATGCAAACCTTATTACCCCCCCCCCCCCCCCCCCCCCCAGGCTACAGCAGCTGCTTTCGAAGAGATTTTAGGGCTTGTGAAGTTAAGCCTTAAAACTAAGATTAAGGGGAAGAGAGAAAAAAAAATGAGTTCTTCTATTCTTTCCCATATTGAGCTCTAAAAAAAGAAACAAACCAGGATCTCACCCTGAAGTCTTGGTGGGCAGGAACTCTTTATGTAGACCTCATAGGCCTCAAGTTCACAGAGATCTGCCTGCCTCTGTCTCCTGAGTGTCAGGACTAAAGGCATGCACCGCCATGTCTGGATGAACTCTTTTAGATATATGAAATTTAAAACGGATTCATGGTGGTACTGAGCAATTTACATATGAGGGAGAAATGTGGTTAGGCAGTAATATGGATCAAAATAAAATCAAAGTAATTAGCTGTGCATTGGTCACAAGAGTTTAAAATGTAAGCTTGTCTTCTGTCTTAGGTCACTAGCTATATGGATAATCTTTTGTGTTTTGTTGTTTTTGTTTGTTTGTTTGTTTGTTTGTTTTTTGGAGACAGGGTTTCTCTGTATAGACCTGGCTGTCCTGGAACTTACTTTATAGACCAGACTGGCCTTGAGCTCAGAAATCCACCTGCCTCTGCCCCCAAGTGCTGGGATTAAAGGCGTGCGCCACCTCTTACCTCTAATCTTACCTGTAATGGTTTTAGAAAACGTGCATAGTGGAGAACAGTCTTCAGGCAGCTGTATCCAACCAATTCCACTTAAAGAGGGAGAGGGTAAGGGTGAGGGCCTCTTTTGCTATTCAGAAGCAGATTGTGTGGACTTTTCATCAGATTCTATGCAAATGTAGGTTCTTTCCTGTTTTCATTTTTGCTGAAATTCTGAGTAATTCATGTATCCTTTCAAATTAAAAAAAAAACTTTGTGTGTGTGTGTATGTGTGAATGTACTGCATGCACATTCATATTCATATACATGACTGTGGGGCAAATGTACCATGGCATGGACATGGAGGTCACAGGAGAACCTTGGGTGTTGGTATTTACCTTCTACTTTGAGTCAGGTCTCTTGCTCACCACTGTGTGTGTGCCAGCTTAGCTGGCTTCTAAATTTCCGGATTCTCTCCTGTATATGCTTCCCATCTCACTATAGGAGCACTCCATTACAAAGAGATGGGTGTCTGGCCTCGTATGGGTTCTGAGGCTCTGAATTTGGGGTCCTTAGGCTTGTGTGACAAGTGTTTTAGCTACATCTGCTATCTGCCCACACCAATATTAGGGCCTTTCAGGTCTCTTATTAGTACTGAAAATGAGCAGCCTGTTCCCTTATCTGTAGAGGAAGTAATGCAACCTTTGTAAGTTTTGCTCATTTTGCTAACTTGAAATCCATTAAAATGTGACCAGAGGGACCAGGGACTGAAGAGATGTCAGTAGTTAAGAGAATTGTCTGCTCTTACACTGGCCTGGATTTGGTTTCCAGATCCCACAATGGCTGTTTCTCAACTACCTGAAACTCTGGCTCCAGGGTAGAGGTCTGACACCTCTGACCCCCATGGATACCAGCCCTCACAGGTGTATATGCCTTACCCCAGTATATATACTTCATTTATCCTTTTTTTTTTTTTTTTTTTTTTCCCCGAGACAGAGTTTCTCTGTATAGCCCTGGCTGTGCTGGAACTCACTTTGTAGACCAGGCTGGCTTTGAACTCAGAAATCCGCCTGCCTCTGCCTCCCAAGTGCTGGGATTAAAGGCGTGCGCCACCACGCCCGGCTGCCCAGCTTATTTTTAATCTAAAAAAAAAAGAAAAGAAAAGTCTCTTTAACATTGTGAAAAGTCCATTTCTTAAGGCTAACACAGCAGATCATTTCAGGCTTAGTGGCTTAGAATCAAAGATTCTAGATGAATATTAACATAGACTGTAGTAGTCGTAATAAAAATGAAATATTTTTTTCTTTTCTTGTTTGTTTATATATATATTTTTAGACAGGGTCTCAGTAGCTCAAGTTGTCTTAAATTCACTTGAACTTACAGTAAGCCTCCTACTTCAGCATCCCAGGTCCTAGCATTACAAAAATTAGCCATCACACTGGCTTTAACGTTTTGATACTTTGAGGGGGGTGGGGGGGAGAGAGAGAGAGAGAGAGAGAGAGAGAGAGAGAGAGAGAGAGAGAGAATTGCATGTATATGAGTGTTCAGGTAACATGCCACTGTGTGCACACAGGGAGTCCAGAGCAGGATGTGAGTTGCCTTCTTCTATTGCTCTATGCTTATTGCCTTGACATGGAGTCTCTCAACTCAACCAAAAGCTCATCATTTTCAACGAGGCTAGCTAGCCAACACACTCTTGGGATTTGCCCATCTATCTCTAAGTTCTGAAATTACAGGCATGTGCAGACAAGCTCAACATGCTCCAGACATGGGCACTTGTGGTTCAAAATCAGGTACTGATGCAGAGCAAGTTTTTTTTTTTTT